>OY293313.1:8810110-9410110 GCA_958502075.1 Orchestes rusci | reverse complement strand
TAAATCCATTTAAGTCGATACTAAAATTAAACCGCAGTTAAAGACTACTTTATGGTAGCTATTTTATTGGCGTGCATTTTATGACTGCCACCACTGCGATAAGTTAATAATATTTAACTATAGTTTAATACCTCTTGCGCTAAGAGGTTTCACAACCTTTTATTATGAGAGGAGTACTTTCTTCTGCTACATAGATTCAAGGGGCGACCGCACACATTAGTTTGTTTATCGCATACATTTGCCTTTTACACAGAGTATGTCATTTGGACGCCGTGCCGACAATAGTATCAGCAGCCAGCAGCTGTTAAGATTTGATGGTATAATTGATTGGGTATCATTTGCACAGAAAAATTCAAAAAGAAGTTCTTCAGTACTCAATTTATCTAGCAGATCAGGTTGGTTTTTATACCAACATACCTAGTACCTAGTGTCTTCAGATGCCCTCTCTAAAAAAACACGCAGCGTCAAGACTGGTACGTATAGTTTCGAGTGGATCAAACTATGTTTAGTTTATCTTATCAAAATTCGCGTACAATTTGGAACCTGACTGTTCGTTTTCCATTGACACCCATAGCATTGTTTTCAAAACCCATTGATCATCACCAAATGAAAGCCAGCCGATTGCTAATCATTTTCGTAGCCGCACAAACATGTATTTGATACGAGACCTACAAGAGTGACAGACAGTATCAAACACCCTTGACGCTGAGATTGTCAACTGACAATCTAAGGGACGCCAGGCATGTGTTGGGAACGTCGGCGGTTTTCGGGTTACTTTCGCGCGTTTGGCGCAGTGATATTTGTATATCATAATATTTAGTATGTCCACGGATGCGGTTAACAAGAGGTGAAATAGACCAAAAAGTCATTCTTGATAAAAAAAAGTCTGCTTGCCGAAAAAAGCTACGATTAGAAAATTGATTTTTATTATACTGGACGTTTAAAAAATGTGAAAACATGAAATCAAACAAGAGCAAAGAGTCAATTTATGGCCTTTTAACGAGTAGTGATAAATAAAAAAAATTGCCTCAAGTTTATTCAAAACCCTAATTCCGAAATGAAGAACATTTTAATTCATAAAATTTTTGAAAAATTAAACAATTTTGCAAGTCCACATTCTTCAACTTGCATATAATGGCTTTTATATCTGTACATGATTATTCTTTGTTGTTGTTGGTATAAAGGTCATAATACGAAAATAGTAAAACGCTGACTTCCAAAATTGTTCAATTTTGAAAATTTTCAAAGATTCAAATTTTCTTCAGTAAGTTCGGATTCAGGGTTAGGACTTCATTTGCAGCCAGTTATTAATTCCATCAGAAGTATTTGGGCTGAAGTACAGTTTTTAAAATTTTACAGGAGGGCGAGAAACATCGAGTTGCAAACGTGAAATCTGGCCATATATACGCACTCAAAACAAATCCATTTTGGGTTAAATCCGTGCTGAATGATACGAGCATTTTCTAATTAGGTGAGGGACATCAGCCTTCATGTATTTTTCAAAACCAAAATACAAGGTTTTGAAACTTTCAGGGCATAAAGGCGGGAGTCCCAACTTGCTCTGTCTCAACAGAGTTGATGCACATAAGGGCTCAAGTCCCCCACAGTTCACTATATGCAAGTAAAAATGCTTATGTGTTAATGAACATCAGTCTTGATTTTTTTGTATCATCTTGTGTCCTGATAGATATGAGACTATATACATAGCGATGAATTTGTGTTGAAAAGGTCCAAAAAACATGTTTGTTAAAAAAGTGGACTCCAGCCCAAATGCTTCTGATGTCGGTAGATCATCTTCATCTTCTAACGTTAAAAGGCCAAAAAACTACTGTTTGCTCTTGTTTAATTTGATATTTTTACAATTTTCAGACGCCCTGTATAATAAAAATCACTGTTCTCATCGTAGCTCCTATTTTTTAAGCAAGCAGATTTTTTTTTATCAACAATTACTTTTTGACGTATCTTTCAACTTTTGGTCCATTTCACTGTATTTGGTGTTTTCGCCAACCTCAATTATTTTATCCGTTAATATTATAGGTTTCAAATAATAACCGTCAACTTTTGAACCTGATAAAAGTTCTGAAGAGATGTTGCTCAGCAGCTATATCATATTGAACATATTTGTGAGACAAGTGGCCAAAAATTTGAACACTGGCAAAATAATGTGCCAATATTTGTATTAGCGTTTTTGAAATATTTTAGTTTTTATGTCAAAAATGACGTTTGAAGTCTTCTATTTAAATGTGAATTTCACCTATAAGAATCCCTTCATTATTCAATTTGTATTGGATTTCTTGTCGAAAATGAACTACTTTGTTAGATTTTTCACAGCAATATAAAAACTATTATTACAGGGTGGGCCAAAAATAAGATCAAAAATTAAATTCAGAAAACGGCCAAAAATCAATTTTTTCAAATGGGAACCTCTAATTTTTATGATTTTATCTTATTATGCGTTAAAAATAAGGGTGAGTTTACCTAATATTGTTCATTCCAAAAAAAAAAAAAAAAAAAATAAATAAAAAATAGAATTTTTGGAGAGGACAATCTCATACAAACTCACCTTTATTTTTGATGCACAATAAGATAAAAATCAAAGTAGGTCCTTTTCAACAAGAAATCCAATACAAATTAAATAATGGAAGCTTTCTTATAGGTGAAATTCACATTTAAATAGGAGCCTTCAAAAGTCATTTTTGACATGAAAACTAAAATATTTCAAAACCGCTCATACTTAGGTATAGGACATGGTACATGAAATCTGCCTAGAATTTTACGTAGAATCCAAAAATGTAATAATATATAGGGTGTTTCATTTAAAATAAGCGAGTTGACACCCACTTCCGGTATAACCGGAAGTCGTGCAACGTTGCTTTTATTTCATTTGAGAAGAACATCTATGAATATCCCACCATACAAATTTCCAGAATCTCAATTTCTTTATTTCCCGAAATATTCTGATGGACGGTCACCGTGAGACACCCTGTATAATGCGAATATTATATCTAACCCTTAAAAAAATTATCATTTATCGATATCACGAACAATTCTTAAAGTTGTGGCTTGAGTCTTTTTTGTCTTTTCCGAGGCCTTTGCATCTGCTACATACACATCAGTGTTTAACTATGAGCCTCATCCATTTTCACTAGTAATTATTAAAAATTATCATTTATAACATGATATTGACTAAAATGTTTTTTTTCTTCCATTGCAGGATAGCATACGGTGTTTTTAACTTGGGAGCGGAGGTATTCTGCTCCAAAATTCCTGGCTTGACTCACAGACAGAGAGAAATGTGCAAATCATTACCAGGTAAGTATTTATAGAGCTAACATTACAATAAATTAAACAAATACGACGCCAGAGGTTCAAAAACGATTTCAGTGATCTATGTATACAGGGTGAGCTCTTTTTATGTCTAATAGCATAGGGATCTTGCAACTATACCAGTTACGAGAAAGTTTAAATGGTCAAATATTTACAGTTTTGTAAGCTCTACTCAAAACCGTTTCGAGTTTTATAAATTATAACAGCTGTCAAAAGATAATCCAAAAGGACTGATCTTAAGCGATTTTTGAAATGTCCCTAGCTCCGCGAATATTGATTGTGGGAGAGAATGTTGAATACAAAAGTGTTAGGCAATTATTCTTCTCTGAATAAAGAGACATTGAAACGTTGTTCGTCACACTTGTCATTTTTGACATATTATGACATAAACTTATGTGTTTTTTAAATCCAAACCACATTAAACTTGATCCCTATTCAATAGAGTATTTTAAAACAATTCTAACTGTATAACATATTATGGGGTTATTTTTAAAACTATAGTTTTATGGGCTTTTTTTTCTGATTCAGTTTTTACCTCAACGTAGTTAATCTAGTTATCAATTGAAAAAAACCGTTGGATGAAATGAAAAATTATTAATAGTGTGATAATCATAGTGAAATAACAATATTGTATTATTTTGAAAATTCACTTAGTTCAAAAAGTTTTTTTCTAGAATTGATTTTTTTTTAACGCCACCTCGATCCCCCGATCTTTTGGTTCCAGATTTTTTTTGTGGGTAAAAA
This sequence comes from Orchestes rusci, assembly GCA_958502075.1. NCBI lineage: Eukaryota > Metazoa > Arthropoda > Insecta > Coleoptera > Curculionidae > Orchestes > Orchestes rusci. Next base: position 9,406,039 of record OY293313.1, on the reverse strand, counting down.
ACCATGTTCACAAAAAAACTTATTCTAACAGATTAGCTTTGAGCTGCTTTAGTGAAAGCTTTCAATAATATCAATGGACAATCTCTAATGAGAGCAACTAATTCTGTTTTGAAAAGATAAAATGTTTGCATCAACACCTAACAACGGTGGAATTTTCGAAAATATTTTATGAAAACTAGATAAATAACCAACCGGATCATCAATGCTCAATTTCATATATATTTTTTTTTTTCATAGGTAACTGGATTAACTACGTTAAGTTGAAACGTAAATTGGAAGAAAAAAAACGCCCATAAAAACTTTATTTTTAAAAATAATCCTAAAATTTTATATAGAGTAGAATTTCAAAAAAACTAGTTTTTTTGAATTTATATAATTAGGAAGTATCAGTTGCGATTTCATTTGATATATTTTATTTATTTATTATTTTTCGAAAAGTTTTAGATCTTTTGATTTTAGTTTTCCTGTTGATATGACAACTCGACATTTTTTTTTTAAATAAATACTTTTACGCAAGAGTTGACTTTTCCAAACTGAGTGAATATATTGAGGGACAGAAGATCTCGAAATTAGCTATTACACAATCCTTTTGACGACGATGTATTTTACCAAAAAAACAAAAAGAAAAAATTGTGTGGAATAAATGATCGGTGAAAGGGTTGAGTAATAGCTAAATTTAAAGATCTTTTGTCCCTCATCATATCCTTCAAGTTTGGGAATGGTAACTCTTGTCGGTAAGTGTTAATTAAGTAAAAAAAAATTGACCAGCTGTCATATCAACAGAAGTGTCTTGAAACTCGGCATTGTGATCAGGGTCAAAGGGCCCCTCAAAATCAAGGATTACTCGACCCCCATTTACATTTGACTTCTTTATTCAAAATGGCGGCTCTTTTGAGCCGCACTGTATAATAATTCATCTGGCTACGCGCTTTTCAAGGCATCACAATGATGAGTCAGAAGAGGGGAAAGCTATACCAACCGATGCAGTGGACATTTTCAAACCTAAATCTTCTAATCTTGCTATATCGAAAAGTGATGAATCGGTTGAGCTCATTACAGAATTTTTACAGAAGCGATGGTTGCTATAGGGGACGGTATCAGGATGGCTACTGACGAATGCAGATACCAGTTTCGTCACCACAGATGGAACTGTAGTGGCATCGAAAATCCATCATCATTTGGCCATGTGGTTATAGTTGGTATGTACGTATTGGTTTTCAAATTAATAAATATAATCAAAAGTAACTCATTCATATTTTTTCGGTTTTTCATGAGTAGGTATATTCCAAAATCGCTAAAAAGCACAAGGGTCAAGTTTTGACATAATTTGAAGGAACAAGAAAAAAAATTCGAATATACCTACGTACTGTACTCCCTAGTAAGGTCCTAATAATTTTCCAAGAATTGCGAATGCATTGAATAATTATTATTCTTTATATTTTGTCCAAAATATTGTTGACACCAGTATGGTTATCTGTCAGTTAAATAAACATTTCTCTTTCCGAATAGAGATTTTGTATTTGTCCGTGGTTCTACTCATTTGACAGATTGCTAATGCTAACGCCTAGCCTATGATTAATAATATCATTGATCATACGTTTTGTTATCTTGAGTATCATTTATTATCGTGCAGATGACGTTCGACTTGTAGTATGTTAAGCCAATCACATTGACCGTTTTCAAGTCAAAGTGATAACATGGCAATGTACTACGATTTTTTTTCAATTTAAAGGGTTATTTTTTATATTTGACTCAATAGATATCTTGGTTGATTTATACTTCATGGAAAAGTTCAATTGAGCAAATGTGAAGTATTTTTCATGGACATTCAAAATCCATTATGTTGGTATTTGGTTCAGCCGTTTTTGCGCTATTCTAGTTGATTGTCTCATAGAAATTACATTACGTTGATCTCAGTTGCCAAGAAACGGTAGAGTCCGGATCAAATTGATGTAATTTTTATGAGATTTTGAACTAGAAAAGCGCGATTTGATTCAGCCGTTTGAATCAAATACCAACATGTTCCGTGTAATATTTGGAATCAGAAGAAAAATAGCCATCATTCTAGTCAAAAATATACAGGTCGTCCCATTCAAAAAAGACCATGCTGTATGAAATTTTGAGGTTTGCGATGCATTTTTGCATTTCTAAATATCAGATTCTGAATGCCCTTGAAAAATACTGCAAATTTGCCCCCTTAAACTTTTTTGTAGAACCAAAATCTACTGAGATGTCTATTTAGTGAAATATAAACAATCACCCTATACATTCATGTGAAGATTGTATTCATGCGATTCTGTGGGTGACTAGTTTTTATTCAAAAACAAAAGGAAATACCTTATGAGCGGAATTACTAGTGAGGTACTTTACTCTAAAGTTTTAACAGATTTGGGTATTTTGCTACACCCTATCAAAAAACAATCAAACTAGTGTTAATATACCGGATCTTCTATATTACCTGGAAAAAAGTCTATAAGTAATCAATAAAACCTAACAATATCAAACGTTTCGGAAGCAAATCTGCTTTCGTCGTCAGTGGAACCTAAAAAAGAAACGATTAATTGTTGTTGCAGAAATCCGAGTTAACTATTCATACTTCTACACTTTTGAAACTATCTGGATTGAGCAAAATATCATCACCCTATCTTACATAAGGCATGCCTGAGGGTATATTATCTGAATGCGCACATCACACAACTCTCTAGAGTGAATATGCTCTGTAGTTTTGTGGCGCATCCATGATTTAACAATTTTTTTGGGTATTTCGCCACACCCTATCAAAAAACAATCAAACTAGTGTTAACATACCGGATCTTCTATGTTACCTGGAACAAAATCTTTTGGTAAACAATGAAACCTAACAATATCGAACATTTCGGAAGCCAATCTGCTTCCGTCGTCAGTGCAACCTAAAAAAGAAACAATTAATTCAAATTCAAAACATATTTTTCGTCTTTTTGTATAATTTCGCAGTAAAAATTGTTTTTTTTTGTGTTGTTGACACAAATTGTCACTTTGATTTGTGTGTATAACCTACGTATAACCTGCGTATATTGTTTTGCGGTGTGACGTGAAACTCCCAACTCCTGAAATTCCCCTGATAAAAGGGACAAGGGATGTTTGGGCTATAGCCCGAGAAATTGTGACATATAACAGAATCGGGTGAGCTATAAGTATTTGATCATACTTCCTTCATCTCAATGACGACCGCAATTAACCAGAGTGGAATTAGCAACATAGTCTGTCGGTAGATAAAGAACATAGCAACTTTTCTTGACAAAACTGTGACGATAAAGGAAGCTAGCTAGCTTTTTGGAACCTGGTTGCAGACAAACTACTAGTGGAATCTAATGGCAAGGGATTCTACGACATGTCAAGGATGTAACAGTACTATAGTCATAGGCAAGCACACCAGAACGTTATCAGAACTGATGCAGACAGTCCTGACCATCGTAGGTGCATGAAGGTGAACCAGAGGTTGTAGTTTGAGAAAAGGTCCTTGGTCCGCTTCACGAGGAAAAGAAATACAGAGTGCCAATTAAAACAGGTGTTTTTTGAGCAAAAGATGGTGAAAGATGTCAAATACCCAGGCATAATCCTGGATGAGAAGCTCTCATGGAACTCACGCACCTACAGAGGATACTTAATCGAAGGAAAGCCACGATAAAGGCAGCAAAAAGAGCAGAGGGCAAAACCTTGGCTCTGAACCCGCGTATGGTGCACTGACTCTACTGGACTGTGGTGAGAACAACACTTGTCCACGGCCCTTGTGTCTAAAAATCGAGCAACGATAGGCAGCCACAGAAATGGGAAATTTCTGCGTTTACCATGTCTTTGTATGACTGGAACCATGAGAACTACCCCAACGCTTGCTGTGGAGGCCATGCTTAGCTCCTCCTTTCTAGATATTTTCATCAAAATGGTAGCAAGAATGGAGGACTCAGCAACACCGGAGGCTGGTGCCACTCAACCTCTCAAAAGAATACTAAGATCTCCAGTACAATCAAGAATCCCTGAAAAACAAGAAGAAGTGATATCATGCTGAAAAATAATTACTTTAAGACGCCTTTTAAAAGCAAGTTACACTGGGAAGACTGGACGATAGAAGAACTCCCTCAATCGTAATAGAAAACACAACATGTGGTTATATGAACCACTTAGGAAGCATGCTACGGTTTTCCAATCAAAAATACATGCAATCAACGTCTGCTTTCAGGAAGATCCCAGTAGAGGCAATGAAAATCCTTATCCTGACTGGTAGCAAAGTGGCAAACTCTCTCCTGTCGGAAAACTAAATCTACGCAATTCTGGAATTGTAAGCCAAACCTTGCCACTCTGGAAGCATCCAACGGTGTTACTGCAGGCTGGAAAGTGATGGCTGGTGATGAGCGAGCGGACGCAAAGCTGCAAATACACCACTCATGTGTCCAGAACATGTATTTGGAGTCAGAAGGTCAGAGGAACAGTAGGACGAGTCACACACTTTATTTAGGGAATACAGCTCTGTGACTGGAAGACAGGCGCAGAGAAAACACAATAAACTCATCAGAGGCTGCGGTGTCAGGGAAAATACCCCTGAAGCTTGTCACGCCTGAATATCATTTATCAGTAATATTTGTCAGGTGTTTATGAAGAGTATACGTCTATTTCAAGAAACTTAACGAAAAGCATATGTTTGTTCTTTATTCATCAAGCCGATGTCTTTAATCTGAAGAAGATGCTTCACATTTTGAAAGGAAGGATCATGATCCAGAAACATTTCCTGATGCTTTCCTTGCGAGATAACGGTTAAGGGATTCGAATGCACATCAAAACCAGACATCAGCATAGAGCATGTTCCATTGAAAAAAATTGAGTTTCTACGTCGCCAAATTCTCCAAGTTGAGACCGTCGTGGAAAACACTCTAAATAAATGATCGCGAATATGTTTTCAAAAATCAACTACTTTGCCTCTAACATCAGAAAATGAGCATATTTGAAAAATTTAATTTCAAATCCTTTGTTTTCGTAGGTAATTTAGTAACATGATGTTTTTGTAAGTCCTCAATAGCTTGGCAAAACCGCGTTGTATTGCGAATTACGTGACTGTATCATTCACAGAATTTCACGCTGAATTCAGAGTTGAGGTTGCTATCTTAAACGAGAAGTGTACTTTTGAGCGTCACGGTTTCTAAGAACACTCTGAACATCTACAAAATGATATTTTCAAATTGTCAGTCTCTTGAAACCCTTTGATTTTTGACATGAGAGTTTTCCTCTATCTGTATTCACAAGGAAAAAGATAAACTTACTCGCACTAATGGGCAACCCTGTTTGTCCAAAATTCACGAAAATACTATTGGCCCAGGTGGCCTAGCAGTTTTTTGGTCTATGCTACCCACCTAAACTTCCATATCTACTATTAAACATCATCGTGTTACGGATCTTGACTTCTAACACCCTACGGATTTATCTATCTTAAAAAATAACACACGGCCGCAAATATTTACTACCAAAATGTGGCCCAGGTGGCCAAGCAGTTTTTTGGTCTATGCTACCCACCCAAACATCCAAAACTACTATTAATCATCATCGTGTTACGGATCTTCAACTCTAACACCCTACGGATTTATTTATCTTAAAAAATGGCACACGGCCGCAAATATTTACTATCAAAATATGAGTATTTTTATAGAAACGACATAATAATGATCTGTTTGTTTTATTTGAAAACTTCGCAATCTCTGAAATAAAGTTTTGTTAAAATATTGTTAAAAACTCAACAGCACGTTCTTTCATTGACAGATATATTATGTTGTTTCACACATAAATGCAATTCACGTATTTGATAAGTAAGTGAATCTGATAAACTAAAAGAAAATAATATGCACGGCATACTATTAGGTCTTTCATGTGCTAATATCCAAATATTCCAAATACCATTTATTTTCATGATCTTCAATGTGCATGTGAATATTCCAATTTTTATATATTTCATTATATATTTTTCCTTATCAAAACAAACGAAATTTGAGAGGAAGCAAGTAATTACTTTTTTATAATTCAAGGCAACAGTTGATGTTCACCTAATAGAATATTCTTGGAACTTTCTAAAAATAACCGCAGACTCTTTTTTTTCTAGACGGTAGAAAAAAACAGTGGCAGTAGAAAACATGTTTTCAGTGGAACTCCAAGATCATTACTCACCACCAGTTGATTCATAACGTCTCGTATAAAGAGCATCCTTAATTCCAGTCACATCTCCGTCTCAGGCTGATATGCTATATACAGTTTCTCATTGTTTACAAATAAGGCATATCAAGCATGGCTATCAGTAGTATCAGATATAAATTTGTTATAATAACTTGCAGTTGTGGGTATACAATAACTTTAATCGGCCCACTGCCTGTGGCTCGAGTATAGAATTACGTTGTTATAATTAAAACCGACGTATGTCGTTTATTTTGCATGTGAAATTGGGTCATTATGCATTTTTTGGAGATTTCGTGTATCGAATAACAATTGGAAGAATTATCATTGTAAAATATCAACAGACTAAGAGGGTGGAAATGAGTGTAGGTGTTTAATTATGGACTAAATTTATTCAAGTGACTGCTGAATGAAAATTCGGAGTTGGTTTATGGATAAGAGTATTTATCTGTTCACTCGTTCATGACAATGCATACACCAAATTCAAAAACAAAGTCTGAGATGAGAGCATTGCAAAAATATCAAGATTCCCTCACGCTGCGTCGTTATTTATTACGACGTATCAATTAATTACGTCATATAATTTTAATGTTATGAATGTACTGGTGTGGGTGATTTAGTCTTTTACAGCTACCTTTATTTATCGCCGCATTTGCAATAAATCTCCATCTTCATTAATTAGCCGGCCATCTTATTTTTATCGTACGTGCTTCACAAGCAACTTGGTGTTTTTGTACTGCGTGTTTCTTAACCAATAAACTATAATGTTTACAGCACTTTTGATGTATATTTGAAAATTATGAGCTGTTACTGTAAGGGTTATGTTATGAGGAAGCAGGCTTAGAAATTGATAGATTTATTATATTGGGTACATGAATTCTTGAGCACTTAAGAACAGCGAAGCTTTGTTTTCGTTGTATAATTTATATGGATGAAATTGCTAATTCATTAGTAGTAGTATTCCTCAAGAAATCGATGAGTGAAATAACATAGATAGAGTATCAAAATGGACTCAATTAGTCTATGATGGTACCAATTTTGATTCAAATATGACGCCAATGAGAACGAATACTTCGAAACAAAATAATCACACATGTAAAACTGAAGGCTCTCTGAAAACGCTCTTTTTAATAATATTGGACAGAAATTAGGAATTTTCTTCATGATTCGAGTTTTTTAGATTTGCTTTGGCCAAAGTTAACTTTAATTATCCGTGAAAAAACTCTCCTAGTCAGCTTCACGAGAAAAAGAAATGTACGGAGCCAGGTTGAACCCATAGGTATTTTTCGGACAAGTACTGCAATTGGCAAGAGAATTCAAGAACCTAGGCATCATCCTAGACGACAAGCTCTCATGTGAGAACTCACGCCCACAGTAGATAGTTGATCAACAAAAAAGAAACAATAATATCGTCAAAAAGAGCAGTAGTCTATGATGGTTCCAATTTTAATACAAATATGGCACCAATGACAACGAATACTTGGAAACAAAATAATCACACATGTAAAACTGAAGGCTCTCTGAAAACGCACTTTTTAATAATATTGGACAGAAATTAGGAATTTTCTTCATGATTCAAGTTTTTTAGATTTGCTTTGGCCAAAGTTAACTTTAATTATCCGTGAAAAAACTCTCCTAGTCAGCTTCACGAGAAAAAAAAATGTACGGAGCCAGGTTGAACCCATAGGTATTTTTCGGACGAGTACTGCAATTGGCAAGAGAAGTCAAGAACCTAGGCATCATCCTAGGCGACAAACTCTCATGTGAGAACTCACGCCCACAGTAGAGAGTTGATCAAGGAAAAGAAACAATAATATCGACAAAAAGAGCGGTAGGCTTGCTCTACTGCACTGTGGTGAGAGCAACACTAAAATCTATTGTTTACTGGCCAAGAATCTAGCAACGGTACGCCCTGAACAGTTGAACGTACAGAGGATTCATGTTTTTGTATAACTGGATTCATAAGAACTACTTTACGCTTGCTATGGAGACAATGTCTTACCTGTTTTCTTTATAAAAATGGAAGCAAGAATGAGAGCATGAAGACCTGGTAACCCCAGAAACTGTAGCCCACAAGGACTGAGATTAACAGCTTGACTCAGTCGCAAATCCCTTCATAAGAAGGAAGATTGGTATTATGCTGAAAAATATCATCTATAACACTCCTCTTGAATTCGTGCTATACTGCAAAGAGGGAACGGTGGAACAACTCCGGAGGTCACATGGAGCAAGATGGTAAAGAGACGGATGAGAGTCATGCCAGGAGACAGGCGCAGAAATCGTGGGAGAAAAGCCATTGTTTCCAAGAGGAAATACAGGCTGTGGGGGAATCAAGCAAGTTAGAGAAAGAGTGATTCTCTCCACATTCGGGTATTTAGAAGGAAGGAAAACTCAACTTTGGAAAAGCTTCAGTCTGAGAATGTCAAAAGAATGAGAAGCGACAACACTTTTCCCGCCAAAAAATATTTCGTGGGTTCTGGGTCGCAATCTGTCACAGACCCTGGACAATACCTAGACTCAACGTCATGGGAGAAGTCGCGAACTCTCAAATTTCAATTTCAAGACCAAATAAATGCGTTCCTTCTGAAGCAATGGGGTTGTTGTCGCTTCTAATTGTTTTGACATCCTCAGGTCCATACTATATTAGGGCTCCACAGACGAAGAGACATTTTGAGTGACTTGGTATGTACCAGACAGTGTCTGTTTAGTTTTGCATACTTTGAACGCCCGTTAGTGAACGACGGACCCGGTCGGTGAAATACGTCGTCGGTGAAAAACCTTGTCGCTTTACTCTACAGATAAATTTTCATCAACAATTAACGTGAAGACCCAGACATTACGCAAGTAGTTTGATCGGGATTCAAATGTGTTCATGTGGGGCCCTATTGAGGGGTTATGTCCGTGCAAGAACAAATCGTTTGATACATCGTGGAACAAGTATGTTCGTTTGTGGACACGTCAAATCAGATCAATCACAGTCCTAATCTTCGGATATGGTATGGCAGATCAGGGTACCTATTCTGGAACCGATAGAACGGTCATACGAGAGAGATAAACGATCACCTTCATATAATTCTCCGTTTACTGTCTCTCTCTTTCTCTCGATATGACCGTTCTATCGGTCCCAGAATAGGCACCCTGGTCGGCCGACCCGGTCCTCCTCACTCGACCGACCTTGTCGCTCCATGTGTGGGGTCCTATCAACAGCAGATGGGATACGATTCGGAGTTCCGAAAAATTTGTTGAAAATGTCTTGAGATCAGGTTATGATACAATTCACTCACACAGATTCATAAAAGAGTACAATTTATACGAGTTCACTGCGGTCTGTATCGGTACTTAGTGTAGAAATTATTTGCGAACCAAGAAATATTGTATTTTTCAATATCTGACCATTCGAAAAATTGGGAGAGAAGCTCTAGCTTTAACAATCATTGTTTTTTTCATGATACTATAACAAAAAAGATATGCTCACGCGCAGATTTCGCTGACGTCATTGCGTGTCCGAACCTCAAAATTCATAGGTTACCTGGGTAACTCCGGTTACCATGATACTTTTCCACATCTCCCTCAGAAGTCATGACCAGCTCAAATTTTGACCAGCAAATTGGAACTAGGTAACGTTATTGATGTTTTAAATCCAACCTCACTTTTGACTCGCGGTGACGACATGCGCGGTTTGGTTCTAATTTCGTCCAGAAATTGATCATATCTATCGTGTTTTAGTATCATGATAGTAACCCATGGGTAACTATCTGATATTGCCTGCTGCGTTCAGCATGTTCGGTTACAATCTGACGTTAACAATGGGGGCTATAATTGAACGTTCACGTTAACTAAACGTATCTGTCAGGATTGTTTACTAATGTGAATGTTCCATTTGATAACAGCGTTACCATGATAAAATAGATACGTTAAGTTAACGTAAACGTTCAGTCATACCCTCAATGGGTCCTATGATTGAACGGTTACTTTAACTTAACGTTTGTCTGTTAGGACTGTTTACTAATGCAATTGTTCCATTTGCTAACAGCGTAACCATGGTGTAATAGAAATGTTAAGTTAACGAAAACGTTCAATCAAAGGACCCAATATTTATGCTGTAAAAAGTGAGAAAATCGATAATCAATTGAACACCAACTCTAAATAGAGGAGAGTTGGGAGTTTCCCAACACAGGCAATGAACGTCTGAGTCAGGTGAATTTCTGGCGATGGTATGATGGGAAGAAGATCCTTATGCTGAGTGGTAGCCAAGCGGCAATCAAAACCCTCCTCTGTCGGAGAGATACATCCAAAAAAGTCTAGGTTTATCAGCAAAACCTTGCCACTCTGAGAGTATCCAAACATGTTCCGCTAGGATGGATACCAGAACACAAGAAAATATAGCTGGATATGAACGACCAGACCGACTGGCACGCAAAGCTGCAAATTACACCATCTATGGACGCTAACGATGCAGAAATTGCGATATGAGTTATTAGATCCTCTATGAGAGGCTGACCAAACTGTTGGTTCAAATAACAACAGGAAGCATGATAGTGCAAATTACAAGGACCGAGACACAATGAATGAATGATGGCAGAGGAAATTGAATCATCATCTACTGGAAGTCTACTGGAATTCCATGAGTCTTTTCAATGATGACACCATAAGTAGAGACATATGCTCTTCTTATCAAATCAATATTCATGCTCCAAATCTGTGAGATTCTGACTAATTTGAATCCCCTAACATATGAGTCGGAACTTATACCGTATACGCTCATTTAAACAGTGTGTTCTTTTCCGAGAATTCTGGATAATCCAAAATCATCCACGATATTCCTTGTCCAGCACATGGAGAGGAATAAGTTCTTGTTACAAACCATATTGTCAATATTTCCATTGAGGCCTACGTGAACGAGAATGCGCGGAAGATGTGTCCGGTGCGGTAGACATTTATTGATTTGTTCTCTATAGCAACTACCAGACGGAACGAACTGAGACTAAGTAATGTTCTAGGGTATGTGTTGATTTCAGATATGTTATTGTATTGATGATAAATGTATCATTATTGTTATTATCTTCCTCATTCAAGCTCACTTACGATAAATCGATAGAATAAGATAGGAATCAATAATAATTCACCAATTCTATTCTCCGATGTTAGCGAACGAAAGTTTCTTGTCAAGTTTTGCGAGTTAAACACGAAAATTCGATTTTTTCATGTTATGTTGGTACAAAATAGAAAATCAGAACATTTGAAAAAAAAATGCAAACAGTCTTGGGATATAAAATCAATATCAAGAGGTTCATTACCTCAACAAACACAATTAATCCATTTAAAAGTATGTATTTATCTCACATTGCCAAAAATGTACATTGTTTGTCTGGAAAGAAAACATGCTAATCCCCTTAACATATGATCTAATATATCATACTTTGTGCAAAGCTAGTGATGGATGCATAATTTAGCAGCCCACACTCCCACCTTTTCGCTAATTATTTATTTGTTTGGTCCCTAATTTGACATTTTGTCTGATTTGATTAACTAATTCGTTTAATCAAACCTTCGTATCAAATAATTTGCATCCGCCACCCACACGAGAATTAGTTTCCTGTTAATTATTGGCACTAGATAGATTGAATCATATCGACGTTGACAGGTACATGAGCTTGTTCATTAAATATATTTTTCGAGGAATTCATAATATTATAATGTTCTGGATTTCCTGAAATGTTATAAGATTGTAATTATTTTTTAAGTCTAGCTTCTCCATTATTGCATGTTCTGAAAAAAAATACAATCACGACGAACAAGTAATTCAGGTTTTCTAATAATTCGTATTATAGTTTTAATCCTTGGTTCCTATAATATTATACTGGAACTACGTGAAAATAGCTTTTTCAAAAAACTCCTTGTATGACTAGTTAGTTATGATGGGATATGTATAGATCACGATTTTTAGCTTTTCTTGGTACTGAACCGGATAAAATATTTTCATTGACGTCATTTAAATTTAATTTGTGGCTGCAAAATTAAAGCTACAGATTGATCTATAAATTTGTGGATCAAGTAACCCCAACCCCTCGCCGAACTCTAACCAAATACTTCTACGTCCAAGTAAACAATAACCATACAATAACACTCATTTATCAAGAAACGTTTTAGCGTAGATTGAATATCAAAACGTTCATATTAAAGGCATGTTTGAATCAATTTGATAATTTTTTTGCAAATAATTGAATCAATATTCTTTCTCACGCGACTATTTGTATCTCGGAAAGCTGAGTCGTCGCGTAAACAAGAAACTTTGTTGAACGCAAGCGGTGAATTAACAGCGTCCGTAAACAGAAAATCTTTCTTCTCTTTATTATCTCAAAAATCAGTGTGACGGCTCTTTTCCATTGTCTCCGTCCAATAAAGGTATATCGGATGATCAGCCATAAATCTGCACTGGCTAATTAACCAGAGACGTGCGTAACGTCAACGTGATTCGTCTTGTCTTTGAACTCTCTCTGTCTGTTGCCGTAAATGTCGTGTTTTTTTTGTCCTTTCTACTTTCTTCTGGCGCCATCCGTTCTTCGGTAGTAAGAATGATGGCTTGCTATTCGAAAGGAACAACGAAAAAGTGTTATTCTCGGTATCTCGGATAAAAGGTGTTATGGGAAATATCCTCGGCTCCACTGAGCTTTTGTTAGATGCATGATTCGTTCATTGGTCAACTCGCTACTGATTTTTTGATGATTTGTAGACTAAAATAATATGTAAGTTTGTTAGTGAAGAGCCTAACACTTCATGGGATCAAATCAAACCTCTCAAGAAAATAACGTTTAACGTCAATTATTAAGCAAGGTGCATAATATTAAGCAAACTGACTCCCGTCAACCTCGAGGATTATCATGTTATACCATTTAATCTGTAAGCGGTCATAAAATAGGGTATTAACAAACATAAACAAGTCCTTTGCCAGCGGGTGTATCATTCACAAGACTGAACCATAATAGTCGTTGGTCATCCCAATTGATGAGAAATATAGCCCAGGTTTTTCAAGAAGAATAAGGTCTAAGCCATATACTTGGATGAAATGTGTATCATTTTACATTCTCTGATTCTGTTAATAAGGGTCATTGTGATGAGTTACTGTCGAAAAAATGATCATTTGGAGAGGACGGTCGACGAAATGATGAGGATTAGTTTTATAGGTTTGTCCACCAGCATCAGACAGCTTTTTTCAAGGTTTAGTAGATCATTCAAAAGTGTTTGTTGTGACAAGGAACGATTGAAATCCTGAGTTGTGATATGATTATTGGTCTATATACTTTGTATTAGTCCTTGACCAGAATTATTGTAATACTGAAACTTTCCCTTGTTCATCCTTGTTCTTTTGGATGTAGAGAGATCGCATGGAATCGATTTCAACTTGAAAATTGTGACAAAAAAGTAGAAGACAACTCTGGAGCCTACTTCAAAAAACCACGAGTTTCCATGATTTGAATTATTATCATTCACAGTTTTAGTTTAATGCACTTGTAATAGTAGGTAATAATAATAATAATTCTTTCATTGCCATAAGTATCATCGAAACATAACAGTCGTCAAGTATTACAATTAGTGAAAAAATTTAGAACAATGAAATTTCAGTAAAACAATACCATACAGTAGCTTGAAAACGTAGTTATACTATTCAGAATAAAAAGTAGCATAAAGTTTAGAACAAAAAAAAAGAGACAAAAAAAAATAAATGAAAGATAATTACATAGGAGAAGTGAAATCATAAAATTGTGAAACGCCTGGCTTATTAAAATTGACTTTAGTGTTTTCCTTAAGGAGCCTAAGTTTTCCATTTTCTTTAATTTCAGTGGCAGCTCGTTGTATACTTGGATACAATAATTGTGAATTGATCATTTTCCAAATACTCTTGCTTTGAGTGAAGGAATACAGAGCGCACCATGGCCTCTAGTCTTCATGAGAGAATAATTGTCCGAATTTCTCGTGAATTTGTTCATGTTCCTCTTTGCATAAACGGCTATGTTGAGGATGTACAGGGATGACATCGTCAAGGTTCCTAACTTTACGAAATGTTTTCTGCATGAATCTTGAGATGGAAACTTCAACATGCATCTAATGACTCGCTCTTGAGCAATGAAAACTCATCCGGAATCAGCGGCTGGATACCAAAACATAGCACTGTACTGGTGCTCAATTCTCCAGTTGAATTCGTACACGAATGGTTGAGAGGATCAAATGCATATTCGTATACGAATAATTTTGAGAAATGAACGCCTACAAAAACGCCTGAACGTATGCGAAGTAATATGATTTGATCTTATAGAGTCGATCAACAGCTCACTCCTCAACCGGCGTACGACATAACAAGCCGTGTGAATCCTTGACACCAAATCATCAAAATGAACTCTCAAGAACTTTGTCGACTCAGTCTGGGAAATACTCTTTCCATTCAGTGGGACGTATAGCAAAGAAGAAGATGCCTCGTTGTTGCGGTATAAAACTACTGCTGTTTTTGTCACATTGATCTGGAGCTGATTCTGTAGACACCATATAATGTGCATCTTTGAAACTGCTTCACTGGATGCGCGGGACAAATTCTCCACTAAATGAGCAGAGAGTACAATCGATGTATCATTTGCAGACTGGACCACTCTCATGGAACCCATAGTATCATCAAGGTCATTCACATGCATAAACTTAAAAACGTAGTGGTCCTAGAATGGATCTCTGTGGATCACCCATCAAAGAATAAAAGAACTCCGAATCACTGCTCTTCTCATTCCCATCAGTTCTGTTCCTAAAAGTCACTGACTGACTTCTGTTTTTCAGATATGATCTCATTAGGTTATTTGTTTGTGCAGCAGAATATCAAAACTGATCGTATAAAACGACTTGGAAAGGTGAAAATACAGGGTGTTACTTAATGGTATGTCATAATTTTAAGAGGGAGTTCTTGGATAAATTTCAAGTCAAAAAGGTCATTTAAACTAAGTAACACCCACATCAACAGTTGACCTTTTTGGCTGTATTCACTATCCGAAATAAAGCGTGTAAAACATCAAAATAATCTTCTAAAGATAGCTCGTGACAACATCTTCGAAAATACTGAAGGTAAGGCTATCGGTCGAAATTTGTCAGCATTCGTCAAGTCACCTTTCCTGGGTATCGATAAAACTCTAGAGATTCTCAGGTCATCAGGATAGACCCCATTTTCAAACATAAAATTCATAATTTCCGTGAGAGGAGAAATAATGATTTCGGCACTTCTCTTCAAGACGATAATTAATAGGTATATCATCAAGTTATGCGTCATCCACAGATCCAGATGTTTCACAATTTGGGAAGTACTAATTTGCAGGTGACTGAGGGGATGCGGCAATTTTTAAGGATATACTTTCCTAATTGATTCAATGAAAAAACAAGTATCAATTGTAATTTTTAGTTTTGTGAAATAAATTACTCAAAAAAAAACGGTACACTCAAAATGGACAATTTGCACATTTTTTGAAAATATGACAAATATAAGGATAAGTAAGTACTGATGCCATTGATGTTTAAAAAATCAAGCTACGACCTCTAATAATGTAGTAATCACCGATTAAAGAGCGCCAATCAGCATCCACTACGTCACAGAATACACTATCTATCGCCGTCTGACGTATTAACTGAGATGACTCTCTCTCTCTCTCGGAAGGGTAATATGGCCCCACCTCTTTTGCGATCATGCAGTGAAATTCGCGTTTTCTTTTTCATTTATTTAGTATATTTTTGGGTATTTCGAAGAATTTTTTTCGCTAGTGACTTTCAAATAATGTCTAGAAAACGTATATAAAATTTCAACTCATTTGAAAATGTATGCAAATTGTCCATTAACATCTATGTTTAAACTGGCATAATTTTTTAACCAATCGTAAAAAAAATATGCGGTCTTTTTCTTTGCAGTTTATACACAGGGTGGGGCACGAAAAACTTCCATTTCAGGTTCTCTCAGGACACGTCAATTATTGTTTTTTGGGGAACACATCCTTGTCGTATTTTCACCCCCTACCTGTTTACCTCTGAGGTGAGGTCACAGATACCCACAAAAAATTGATAAATATTAAAAAATTATAAATAACAAGAGATAGTGATATATAGTACCAACATGAAACTTTGGGGTTATAATCCTGATAATAATACCTATCAAGTGACGTATCCCTGCTCGACTCCCAATTTTTCCATTTGAAATTCTAGAGGTAGCTATCATTCCCGCTGATGAGTTGACAGGTAGAAAGGAAATACAAAAAAAAAATGTGTCCCCCAGAAAACAAAAATTCACAGGTCCAAGGGATTTTTTATTAACCTCCTCAAACCTGAAAAGACCTGGTTGGGAAGTCTCCCGTGCACCACCCCGTATTAAGAAGTATTATGTCGAAAAGACTGAATGTGATGTTTAAAGTGATGGGATTGGACTTTTGGTTTCCGAAAAAGGTTATGACTTTTCAAGCCTCCTTCCAATCGCTAATTTTGACCATGTTTTCTTACAAGATAATATTGATGCTTTATGTCTTTCTAAAAATCCTAGTTTGACCGTACAAGATGATCAAGAAAAGGTGTTTTTAAATAATATTGTCTTGATGTGTTATTTTTGGTGGATTATTTTCTGTATTTTTATGTTAATTTTTTAGAGCTTTTCATTTTAACATTTGGTAGTATGAAGGATGTCACTCATTTGAATGATCATAACTTTTCCACTAGCAGACCTAGAGAGTTCAACAAAAAAGCAAGTCATTGGACTTATGTTTCCGTCTATTTTCCAAATTGTATTGTTCTTGTACAGGGTGATCAAAAAAATGTATGGAAACGACCAATACACATTTTCGCATACATTTTATGTTCAAGCTATATAAGAACGATTCTGTAGGCATAGTGACCGTAACTAACTCAAACAGCTTGCTTTTGTGTTGAACTGTTCTAGGTCAGAAAGTAGCGAAGGTATGGTCATTTAAAAGTGGGGCAAGAAGAGGGGGACACCGTATACTTCCAAATGTTGAAGTAAAGAGCTTCATAGGATTATGATATCAGAAATACAGCAAGATTTTTGGAAAAAGAGGTTGCATCAAATCAATAATAACATTTTGTAAAAAGTTTGACAAGTCATTACCCAACTATTCGGAAATCAAAGTACAACGAAAAAACCTCAAAATAGTTTTAGTTTTTCACATTGAACATCATCCTCAAATCGATAAGGATTCAATTGAGTCTCTTCGACATGATACTTTTCAAGGAAAGCTCCAAAAAATTACATTTCTAATAGTCAAACTTCTCTGGCACACCCTGTTTATTCAAAATATGGCTGAGTATTGTATACGTCTTAAGGAAAACATCTCAACAATAGATTTATGCCATAACATTGTCAGATATAAGCTTAGGATTCGCAGAATAAACAAGATTCTTGTGAGAAAGGGGAAACTGTGAAATAAATGTATCTTTACAGTTTTCTCTTCACCCCGCGGTATAAAATAATTTTTTGAGAAAATTATTTTTTTGCAAGAGTTAGCTTCTTCAAACTGATAAAATATGATGAGTGACAGAATGTCTTCAAAATGAGCAATCACCAAATTATTTTGGCGAAAATATGTTTTATCCCAAAAAATTAGGGATTTCATATACTTTCGCCTCCCACGTACAAAATTGGTAGCAATTATCTAAAGCACCGTGTTATAATTAACCGATTTGATGCCAGAGGGGCGTCAGCTGGCTAGAAAATGGAAGAGAGGGTTGCAGGGTTGGGTTTTGAAGTTGGGAAAAAGAAACAAAATCTGGAACAATTTTATGGTTACGTTTCATAAAGTACCCTAGATATGGTCCGCTGGGTGGGCTGAAAAAAAGCCGAAAATCATAATTTTGAAAGCCATTTGTCAACCAAATCTCAGGAACTACTTATAGAATCTAATATTTCTATTTATTTTTACTAAAACAAGTACCTAACAAGCACGGTGATTTATGGTTTGACAAACGATCAGACTTTCCTAACATTTGGTTGACAAATAGTTTTCAAAATAAGGGGTTTTCGACCCCTTTTGAGCTATTAGCGGACAATGATTCCCCAACCGTCCACCCAGCGGACCGTAAATAGGATACCTTATGGAACATAATCTTTTTCTTGTTAAAGTTTCGTGTTTTAGGAAATTATTCCACATTTTTTTTACAACTTTGGACCCCCCTGGCATCTCTCTCCACCGCTACCTAGTCAGCGGAGCCCATCTGGTTAATCATGAAACGGAGCTTTAGGAAATCGTTACCTATTTCGTACGTGGAAGGAGGGGTTGATAGTGGATCATATCCTCGCCAAAGATTGATTAAGTGATGGCTTATTTTGAATATTCCACTCATGTACAAAAAATCCCATAAGAGCAGTTGAATTTTCGGAGGCTTACAGCGATAACACCAAATCGAAAATACCACTCTGTCATGGCAACACAAATAAACACGTTGTCAGAGCAATCGATATGGCAACGACAATTTTTCGACACATATAACCACGTTGTCAGGGCAATCGCCATGGCAACTCAAATTTAGTGAAGTTATATTCTAGAATTCGTGAAATATTCTTCTAAATACCATTCGTGCTTTAAAATTAACCGGATAAATTTACGCTCATGCGTGTTTTCTCTACAAATTTCACTCGACCTTCGGTCTCGTGAAATTTTGAGAAAACACGCATTCGTGAAAATTTATCGGTAATTTTTAAGCACTCGTGGTATTACCTTCGAAAATCTTCTTTCCCTCATCATATCTCCTTTGAAGAAGTCAACTTTTGAGGTTAATTGACCAAATCAAAATGTAAAACAAAATTTTGACAAGCTGTCATATCAACAGGAATGAAGGCAGACTTGAATGTAATGATAGTCGCCGGAATGGCGTGCGAATGAATGAATGTTATGACTTGTCGCTAGACGTACACTATCGTTTTTTTTTTCTTTTTGCTTTGTTCTTTTACAACACAAACAACACAACATAACCCAAAGTCACAACTAACTATTTAAATTCAACACACGTCAATCCGGCGACGATTATTAGATACTTCTTGAAGCCACAGGTTTGAAACTAGGCAGTTGTAATCAGGGTCGTTGATTGGAAAGAAGATTTCGATCAACGTTAGGGTCGAAGGGGCCATCAATTTAAGATATCACCTTTAACCTTTTGGGGGTGAGTCCCGTCACTGCACTGCTTAAGGGGAGTTAAGTTTAAAATGTGCGCGAAATGTTTTTTCCCAATGACAAAAATCGACAAGTTCCAAGCGTTTTTTTTTAAGGCCCTCGTTATTTGGGGAAACTTACAAGAAATCATTTTTTTGCAATAATTTTTCAAGAAAAAAACCGGAAGTTCGTAATCCGATCCGTGTATTTCCCAATACAATAAAAAAACCCAAGGTACTTCATTGTCTCTTTATTCCATGGACGGGAGGTACAGCTCGAACATACCACATATATATTCGCGTTCGCTGAGTGCGACCCAATAGATGGCAATAGCTGTTCAAAACAGCCGCTGCTGAGGGTATGGTGTCAAGAGTTACATTGATGTGAGTGGTGCCATGCTGCCTTAGTGACGAGTCCACATTCCGGACGAAACCGGTATAAGGAGGGCGCTACTTACATGGATGTAACTCTCGACATCTATTACGGTTCTGTACCAACCTTTCCGTTTAACTTCAAATAACCGTAGGACAATGTCTTTTTAAAATTATGGGCACACAAAAAAAGTAGTATAATATGCAGCGCAAAATATTTTATTATCAGATAGGACAAGAATCTCGGCTTCAGATATCCGGATATCGGATAAGAATTTTGGAACCGGATTTTGAATCAGAGTATTATACCCGGATCGATCCGGTTCCGGGTTGCATAAGTTAAAAAATCCGGATCTGATGAACAGCATTAGAATGAATAGATGATGCGTAACTCGTCCTTCGAGGCTTCGGCATGCTTCAAAAGTGACATTTTCATTAAAAATGCCGCGAGTGACGCGTCTCCCATTTTTCATTCTGTGATATTTGGTAAAACATACAGAAATTTGGCAGCTCAAATCATTACGACCATTTCGTATAATATGCTTGGCTTCCTCAACATACATAATACCAGTATATTAATCATGACTAATCAAATAACTCATTTATTATGCATTATTTGAAAATTTTGATAACATCTCAGGAAATGAGATAACGTCATATTAACTGTAATAACACTTGGAAGAAATATCTTCACAGTCATAAAACCGTCATCATATGCATATATCAGATGGTATTAGATTTATCTTTGTTGCAGGTAGCGAGGAAGCTCTTTTAAATATAGAAATTGAGATAAAAATGAAAGGCGATATTGTACGATAGGATAACCATAACAATTTACATTTAAATTGGTTTAACGAAGGGATATCTGATACTCTGAGTATGGTGAAAGGGATTTTATTGTTCAATTGAATACAAGGATATCGCAGTAACGATCTTATTTACAGGGCTTTGATATATGTATAACTGAACCTCCAGTTCTAATTTATGTATTTATGAACCTACAACTATCTGCGTCATTTCAGTTTATGTATATCTGATTTGAAATTACTACCATAGAGCACATGAAATTTATAACAAACTACCGTTCACCTAAATTTTCAGATTAACGTCTGTTTCTCATTTTCTATGTATCGTTATTCGTTAGGTGTGTTTATGACAACATAGAAAATGCTTTGAGTTGATAAGCTAGTTCAATAACTAGAGAATGATAATCTGATGGAATGTAATTTTGGTCGGCTAGTTACATATCAAATTTTGTGTTGTGTCTACTTTTTGAGATGACATTAGCCCTTTATGTGGGTGAGAACATCGAAGACATGCAAAATGTCATAAATCAGGAACTCAAAATACTGTTTACATGGTTATGTAGTAACAAGCTTAGCCTAAATACTAAAAAATCAAAATTTTGCATTTTTGGATCACATGTATCACAAATTGACACAACCGCTCCCAACGTAGCCATAGATCACGACAAATTAACCTTCGAAAAAGAAATGAAATATTTAGGAACCATTCTTGACTCAAACTTAACTTTTAAGTCGCACGCTGATAATGTAACGAGGAAATTCTCTAAAAAAGTCGGCTTCATTAGTAGAGTAGGGAAGCAGTTAAGTATGAGCACAAGAATTACATTATACAACGCTATTGCATTACCTCACTTGCAGTTCTGTTCGTCGATTATGTATAATTTACCCGATTATAAAGTGTCACAAATTCAAAAAATACAAAACAGAGCAATGAGGACAATTTTAAGATGTAATAGATATACGCCAATCAGATTAATGTTGGACACGTTAAATATGTTATCTGTAAAACAAAAAATAATCTTTGATGTAAATGTATTTATTTATAAAATTAAAAAGAAACTGTTACCTCCATATATCTGTGATAAAGTGAAACTGTTTAGTGATGTCCATAGCTATAGTACACGAAATCGTGATAATTTTATTTTAAGTGAGAAGTGTAAATCTAGTCAAACGCTGAATTCCATTCTTTTTAAAGGACTACTAGACTTTAACAAACTTCCTCCAGAAATCAAAACCTGTGATAACCTGATAATTTTAAACGGCTACTCAAATCATATGCGATCTCAAATTTTAATTAACAGGTTTTTAGTACATATTGTTTGTTTAAACACCAATAATTTATACACCTAGCTGTCACAACATTTCAATTATTTGCAATATCTTGTATACTATATATTTCATACTATGTTTTCTTGTAGCATTTTGCTAATAAAGAATTATTTATTTATTTATTTATTTGATACCAATATCTGGACATCCGCTAATGCCTGCTTTTATCACCAAAGATTATAAAGTCGAGATTACACAAAAAAAATGCTTTTTTTTTCATGTATACAGTGTGGTCACTCAAGTGTGAAACATATGGGATTTTTTTTTATGAATTGCACAACCAAAATACAAATATAGCCGAAAGTTGGTACATGTTCGATAATCGTATCAGGTGCACTTAGAATGGTTGCAAATCAAACAGCATACAGGGTAGGCCAAAAAATATGAAAACTGTACATGAGTAAAGAATCCTTATTTTAGAAAATTTGGCAAAATGTTATGCAGAAAAGTTGTCTAGAATCAGAAGTTATGCATAAATATCAAATCATGGCCTCCTAAGAAAAAAAAATATATATTTTTTTAAACATCTAATAATTTCCGAAAAAAAAAATTTCTTTTATGTTCAACCCAAACAATTTCATACATTATTCAAAAACAAATCAATTCCGCATAACTTGGTTCAAATTTGAGCATATTTAGAAAATTCACCCAAATTTTAATTTTTTTAGGGGATCACAAGCTTCATGTTTGTTGCAACGATATCAAACACAACTTTAAAATATCGCAAACAATCTTTTTCACAAGGTTAAACATTATTAATGATAATATGCAAATTGAAAAACTCTCATTTGAAGTAATTTTTTTTTTATTTTGAATGATTATTAAAAAAAAATGAAATAAAATTTTTTGTTAATTTTTTTTTCTGAATATGCTTAGATTTGAACTAAGTTCTGCGAAATTGATTTGTTTTTGAATAATTTATGAAATTGTAGGGTGAATATGCAATAAATGAGATGTTTAAAAAAAGATATAGTTTTTTTCTTAGGAGGCCATGATATGGTATTAAGGCATAACTTTCAACTCTAAACCACTTTTCTTTATAACATTTTTCCGAATTTTCTAAAATAAGGATACTTTACTCCTGTACAATTTTCATATTTTTTGGCCTACCCTGTATGCTGTTTGACTTGCAGCAGTTCTAAGTGCACATAATATGATTACCGAATATGCACCGAATTTCGGCAATATTTGAATTTTGGTTGTGCAGTTAATAAAAAAAAATCCCATATGTTGCACACTTAAGTGACCACACTGTATAATGTATATACGCGTTGATAATCAACTATATAAGTTCCTTGACCACTTTGGACCACCCTTCGAGCGAAATGTCCAGGTGTTAAATATTTGCAGCCCACACTTGACAAAAATCGCCATGTAAACTGACAAAATATAATATGATATCTTGAAAGCAGGTTGACATAATGGCTTGTTTCTTCTTTGTTTCACATCAATTTATTCGAAAATGTTTATTTTGGATTTGTTTTGGGCGAACGTTTTGAAATATTACTGAGGTGATTGATATGTTGTTAATTTTATTTTTCATTATGAGCGTTGAGAAGAGTTTAGTTCATGCGAATGACATCATTTTACCTTTTGGTGAATGAGCTGAATGAGATTTTCCATTATTCTTTCCCAAAGAGACCGTATTCTTGTTGATTCGAAAAATCTGTGATTAAATCCGGATTTCATGAAAGACTTTCTTGAGCTTTCTCCGTACAAAATATGAATTCAATAGAAAAACATTTACTCTCACTTGTTCAAATCGCTAACTTTTGACTATTTCTTAACTGATAAAATGTTGTACAGGGTTTCCCAGATAAAATATTCAAGCACCTTATCTCGGAAGCGATTTACGAAAAAGAGTTTAATATAAAGTCGTATTGTTCTTAGAGGAACTTTATTATTATACAGTGAGAATTTTTGCACTAGTTCCATAGGAAAACCGAACAATGAAATAAAGTTGAGTCATTGGAAATGTTCCATAGCGTAGTTTGATTGTTCACCAAAAATGAATTATTGTTTGTATGAGATAATCTATACCCATCTCTGGCCGTTTAGAAAATATTCGCTATCTAATACTTTTTATGCAAAAAAATATCTTTTGTGCGTATCAACTAGTATCGCACAGGATGCTCTAGGTTTATTGGAAGAAATAGACTGCCGAGCATAAAATCCGGGTCAACCCATAATTTGTGATTATTTTCGTAATTTGAAGTTTTCGCGGATATGATTGGGGTGTTGCATAGTTTGCTAAAATACATATATCGCAGTTGCTTGAATAAAAATTGCGATGCTGTTTTTTTAAGTTTATTGAAAAATAATGCGAACAAAAAATTTCAATTTGCTAATTGAATTTTTTTTTATCAAGGATTCATTAGGGAGTATTTTCTTCTCGAGCAGTGATAACAGCCTGCAAACGACGAGGCATGCTTGGGATTGGATTCTGAATAAAATCCTGCGGAAGATTGTCCCATACTTGCACCAGTATGTTGCGAAGGTCTCTAGAATTTCTGGGTGCCGGCACGTGTCTTCTTAAACGTCTTCCTATCTTATCTCAAATATGTTCGATGGGCTTTGAGTCTGGACTCCGAGCAGGCCAAACCAATCGCAACCGAGCACTGTGTGGACGTGCATTATCATCCATAATATGTTCCGTGTTGTCCAAGATAACCCATAAACGGTACAACATCGTCTTCCAGAATGTCGGTGATACCTATGTGCATTCAGAGTCCCATTGTGGATAAAAGCCAACTCCGTGCGAGCATGAAACGATATTCCTTTCCATGCCATATTTGAGCCTTCGCCAAATAGAAGTCGTGCTTACATGCCTCAGCATATCTTTCGCCTTGTCGACGCCACACTCTTACACGTCTACCTGAGCCCGTTAGATAAAATCGCGATTCATCGGAGAACAATACTCGACACCAATCGTCGATTATCCAAACCAAGTGCTCTCGTGAAAAATTCAGCCTTGCAGTTCCGTGCTCACGGGAAAGCTGTGGTCCAGTAGTTCTAGTTAGAGATGATAATCCAGCAGCTTGAAGTCGCCTTCTAACTGTCCACTCACTTATATACAGATTTTTCACCTCATGCAGATGATCTCGAAGGGATACTGCCGTAACCGTTAGGTTTCTCAATGCATAAGTAACGAGAAAGTGATCGTCTCTAGCTGTTGTACTTTTTTCTCATCTCATCAACTTTGTTTCTAGCCTTTCTAAGAAGACGAACAATTCCGTTCTACGCTTGATAAATCCCAATTCTAATTCTTGTTCCGACTACATATCACACTTAAAATGTATTCAACGTTTCGAGCTAATAAAGTCATCATCCAAGTGAATTAATGATGGTTGGGAAAAATATAAAATATGACACGATAATATGAAAAATATCCAATAAGCTTACCTTGTCAAGAAGAAAAATACACTCTAAATGCAAATTCAATTGAAATCACGAAATAAGGAAAATAGATATTTGAAAACCAACAGTTTTTAAAATTGCAAATTGGAATTCTTAAAATTTTATTTTCCTGACGTAGGTAACTAAGAGAGATGGATGGAAAGAGACTTCAAATTTATATGAATTGTATTTTTTCTCTTCTAAAAGATGACTTCATCAGATTTTTGAACCGATTCGTTTATTCTCCAAACTTCTCTGTATATTCTGCCGTTTCGAAGATACTAAGGGTCAACATTTCAATCTGTAACACCCTGTATTAAAGTATAGCCTCGGATTTTACTAGGCAACCCATTCGCAATCTATTTTTGTACAATTATCTAACATGTAAACTTTATTAGTATCAAAAAACAGATGAGGGTGGATATTTCTAATATCTCATCTCCTACTATCAACAGTGGAACTTAAGGTTGTGGTAGTTTATCTCGCAGCTAATTATTAGGCCACGCCGCGATCAATAAACACATAAATGAGTAGGGAGAAAAATACCAGAGAAGTATATCTCGCCTCTCACCTCACCGCAAATCAATGAACAAAATGATTTGGTTTTTTTGCAAATAGCTGCTTAAAACAAGCTATGCGGAAAGATTGACATCGATCTTGAAGGTGCGGTGATGATATCAGTTCCGGTATGCTCTAATAGCGGCGAGTATCAATGCCAACATGAACATGGAGCAGCTCGATGAGATGAACTACTCTCTCTTTATGACTACTCCATCACGTTCTCATCCTCGCAGATACGTTTCTAGGACCTGGAAGTAAGTGACATATATGTGGGACCACGTACCTGGTATCAAATATATTTATCTCGGGGTAATCATAAATTATCAAATTGTGGAGAACGTTCCGTTCCTAAAGTCTATCAATGAACAACTATAAAACATCATTGGATTGATAAATGGAATAAACCAGCATTTTTATATTCGATTGATAAATACCTCCTTGTGGTAACTCTTATTGGATGGTTTAATTCACATCTGAGCCAATCATGCTGCGATAATATACTTTTGCTACTGCCCAACAAGTTGTTTTACCTCAGATTACATGAACATGAATGTTCAAATCGGTCCACGTTTTGCGGCTAATCTTCAAGACATCCCACGATGAAGATACCTAAGCGTGAGACATTTTGGAGGACTCACATTCTCCATGAACCTATGAAGATTTGTTAGAAGAGCTCGATAGGAAATTAGATTGTCCTTACAATGCTATTCATGATTTTATTTTTCCAATAATTGATCATTCTATCTGCAGCTATCCGTACCAATGCAATCATCATTCCACTTCAACTCTTCCATTAAAGATTCGTAGTCCTTTTGATATTGTTCAAAGATAATGTTCAACGCCTTCTCAGCTTTGGGTTTCATCAATGCATAGTTTGCAGTATTCACAGATTTGAAATTAGTGTTAACCTTTTTATAGCCAGGATGTTTTTTTATTTTATCATTGAAGAGTCTTTGGAATTTCAGAAAGATACAAAAAGCATTTTCCCAACTCTTTTCATTGAATAGCTTGTTGAATTCCTTGTACATGTTAATACCTGACTCATAGTAGGATATCGCACTGACATCATGATCAATTTCCACGTTTCCAGTGTAAGTCCGCAGTAACTTGAGACGTTCCTCTGGATCAAATTGTCTGTCAGGGGAAATACTGGAACTTTTGATGCTTCTTATCATTTTTGAAACAGGACAAAAATGGTCCGAGGTGGTTGAAGAATGGAGAGACATGATTTTTGTCGTTAAAAAACAATGACATTGACACTTGACAAGTCTTATTGTGATATCAAAATGTAGTAGATCCAGTAAAGCAGGTCAAGTGAGGTAGAAATATATTCCTAAACAAATATAGTTCATGTAACTATTTTTTAAGGAATTGACTAAACTTCTGAGAGGCAAGTAGATGATGGTAAGAAAACTATTGAAAACTTTCGAACATGCAAAATTTACTTTTGTAAAAGTTGCATGTAAATCTATGTCTTATCTTATCTCAGCTGATAGCTAAGTTCGAATAGTCCACATCTTGAAATATGAGATGTTCGATCATGTGACAGAGGCTTTTTCGATTTGCAATTCATCTGTCACATGACCGAGCATCTCAAATATCAAAATGTGGACTATTCGAACTTAGCTTTACCTTAAGAGGATTCCATTTTGAAAAATGCAACTTCAATCTGCCACGGCTTCATATCCGACCCTGTATATTCCAATTTGTGACAGATATATACAGGTTTGAAGACCCAACAACTTTCATGTGGGACAGTTTTTTCCAAATCCTAATCTTTTGAGATATGCGAGCGTTATTCTGGTAATTTCTCCTAACCCTGTATAGGTAAATACCGAAAATTCTCATTTTCACTACTCACAATCCACGTATTTGACCAGAAAGTATGACAAATGATTTATTTTTTCCCTGTATTCTGCAAAATTAGTATACGATGCTAGGGTATTATTCATACGTATTTCAATTTTGTTAAGGTCCCGTCACGGTGGTAATAGTTATTTCCAAATACATGAAATACTTCGGGTTTTTGCACTATCAAGCAACGCCTTCAGGCAAGTAAGTTATCATTTTATAGAACATACATTATGTTGGTCAGTTTCTTCAGACGAGTGGGTTTCGTACAAAAAAATTGTTCTAGCAAACAACAAAAATTCCAAAATAACACAAATTTGAGTAAAAAGAAATTAATCACTATAAATTGGAAAATTACGATTTTTGATTTCTTACTAAAACGCATACTCATTGACGAAATGCCAACTAAATGAACAAAATGGTTCTTAAAAAAACAAGGTGGAAAACCTTTTGACACGATTGGGAGATTTAATTTCCGGAAACCGGAAACACTTTTGGTTACCTCTACAAGAAGAATGTGTGAACTAGAATCAAGTTTATTGATTGAAAAGCATTAGGTTATATTCAAATGATTTAAAGCATTATATTCTCTTCAAAGATCGGTTTTTTCAATATTTTATCAATTTATCAAAACATTGTCAAGGATATTTTGTACTTAGTTTGAACTTTAGAGACAGTCTTCAACTTCAAATCATTCAAATCCGGGGCTCACCTTATAACGGCAGTATCCCAGTCTGGTACAAAAATAACCATCAAATCTTGGTTTATCTTTTTATATTGTTGCTTGAACGAGAAATGTCACTCATAACCATAATTTAGGAGAATCATGTCTATCTACAAACTGGTCCAAAACTCATAGAAATAGGATAAAATTTAAAAAAGTTATATCTAAAACATCGAACTTTGCCAAAATTCAAGGGTGGCGAAATTACACTATTTATATTTTATTAAATTATCGACAAAAATGATAGGCCGATGCTTTCTTGTTTTAATAAACATTGTTTTTGAAATTGCTGTTCCTTAGATAAAATGATCTTTTGACTTTTTTTCGTTTGACGAGAGGATTTCGAGTGAAAAATAAATAGTTTTTATGTATACGTATATCAATATACCACTATAAGTATCAAATTTCTGCATTTTGACGGGATTATGAAATAATTTGTCGTTGAAGAATTTTGGAGTTTTTATTATACTGTGTGTCTCTAAAAGGTCTGTACAAAATCCTACCACATGTTGCTGAGGTCAAAATAAGCCGATTTCACGCAACTCACCTCAGACCGAAATGTCACCATTTCCGAGAGACGGGGTGATCAAGTTTAAAATTAACAATTGAATTTTGTCATTATTTTTGACACTTTTTCGCATATTGCTTTGAAAATTGGCATACGGGGGTTTTGTGGTATGAGAAATTTGATTATGGAGTCCGTTTTACTGTGGCCGCTAGAGGGCGCCCTACACTTTACATTTTGTGGTTTAAAATGTCCATAACTATTTTCTCAGTTTTTTTTTTCAATCTTTTATTGGATAAAAAGATTCTTCAGACGATTTAAAGTAAATAAGGTACTCTTGTCAAAGTTTGCTCAAGTTAGCCGTTTTCGAGATATTTCCATCTAAAGAGTTCCATGCCACACCGAAAAATTGCTTCTTTACACGAACTTTGTGAAAAATTATTTTTACAAAATCAACTCATATACCTGGGGTCAAAATAAGCCGATTTAAAGCATTTTGCCTCTGCCCAAAATTTCTCCGTTTTCGAGATAGAGGGTGGTAAAGTTTTATGTCGAAAACGAGTCATTTTCAAAGAAAGGTAAGTTGCTTTGAATCGGCTTATTTTGACTTCAGGAATATGTGATGATTTTATAAAACACTTTTTGAGACGCCCGTGTAAAGAAGAAAAATATTAGAAATTTTCCGGTGTGGCATGGAACTCTTTAAATGGAAATATCTCGAAAACGGCTAACTTGAGCGAACTTTGACAAGAGTACCTTATTTAATTGAAATCGTCTGGAGAATCTTTTTATCCAATGAAAGATTGAAAAAAATAACTGAGAAACTAGTTATGGATATTTTAAACCACAAAATGTAAAGTGTAGGGCGCCCTCTAGCGGCCACAGTAAAACGGACTCCATAATCAAATTTCTCATACTACAAAACTCCCGTATGCCAATTTTCAAAGCAATATGTGAGAAAGTGTCCAAAATAATGACAAAATTCAATTGTTAATTTTAAACTTGATCACCCCGTATCTCGGAAATGGTGACATTTCGCTCTGAGGTGAGTTGCATTAAATCGGCTTAATTTGACCTCAGCAACATGTGGTGGGATTTTGTACAGACCTTTTAGAGACACCCTGTATAATAATTATAATAAAAACTCCAAAATTCTTCAACGACAAATTATTATTATTATTGATCATCACAAAAGTTATTATCATTATAAATAATTTTGATGTTTCTTCATAAAAAAACTCCAGGACCCCTTCAATATTCCAAAAATCATTAGGTCTGTTCGTAGAACAATCACAAATCAATCAGCGTTTTATTGATTGGTCAATGTCAGTCAGAAACAGTTTGCAAACTGCAAATTAGTGCAAATGCTGAATGCCGATTGGCTCTGACTGGTTTGTGATTGTTCTACGAACAGACTTATTATTAATCAGTACACATAAAAATGATTTATACATTTTCTCTTAGGAACCGTTCTTTGGAAAAAAAATAGTCGAAAGATCACTTTTAACCAGTAATAAGAAACCATCTGAAAAATCAATTTTATTTGGAAAAAAAGAAAGATTAGCTTAATCATTATTTATCCAATGAATAATGTTCAATGCCATACCTATCAAAATTCACGACACTCGTGTTAGTGGAAAAATACTTTTTCTGCGACTATCAAGTAGTATCACTACTGTACAATGGATATCGATTCGTATATGTAGTACATTGTAGAACTGAACGGAAATAAAACCATTCCCTACTAGTTGCTAGGCAACGATTGGGAAATGAGCATGAACTGGCGCCTTCACCTAAAATACAAATCGATTTTGATTACACAATAGTGATATTATTAACAATCGTGGAAAAAGTATAGTGTAAATCTCGCTTGGAATGAACATTTTCTACTTCTATAAATTGCACAGACCTTCATACTCGTAGGAAATGACTGTCATTCCATGCTTGCTGTACAATATACTATTTCACCTTAAAAAAAAAGTGAAAAAAGTGAAATTAAAGGAAAACCGGTGTAGCAAAAATCAACTTGTTTTTTCAAAATGACCCCAGGATCGGTGCGGTATATCTTATTCTAAAACACCCTGTGTAATTATTAATACTGCATGAATTGAGTGACACGCTTCCTCCAAACCGAAGAAGGCATTGGGGATTATGACACCAATGCATTCACTATAGAAATTAAAAATGTATTTATTTTTCAATCATTTTGAATGTGTTTCTCTTCAATATTATTTTTCACGAAATCAGATACCTACTCTGTAATTCCTTTGATACAGCGCTTTTATTTCTGACTAAAAATTCTGAGCTTCCAAGGTTTATTTATTTAAGGTTTATCTTTTTCGCGATTATTTTTGTCTGTTATATTTTTATTTGATTTCTTCTCTTTATCATTAATAATTTTAATCAGCTTTGCATGATAGTCTCTTCAACAAAGTTTAGTTTTTGACTGCTGCTGACAAGCTTGAGAAGGACTAACCCAAACTAACCTTTTTTTTAAATACCTCCCAATACTTCTGGGACACCCTGTTCTATATGATATACCAGAAAGTAAATAGAACCGTTTTGTGAGATGATGTATTACAAACTCCCAACGACCCTTAAAAATGAAGGCTGAAATTAAAATATACAGCTTCATGGAAACCAAAATTCAGAAATACTACCAAAAATCGATGATGCCGGTTGTGGTGTGGATCGATTCTAATTAACTTATCCTCTAGTGATGTCGTATATTTCGATACCTTAGTGCCAATACCGCGTAACCCACAACATTTCAGAATTTCACTTTTTGATTGAAATCACTTTACTAATAGTCCAGTCAATTGATCTCAACCAAAAAGTCTAATTCTGAAATTTTGTGGGTTACGCGGTATTGGCACTAAGGTATCGATTGGCAACTTTATGCATAGTTATATTTTCAAATATTTCATCACATTTATTGATGACAACAATATTACAAATACATAGGTAGGTATGTCTAATTTCCAGATAAGTTTGTCAACGAGAAAGGTGTAAGATATGCAAATCTTAAAATATTATTACATTAATGACACTA
This sequence comes from Orchestes rusci, assembly GCA_958502075.1. Lineage (NCBI taxonomy): Eukaryota > Metazoa > Arthropoda > Insecta > Coleoptera > Curculionidae > Orchestes > Orchestes rusci. The sequence continues at coordinate 9,374,083 of OY293313.1, read as the reverse complement.
TTATACGGATTTAACATACACAACTGTCATTACTTTTAGATTTTTAAATTAAATTAACTCTATAAGTAGAGTAATCATATTCAATATTATGTTTGATCATCGAGGATTATAGGATTATCAATGGAAACGACAATCGTTATATCGGTAAACAATGTTCTTTTCACGGAAAAGATATGGAAGTGGAATTACTGGAATTTTTCAGTAGAAATTTTCAATAGTTTGTCGAAATACCAGCGCTTTTGGCTGTAATGGGGTGTTACGAACTACTCGGAGAAAGCTCTTATACAGGCGTGTCCCACAAGTAGGATAATTTTTTGGAATCGTTCATTACACATATTCAAATGGACTGTAGTATTTTGTTTGAAAAAAGTGTACTTCTAATAATTATTGATCACGATAAAATGAATAGTCTCCGAGACAATTCATGAGTTATTACAAAAAACACTTATTATCGAGATTCATTGAACATTCAACTACAACAGTAATAATATAATATCTTCTCCCTATCTTTGTACACATCTGCGAGACTAGTACATACTCATGAGACAGCCTGTGTACAGTGTTTCGAGGATAAAATGATGTACATGGGGATATTGGAAACGGTAAGGGATACGACGTCGCTTGAATGGAAGAAAAATTGAGCATATCATGTATGCCCAAACATGATATACCTTTATCTACGACTATTTAATAATAGTCGCATTATGCTTGTGATAGTAACTACATAATGTAACTTATATATTGCACACAAATACAATACAATACAATTCAATCGACCTTGCTTGGACTGTTGTTACTAGAGCAACAAATTGATTTTGACACTTTTTTTTGTTAGTAGGGCAAATAATTGACTTTGAGAAATAGTATATTTGACGTTGATTTATTCATTGTGAGAATTTTTAATTTTAAATAATTTTGTTGGACATAACAATTTATTTGGAAAATCTGCAAAATGAATAGTCGTAGTTGAAGCATGGTATTGGACTCGTGTATAATGTAGGCTATATTAGCCTACATTATACGCTAAGGCGAGTGTTATATAGCCTACATTATACGTTTTTTTTTTTTTGTATATTATATATATTATATATATTATATATATTATATATATTATATGTATAATTATATATTGTATATAAATATATATTGTATATTATAGTTTATCAAAAAGGATATGTTTTAAAAATTTAGCCATAGTACAGGGTGTCCCAAAAAAATGTGTGGCGAACTAAACTTGTATTTTTTTTAATGGAAAACCCTGTATATAAGACTTCTTATTATTTCTCCTATCTCTACGATCATTTTGATATAATTGAGGTTTGTTGGGTCCACCCACGGACCTATATAAAAACTGGACTGCTGATGCATCTTGCCAAAAATCACTGAGGTATGGGCGCTGTCATGATGAGACAATTTGAGTTGGGTTAGTTTGGGTACGTTTGGGTTTGTTTGGGTTGGTACTTGGGTAGGTACTGATTTCTTTGACGTGCCTCCTATGGCTGCGTTCTGAAAACTAGCGCTATATTTGAGTGCTCCTACTGGAATGACATGATCCGCTGTGCTGCAGCACAGTAGTCTAGCGAAAAAACTTTTAAACTCACTTTATCAAGGCACTGTGATACAGTGATGGAAATCATCATTTATGTCATTTCAGTGAGATCGCTCGAAAAACAAGATGCAGCGCTGCAATTCCTGTTATGCGGTCATTGGAAAATGCAGAAAGACAGCTAATTGTTTTGTTTTTGAGGTTATATCTTATATCACCTATTCCTATTATTTTGATTTGGATTTTGGATTATTGGATTTTGAGAAGATACCCTTTGTGCAGGGTTTTTGACATTATTCTAGATACTCATAAAACTATGAAACGTTTTGTGTTACGTGTTGGATTATTATCAACATAAAAATGAGCATTCATTCAACTAAATTTTTCAAAAATATCATTACCTATAATGTCCTTTCAACAGCATTATAAGTAGCGAATAGTACTTGATCTATTGTACCTTACTTGCCTACTTTTTCGTAACTTGGACCCTGGAAATTGGTATAGGTAGTAGGTACTTGAGATAGTCGATGTTTCAAGATTTATGCATTTTGCGGTTTTAGAATTGATATAATAATATTCTCTTCAATATGCACAAAAACCACGGAAACGAGAAGTCACAGACACTTGAAGAAAAAAAAGAAATACTTACCAATATCCTTCGTCGTCAATCTTATTATAATAAATTAATAAAATCTCGAAATCAGGCAGTAGCTGTATGATGAGGTTCACATCCAATTTGTTTTCGAATTGTCAAGTTCCCGCAAACGAGAATCGTATGATACCATCCACACCATTTTGTGTCACGCTTACGCCAAATTCAATGTGAATGATGACATATGATTCCCGTGTGCCAAGCGGAAATTTGACAGCTCCACTTCTAATTAGAATTCACTGTAATTCAGGCTTTACAGATGTCTGCATTTTTCAACGATGACATCACTGAATATCAGAAATTGTCCCATCATGGCAGCGCCCATGCTCCAGTGATTTTCTTCCCATTGCATTAGCAGCCCATTTTCATTTACCAAGTCCGTGGCTGGGTCTAAGACTTATAATATATATATAATAAACGAATGGGATCAGAAAGGTATGATGTGTCGTGTTTGCAAAACTTCACCACCCTGCTTAATAACAGATAATTTTTTCCAAAGTTTATGTGATCATTGTGTTTAAGGATAAGAAATGTAATATGGGCCAGTTGCTTTTTCGATACTTTTTTCCATTTCGCATAAAAAATAGCCCAACTATGAATTCTTTTTTCGACTTTGATCGCCTCCTGTTCCTTTATTATAAATGTAAGACCCAACAAACCCCATATCAAAATTATCGTACGAGATAGGAGAAATAATTGAGAGTCTTGTATACAGAGTGTTCCATTGAGAAAAAAAAACAAGTTTGGTTCGCCACACATTTTTTGGGACACCCTGTACTATGGCTATATTTTTAAAACATAGCGTTTTTACACAACAATATTATACACAAGAAAGTATTCAAATTCCTGACCATTTTTCCATAATCGTCCACTGTGCCATGTACATGGTGTTTCCGTATATTTCGTCTGCAGACTAACTCGCTTATTATGCAAGATAGATAGGGACTTCAAATACAAAGTTGGTAGGTATTAACATCAACCGCCAGAAAAAAATAATTTTTTGTATACCCTGTGCACTAGAAAAGTGTAACAGACACAACTTGCATTTTTTTAAATGGAACACCCTATATATTATTTTATAATGAAATAGACATTATTTTCCTGATCTCAAGAATATACAACATGTAGGCATTCCTTACAGCCGTTTTCAAAATATTTGAGTTTAAAAGTTGGTTTTTTGGTATTGCCAAATGTTTGGTATCCATGACTACAATAACTCTGAACATTATTTACGTATTTTTATCCTTTCAATAATCTAAAACAACGAATATAACAGGTGAATACATTTTATTATTAATAAATTGTTATCATAAAATGCAACTATTGAATATGCCCGCCATTATTCACAGCCCATTTTCTTAATGCATTTTATCATATCAATAATTTATTAATAATATAATGTATTCACTTGTTTTATTCGTTGTTTCAGATTATTGGAAGAAAACAAATTGATAAATAATGTTCAAACATCTATTGTAGTCATAGATACTACAATTTGACAATACCAAAAAACCAACTTTAAAACTCAAATATTTTGAAAACGGCTAGAAGGAATACCCACATGTTGTATATTTTTGAGATCAGAAAAATAATGTCTATGTGATTATAAAATAATATATAGGGTGTTCCATTCAAAAAAATGCAAGTTGTGTCTGTCACACTTTTCTCGTGCATCCGGTATACAAAAAAAAATTTTTCTGGCGGTTCATGTTGATACCTGCCAACTTTGTATTTGAAGTCCCTATCTATCTTGCATAATAAGCGAGTAAGACTGCAGACGAAATATACGGAGACACCCTGTACAGGGTGTCCCATTTTGGGTACTTTTGCGGGGTATCTCCGTTATTCTTATAGATAGAAAGTTGCGGTTTTCGCGACAGTGTGCTACTTTTTCGGAAAACTAAAGATGCCGTTAACAAAATTTTCAGAATCGGGTTCCACGGGAAAAGTATATAACTTTCGATTTTGCCTTCGGAATTTGTATACAGGGTCAGGTCAAAAAGTTATCGGCTACAATTTTTTTTTTAAGTGCATTCTTTTATATATGTTTGAAAAGGTAAAGAAAAGACAAATCTTATGGACTATAAATATACAGGGTGTTCTATTTAAAAAAATAAAGTTGGGTCCGATAACTTTTTGACCTGACCCTGTATACTAATTCCGAAGGCAGAATCAAGTTCTACGGAAAAAGTTATAAAAGAAACAGTTACCACATTTTCCATAACTTATCTGATAGTTTAGATACGAGGGGTACCTTAAAATGCAACATTTTCAGTTTAGCCCTGTATCTTAAAAACTAAAATGGTTATGAAAATTTTGTCAACGGCATCTTTAGTTTCACGAAAAAGTAGCACACTGTCGCGAAAACCGCAACTTTCTATCTATAAGAATAACGGAGATACCCCGCAAAAGTACCCAAAATGGGACACTACATGGCTGTTCCGTATATTTAGACAGCATTTAGCTCGCTTATGAGGCAAGTTAGAGAGATACTGTGAATATAAAGAAGGTGGTGATTTACGAAAATCGCCAGAAAGTATTACTTTTATATACAGGGTCGTCCGTAATGAATGCGTTATATCATACAGGTAGCTTCTAGACGCTAAAATATTGCGATTTAGTTAAATTCATCTTGATACTAAAGTCGATAGTTACCGAGATACAGTCCTGTCAAAGTTAAAATGTTGTTTTTGATTTTGATCAATATTTTAATAAGTATCTGATGACTGATTTTCCTGAAAATTTCCTACCAGTCAATTCTAACCAATCATAGGCTTGCATTTTAACATGTTGCTATGCCAACGACCTAATTTTATCGGAAATCACCCTGCTCATAATCACGTGACTGAAAGATTAATAAGTGGAAATCTTCCTGGCTTTGCATCTGAATGTAGCTCCCATATGATTACAGTGTTGCCGTCCCCACTCTCCATAACAATCCCAACCCAACCCAACTGTGGTTGGTGCATGGGAGCTACATCCAGCCGCTACTATTAAATCTTCTCAAATAGTTATGGCATGAAATTTTCTTGCCGAATCTCCCGCGAGCTCGAATTAAAAAGTTGCGAATTTTCTTGAAAAAATTCGCAACGAGAACCAATTTCCGGAAATAATTCGAGCTCTAGGGAGATTATTAGTGAAAATTGTTGTTGTTGTTTTTCGGAGTGGAAAATGAGACCCTAGTATACTAGTATCCATTTTGTTACACCTGATAGGGGGCACCATCTACGATCTACCGACCGTTTTGCCTAATAATGAGACACCAACTTTTTTGTGCGTAACTGTACAGTCAATCTGATAACAATATGTGATTCTCCTATGCTTTGTAGGTAAAAAAAACTAAAATTCATTCAATTTGATTAAACGCTGCGTTTTCGAGAAATTCGAACTGGAATTATTCAAGACATTGGGGCAGGTTGCATAAAACTATACACTATAGTTCAATGTTGATCTGCAGTTCAACGTCAAAAATTACACGGACTTCTTGACGTTGACCTGCAGATCAACAATGAACTACAGTTCAATGTGTTTATCTACAACTGTCAAAAAATAGTTGTTTCATGCAACCATCTATAGATATAAAATGTTCCACAACACGGCCAGTGGGCCTAAACCCAACTATTTTTGGCTTTATTTAGTGACTTTTTTTTTCCAAATTTTTTGACAGTTGTAGATAAAACATTGTATTTGACTCGCATATAATGAACATATTACACTCGAATAAAATCAATAACACTCGCCTTCGGCTCGTGATATAAATTTTAATCTCGTGTAATATCTGGCCCATTATATGCTCGTTAAATAAAATACCATTATGCAACCGGCCCTTGAGTTTTTGTTGGTTCTGTCAACAAATGATACCAATGCCGCAACATACCAATTTTCAGCAAGATCAGTCAGATACTTATTAAAATAATAATCTCAATTGAAAACGATATTTCAACTTCCACTCCCTGTATCTTAGTTATTATCAAGTTTAGTATCAAGCCAAATTCAGCTAAATCGCAAGATTTTAGCGTCTAGAGTCTACAGTCTACAGTTATAATATGACGCATTTATTACGGACCACCCTGAATACAGAGTGCACGCAAAAGATACAACTTGTATTTTTTCAAATGGAACACCCTATATATTATTACATTTTTGGATTCTACGTGAAATTCCAGACAGATTTGATAGATCATGTGTTTTACCTAAGTATAAGCGTTCTTATTTGAGTTTTTATGTGGAAAATGACGCTTGTAGGTCCCTATTTCAATGTGAATTTTCTGTATAGAAAAGCCTTTATTATTTAATTTGCATCGGATTTCTTGTTGAAAGACATCTTATTTCATATATACTCACAATATTTTGATAACTTTTATTACAGGGTCATCCAAAAATAAGATCAAAAAATAAATAAGGAAAACTGCCAAAAATAATTTTTTTCAAATGGAAACCCCCATTTTCATAATTTTATCCCATTGAGCATTGAAAATAAAGGTGAGTTTGTGAAAGATTGTCCATTCCAAAAATTCTTATTTTAATTTAAATTTTTTTGTTTTTTGAACTGGACATTTTTGACGTAAAATTTCAAATATTTCAAGAACGCTCATACTTAGGTATAGGACATGATTTATTGAATCTGTCCAGAATTGTACGTAAAATCCAAAAATGTAATAATATATGGGATGTTCCATTTTAAAAAATACAAGTTGTGTCTGCCACATCATTTGCGTGAATGCACTCTGTTTAAATACAAGTTCTATTTTCTAGCGACTCTCGTAAATCCCCTATTACTTTGTATGTATAGTTTCTGCATGCTGTCTAAATATACGGAACAACCCTGTACATCATTTTATTCTGAACATGCATTATAGAGTGACGTTGGTAAGAACTAAACTGCTGGACACCATCCGATAAAAGTATATTATTCAATGAGCATGTAATGACAGCTATTACTCACGAGGATGAAGTTTGCGACACGAGCCGGAGGCGAGTGTTGCAATCATATGAGTGAGTAATTGTCATTACATGCGAGTAGAATACTATACTTTTTCTACGGCCTTTATACCGGGTGTCCAAAAAAATCTGCACATAATTTGAAAAGTAAGATCATGTGACAACCAAACCCGTGAGTAATGACCCGTGAGTAATGAATGATTACTCACGGGGTAAGTATCAGCTTCGACCTACGATCATAATGTGACAACCAAACCCGTGAGTAATGACCCGTCAGTAATGAATCATTACTCACGGGGTAAGTAATAGGTATTATTCCCAGCAAACACCTTTGGTCGGCAAGGTACATATTTAATGATGGCATCGTTGGCATCATGATGGCAAATTATTGATGTGCATTATTTGCAAAATAATAACAACTGCAAACATGCATTGTTTGTCAAATAAAGAAAAGGTACTGGCACATTACCCATAAAAAGGCAAATTTCCAATTTTCAATATGCCTGTGAAGCCAAGTTACATTTTCTTTATACAATAGCCAATGCCTTTTAATAGCCTTGCATACAGCAATGTTCAATCACATGTTAACTGGTGATCTTCATGTAAAGCTTTATTATCAATCATTGAGTAAATAGGAAACGATACGTTATATTTAATCCATGAATTGTACTTTTAGACTGAAACGATGCCAATATTTTCAGTTTACAATTGACATTTGACAAATGCGCAGACGCAGATCCCGGATCCCGGTATTTGATTTTGGCAGAGCAATTCTTAAGTGGGATTTATAAACTCGCCGTACGCCGTTACCGCTAACGCTAACGTTTGACGTTCGAGATAGACATATGGACGCGCCTGCATACATTTATATCATGCCGTCTGCCGTTGACGCACCGCTAGAGATCGTTCATCTCCATCTTTTGCCGTCCGCCGTTCGTAGATGAAGTCATAGGAAAATGGCTCAATAGGTTTTTGTTCCCATAATTCATGTTTTCATATCATAAAATTGAGATTTGTACCAAAATATACTCGAGTCAGTCATCAAATCTCACTGAACTAAAACACATTAACTTCAAAGTAAGTGAACAAAAAAATTGAAAATCTTCGATGACAATCGACGGTATAAAAGTTTATAAATGCATTGGGCGACGGCAACGTTAGCGTCACCGGCGAACGTCAACCGTAACGGCGGACGGCAAGTTTATAAATCAATCTTTATAGGAATATGCACTCATAGTGTGTACAGTGCATTATGGAGTCCGTAAATATGTGTAGACAAACCCTTAGGTTTGACATTTGATAGATGTTAAAATACTGTCATGTCACGAGTTAGAAATTGTCAAGCAATAATTGTTAACCGATATTTCATCACCAAGTTTAGTGCTTAGTTAAAAGTGCTTCTAAAATCATCAGTGTCTTTCACTAGGAATCTCAAATTACTACATTTGTTCGTTTCAGTTCAAAAACATGTTTATTTGTGGATTTGTGCAGTGAGTGTGGAACAAAAATAAGTTCGTATTGAATTGAAAAAAATTCATTCACAGTACAGGGTTATTCGTGCATTTGATTACGTTCTAAGACTTATTGGGGAAAGAACACAAGAAGCTACATATGCACATGCTACAAAAAAAGGGTTATGTCCGACCTCATTGGACACGAATGGCTCAGTTTATCAACATTTAAAGGTGTAATCAAAACTGGACAATAGGCAAGACGGAATAAAAAGCCACCCTTTCATATGCTTTTAGTGGTATGGTTCGACTTATTTGTGGTAAGAATGTTACGTTTTATATCTTACTATTTCTTAGAAATGCATCAGTTGATTTTGTACCTATCATTTTCTGATACTTGATGAAAGTACTGTACTTATATCAACAATGGTGAATGAAGCATAGGAAGGCGTTTATCAGCTCAACATACATTGCTAAAATGTGCCATTCAAGCACTCAAACATGAAATCTCCATTTTTTTTATTGCAGATTGCAGACTCACTCAAGGCTAATCCACTTCCAGTCAACAATTTCACGTTATCTTTAAGGGCCTCGCATAGGAGGACGCACAAACAGAAAAAGACAATAAATTGCATTTAGTTTTAGATATTGTCCCGGTTATTGTTATCCTAACCACATTTTTTTTTTATATCAGAACCAGAACTGAAATATGCCAATAAATATAATGCACTGAATTGGTGGTGTTTTTTTATCACTCCTTGACGTTTGATGGTGAAGTAGTGATTTGCCATCAATTATCCATCATGGCAAAATGCCTTGCGGCCAAATGACGGCCGGCGTGCCAAATTGATACTCCTCAGGTGATAACTGCCTGTACATTGCCAATGAGAATTGCAGGCATCGCCGTTACTATAGAGTTACATTGCCGGGATGGCATGTTTGCTGGGTTATCTATTCAAAATGCGTGAGTAATAAGCCTATTATTAAACGGTCGTAGAAAAAGGATTATAAAATGATGAAAGTGTGTCTCATGCCCATTGATATACGGTCGGCTCTTATTTTCTATATACAGGGTGTTACTTGATGCTATGTCATAATTTCAAGAGAGAGTTCCTGGATAAATTTGAAGTCGAAAAGGTCATATAAACTTGGGTCTTGAAATGCTTGGTTTCCAAGATACAGGGTGTTAAAGATTTATCTTATTTTCAGTTTTCAATACATTTTCCAAAGACGGTTTGAGATATTGAACTGAATTTTGCCACAGGATATTATCGTATAAGGAACTCACTTTTTTTTATTTTTATTTTTTCATTTTATTTCATTTTATTCTATTTATTTTTTTCAAATTTTTCTTTTTAGACTTATGACCTTTTCGACATAAAATTTATCCAGGAACACCCCCTTAAAATTATGACATATCATTATGTAACACACTGTATGGAAGATTTCTTTTGGGAAGCTAGGATTTTACTAATTACTATTCATACACAACCGTGTGGTAACTAATGTATACCGCACGATTTTGAGTCTGGTAAGTACCGTATTACCGCTCGCGGTGCTGTAATGAATTTTTTCTACGACTGTACGGTAATATCACTATTGTGCAATCGATATCGATTCGTAAATGTAGAATATTGTAGAACTGTACGGAAATGAAACCATTCCCTAACTGTTGCCATGAGAACGAGTGCAAACTGGATGAAAATCAGAATGATCTGGCACATCCGCCAAAAACGAAAAGTAAAAAATCGATATTAATTATTACACAATAGTGATAATAATCAAGAGTCGTAGAGAAAGTATAGTGTACAACTCGCATGGTATAACCATTTCGTACTCGTTTGAATTGCTGCACCCGCTTTTGGCTCGTGCTACAAACCTTCATACTCGTAGGAAATAGGTATCATTCCATGCTTGTTGTACAAAATACTATTTTCCATGACTGTCAAGAAATGTCACTATTGTGCGATCGATATCGATGAGGAAACGTAGGACATTGTGCAACTGTAGGAAATGGAACCATTCCCTACTTAGCGACTCGTGGGAAATGGTTTCATTTCCTACGGTGTGCAACGTTTATTCCCAATATCAATTTATCAATTACACGATAGTGATATTAATTGACAATCGTAGAAAAAGTTAAGTGTAAAACTCGCATGGAATGACCATTTTGTACTCGTATGAATTGCTACAAACCTTCATACCCGTAGAAAATAAGTATCATTCCATGCTTGTTGTACGATATACTAATTTTCTACGACTCACTATTTTGCAATCGACATAGATTAGTAAACGTAGCACATAGTACAACTGAACGGAAACGATACCATTCCCTACTCGAAATGGTTTTAAAGACTACGGTGTGCTATACGTTTACAGCCGATATCGATTAATCGATTACACGATAGTGATATTTATTATTGACAATCGTAGAAAAAGTAAAGTGTGAAACGAGGTGTAGAACTTGCATGAAATGACCATTTCCTACTCGTATATGAATCGCACACAAACCTTCATACTCGTAGGCAATGAGTACCATGCTCATTATTGTGCAATATACTATTACTTACTCACGTGCGGGATAGTGTACTTTACAGCACTCATTTGCGTGTGGAATGTATCACTTCACGGCACACGTGTGGTAAAGTTACTTTACAGCACTCAGTGCGGTGAAGTGGACTTTGGTATTTTGAGTCATCAATTTTGAAAATATCTTGTCAAAAATGTAAATTGCCTCGTTCAATGCATCCAATATTTCTTGAGGCATAATATCTGTCGAACAAATCCATTTTATTTATAAAAACACATCCTATTTTGTTTAATATCAACATGACTCTGTGATAGAATTGTGACTTGTTAGTTTGTTTAGATTGTTTTTCTATCGTAACCACCAATGTTTCTAGATACCTTGGCTAACCATGATGTCACGAATAAAAATCACACTTCAGTGGTGGTTTTCATGACAAAACTACGATTTCTATATTGGTAAAAATGTCCATTGAATTCGTGAAAAATAAAAGGTCGCCATAACTAAAAAATTAGTAATAGCAGCTGAGCAGTGTGAATAGCATAGAGGACAGGTTTGAAAATTAGTTATTCCAGCAAATTCAAATTAGTCAGGACAACAGGCGGTATCCATAGTTATATCAACTAACCTTGGTTGGCTGATCAAAAACTATATCCCAAATGCGGTTGTGTCAGCCATATTTTTTTAATTTTCAGAACTAATAACAATAGTTGCATCAACTATGATTAATAATGGAAATCTTAAAGGTCAGGTACCACAACTATTGGATTAAGCTGACTCAACTAGCTATATTAGTTCTTGTAATCATTATTTTGAGTTTCTGTAACCATGATTTTGTATTGACTTAACTGATACCAATTAGTTGTAACGACTACTTTGGATGGTAATCTCCATGATGTTTTCTAATTGCGTACATTAAATTTGAGGGCGAATTCCTGAGATAATTTTATGAAAAAAAGACCATTTAAACATGAGTCCAGAGATGCATTGTTTTTAAAATACAGGGTGTTGAACTTTTTTTTAAATCGGCGTTTTGAAGACTGCAATATTTCATAATAAATCGGTTCAAGGATATCTGAAACACTCGTGAAAAAAAAAAAAGATTTTTAAAAAAAGGCAACCTGTAGGTGTCTTGAAAACAATGCACTTCCGGTCTCATATTATATTTATAGGAATTTTTTTAATGGAACTAAATCAGGAAGACTCCCTTGAATTCATTGTACACAATTAGAAAACACTTTGTATATCTCCAATTAATTAAGATTATTATTTGCACTGATTTCACTTGTGTCCATCTCGAAACGCTTTCCACTCAGCCAGCATTCAATTCATAAATGCCGTTGATTTGATCAACGGCGACAACGAAGGACAAAAACTATTGACTGCAAAAGGCGTAGGTGTCCGGTAGAAGTATCGTTCAAGAATGATGGGAAACTGGAATACATACGGAGTTTACTGGGTACGGCTGACTCCGCTCCGAAAACGCTAGATTCTATTGGTTAGATATTGACTCGAAAGTGATCGAAGGACTAACTAAGCATCATTAGTTGTCAGAACAAAGTTGCCACAACTAACTTTTGAGTAGAATGTTGGTTATTTTTGATCTTACTCGCTCACTTAGTGAAATAAACATGTTGCCACAACCAAAATATTAGTTAGCTGTGTCTTCACAAAAATGTGTAGTGTTCGGAACTAAAATGGTAAGTTGCAGTCCCTTGCAAGGTGTAACTAAATCAAAATGTCTGTAAGAACAGAAGAAGGGCGATTGTGATAACTATTTTTCTTGTCACGACTACTAAAAAAATTCAACTAACGTATCTAGTTAACGCGTTTTCCTCAGTGAACGGTGAGAAATTTCAAAATAAATTGAATCAAAAATGAGTGTATCGCTATAGGCGGGTGTGTATTATTAGTTATACCAGTATTTCAAAAATGATTAAATTATATATTCCGTAAAAGTGCAACTATATCTCAAAATTGTCCAATTTTACTTCACAGCACTTCGTTCGATGAAGTTACTTCACCTAACACATGTGGAAAGTGCCTTTACCACCCCTAACGTTGTAAACTTTTTCACACTTGTTAGCTAAATAACAATTTTACCGCACGTTCTTGTTAGCAACGATATCAAAATATCAACAGTGGCGCTGTTTCACTTAATCAGATCAGAGACGGTTCGATGAAAAAATAAGAAGAGAAAATCATAATTTTCACTGTCGGAATCACTTGAATAACTTGAATCCATCTTTGAGAAAAATGAATGAATGAATGAATTTGAATCGGTTCGATAAGAAGAGATTAAAAAGATCAATTAAGGTAACATATTACATAGTATCTTTCCTTCTCACTTTTGAATCGTGAAGAGCCTTTCTGCGCAGTCTCGGCAAAACAGCCGAGAAACAGTTTCCGGCACAAATCCCGCCCATCTAGCGCGACGGCGCGGCGGCAAAAGCTTTGTTTTGAATTTTGGAGAAACCGTTTTGTCCTACGAAGCCTTATATTCCACTCAAGTGGTCAACTATTACCTATTTGGCTTGTGAAGTTTATCAAGACGCCCTGGAAAACAAGGACTTTCTCTTTCGATCTCGGATTGTTGCTATTTTTGGATTAAGTTTTCGGAATGCAATATATAGGCGCGACACGTCATACTACCAATCAAAAAATAAAGATCCGGTTCATGCGTAGAAACTGCAGTCCCGATTCAATTTGGCCGGCTTATGCTCGGCACATTGGATAAATGTAGTGCGGTCAGTATATTATTATAGTTTTATAGGTATATGACTCCTCAACATTCATCACGGCTATGTTTGATATTTGATAGCCGTAAAATAATGTCTCCTTATGTCATGGACTTGCGTTCGCAATAGAAGGTTGTAGGGCGTACTAGTGTACTACAAATTATGGCTCTTCATCCTTCGATTTTGATCTGATAAATCAATAGAAAGTATTCTTCACAGTTTGAATGAAACATTCGCGTTCATATTTTTTCCAATACCAAAGAAGGCTACAACTTATTAGCATCTACCTCAGGAGAGAGAAAAATTATGTTAACAAATAGATTAAAAAAGTATCATGCAATGAAGTTCTCAAGCCACATGTGAATTTCAGTGTTTGTCATGCAGTGTCACCAATTATTCTATTTATTGAATATCACCACAATAAAGTGGCCTTGCCTGTTTGAATAAGGGACATTCATATCTTTTATCATAACTATTATTATTATAAATGTTGACCATTTACTTCCATCATGACTTGAAAAATATAATAATTTACATATTGAAAATCATACTAGATAGCATGCACAATTTTTATTATCAATGGCAGTAACAAGTAGTAATATTTCATTGCGTATGTATCGTTGCAGTATTCAGGCGTAATTGACAGGCAGCGAGATAAAACTTAACAAACTTTATTTATAATCATTGATTTATATGATACCATTTATTGATATACGATGACTTCTTAATTGATTTTCTGAGCCCATAAGGTCACGCGAGGTAAAAATATTGGCGCTAAACATGCTAACACCAAATCTGATCAAAACGAATTCATTATCGATCATGAAAGTTCATTGTTATTGTAGGTTTTTTTGTGTTCAATTTTCAAGTCTCCACAACTAAGTATATAGTTTAACGCAGGAAACCTATCTCTATTCCATCAAAAAATGATTCTCTCATCAAGACTCAATGCTACCAGCTCACTAAATACAAATCACATTACTTCAATAAATGAGCTTCTTAATTAAGATGTTACCGTGTAATTAACACTTGGTCAGTTAAATGTTCTCTGCCCACGGTTACCTTATCTGTTGCCCTGTAATTGAGGCGGTATGCAAATTGTACGGATTTAATTCGAATGTTTTTTTGTACTTTGATTTGATGCACAAGGAAGCAGGCTTAAATGGAGTGACTTAAATAATGACTTCTTCGTTTGTTGATGACTTGAAGTTGGAAGAATTACTATGCATCCAAATTATATTTTGAAAAGTAGGTACACATTTTCTGGAAACGCGTTAGCTAGGGTTCTGGTAATTTTGTTTTGAATCTCTCAGCTTAGTCAATCTGAACAATAATCACATAAATACAGCAGGATAGTATCACATATTTTCAGATCCTCAAAAGTCTTGTCGATCAATAGGAATGGAGAACTCCAATGAGTTATGACGCGTTTAGTTCTATGCCACTTTATTTCTGGCCGCGTATTCTTGAAAGTGAGAGATGGATGCATCCTCGGGAGCTCACGGGGACTGCTCCCTGCTTCCACGGCCCCCGATACAATGTATTTGTATTCCTGAACGGTTGGGAACATCAAGGAGAGTCAACTATCTGGGAACACCTTTGCCCGTTTTTGCAACCAATCAAAACGGAGGAGATTTTGACAGATTCATACCCATGCAATTATAATAATTGTGATTATAATAATAATGAAGTTCATTTAGCAAAAGCTAGATAGTTTACAATATGCTCATAATAAAATATATCTACCCCATAATGAATAATGAAAATTGATAATACGTTGATGCCGTGTAAAACATTGATGAAATATCATCTAATAAAATAAAAGAATTACAAATAAGATATGTATATATGTCACAGTGAAACCTGGTAATCAGTGAAAGCTAACTTTTACTAGGAAAAGTAAGCTTTTCCTGATTTGGAAACATTTAGCTAGTGAAAGTTGAATTCGATCGACTTCATCATACTTTTACTAGTAATTGTTAGCATTCACGTAACTTTTCTAGTGAAAGCTGCTACACTGAAAATTATTATCGTAATTATAAATATCCTTATTGGTCCGAGTTGGAATTCGCCGACAGATTAGACGCTCTGGAAAATACGAGACTTATGATTCGCAGGTGTACAATGTGAACATTGTTCAGATACCGTATTATAGAAAATACTCAAGTATTCTCAGTAGGGGTTAGTCTGGGTTAGTTTGGGTTTGGCAAAAATTTTGATGTCGCGTGAGCGACATCATTTAGTGCCCCGTGCACCTTGGGTTAGTTAAATGGCGGAAATAAGTTTTAACAAGAACTTTTCCTAACTGCTTTCAGTAAAAGTTGATTTGATAAAGTTTCTCCAACATTCACTAGTGAAAGTGTACAATATTCTTCAAAATTCAACATTTCCTAACGGATCAAGTGATTGCTAGCATCAACTAGTAAAAGCTAGCTTTCACTGAATTCCTAACATTCACTGTAACATATACACAAAAACAAGATAAATTTTTTAACAAACTAACACTCCAGAAAATATAAACATAACGTCAGACTTTAAAAGGGTTTTCAAGTGGCTCAAGTTGTTACAGACTTTTAATTAATTGGGTAATAATTTGATTTCGTCTAGACCTTTGTTGATTATTGAATTGTATGATTGACTGGTGAAGTTTTCGGAGAATGCAAAAATAAAATGAAAAAATCGGGTTGCGATTTGAAATAAGAAAGTTGAACCACGCCCAGAAGTTCTGAAACTCCCTGTATATGTGACAACCTTGTTTTCACAAAATTCATTTTGAACCATTAAACTTTCATTTGAAACATTTTTTTCCAAAACATCAAATTACAAAGTTAATGGGGGGGTCCATTGATCTGTCGACATCAATTGCATTGTAAATCCGTGCTTAAAATAGGGTCATCTGAGCATTTGGGAAATACGCAAAAACATGTATTTAACATGTTTGGGGGACTCTCAGTAGCTTAACCCTGAGTTTTCTGGAAATTCGAAGATGAGCTGCTTACTCCGTCATATTGGAAAGAACTTCTTTTCTCCGTTCTTATTTTGGACCAACGATAAAATATCATGGGAACAAAATTGTTCGAATCAACATTCTCAATAACTTTTCTATAAAACTTTTTTTCTTAAATCAGTTTTAAAAAATCTTCATGATGATTTCTTGGTGAAAAGAGTCCGTACAGGACGAATGTTGTGCAAAAATTTCCAGCAACCATTAAAATGGATGGGAAAAATTTGCTGGGAATGTAACTTTGCACTACTTCCGACCAGTTAGATTTTTCTCACATGCCACATTAAGGAATCACACTGCAGGTTTTTATTATTGATTTTAGAAAAACAACGTATGAAATGAAATTTTTTGGCAATGTAATTCTGAACAACTTTAGATGTATGATATTTTATCGTCAGTCTTATAGTAACGGAGAAAACACAGGCCCTTATTTTCAAGATGGCGAGGTAAGCTCACCTTAGATTTTTCCGAAAACTAAAACGTTTTGTCTCATTTAAATACTGACACATTTCTTATCAACACTCTGGAACGGCTCAATCACCGTCGATCAATGCTCTTGGTACACTTACAACGTGTACCAAATATGGTGCTTTCAATTTGAGGAATAACTAGGATATTGATCTTCTTCGGGATTCAAAACCTCACTCTGCTCTGTATTGGTTCTTATGCGAGGACACCCTGTACACCCCTCCCTTATTTTCATTGTGAGCATTCTGAAGGTCGCCATTCCTACATTGTACGATCATGTAAGAATTCTCATATTACATCATGTCTCCAGGCTCACGTTTTTGAAAAAATAATTGCAAAACACTTCAAGATAGGTAGCTTTGATGTTTTTTTGTAAAAATCTTAAGGCTCTCGTCTGCGTGATTGACAACACGCTCCCCAAAATAGCATGTATATCTCTGGATGATAGCAGTTTCGAGTTCTTGGAAGTTGTGTCGTACCAGAAAATGCTAGTATATCTTCAGCAAACAGATCGAATTTTCTCGATATTGGGATGGACACCAGGGCATGGACTCTGTAAGAAAATAGCGAAAAAGAAAATAGCGGAAAAGATTCTCTTCTCTTCGCTCGAACATCGGTCAAATCTTGGATCCAAAATACCGGAGAGCAACAGCTGGGTCCGTATCATTTTATTCACCTGAATCGAGTTATGTTTATGCGAAGCGGAGAGAATCTCTATCGCTATTTTCTCACATAGTCCCAGCACATATCGTTCATAATATAGATCAAGAACATCATCGGTCCCAAGACTCATCCCTGGGAAACACCCAATACCACACCCCTTTCCTTCGATCTGCCACTAGCTGTTTAATGAACCTGACTAAAACCCTACATGTATGAAGAAAACCAAGATAAACCAGATTCTTTTAACCATATTTTTCATGCTTAAAATAGTATTGCATTGTCCACACAACCAAAAGCTTCTGAAAGTTTGCAGAAGACTGCGGCAACTGCTTCTCTCTAGTTTAATTAACCGTACCGTACACACTCTTAGAAGTTCAGTTGTTGACGTGCTTGTCTGGTAGGCAAATCGAGACGGCATTAAAAGGCTGAATCATTTAATTCCAGATACGCTACCTTTTTGATAACCGTGGACAATGTCTAAATCTTGCAAATAGATGTTGCCCCACTTGAACTGTGGATTTACAAAAATATACTTCAAGAAGGATGAGAAGTACCTAGATTTTCCCGACCGATTTATCATACCATTTTATAATAAGACTAATAATACATAGATTCACCAAGAGAGCTGAGCGCTACCTCAGGCAACACCGTGCACCTTGCCAAGATATCCACGTTAAGCTCATCGATTGATTTTTATTTTTGATCTCTTTGAATGCATCCTTGTTGTCATGACAGGGTTGAAGAACCAAATATTTGTTAGTGATACGTGATCTGGTTGACGAAGTTTGTGATGGTACTGCTTGACAAGTGTGAAGCAATGATACCATAGTGGTCCTTGAGAATATCTGGGTTCATTTCTTGAATGTGCGTAATCACATTGCTCATTTACAATAGTCCAAGTATTCCTTGATGAAGAATGAAAATATTTCTCTTACACAAAATTATTAGAGTGGATTGTACTTTATTGAAACAAGATCTTCATCATCTAGTAACAAACACATAGTTATATTCACAAAAATGCCATATGAGTCTCGTTAATTCAGTACTCACAACTTTCCCATGCATAAATCCAATCACGCATAACAAGAGAACTGCCTCGTACAGCTCGTAGATTTGTTCAGCTCTCGATTATGAGATCGTAATAACGATAAAGATCCCGCTAATGAGGTTGAATAGCTCAGGAATGACATTAGATGTGTCCCGCTGAGAAGAATATGTCAGTGAATAAAGTTAGAACATGACACGCTTAAAGAGCCGCATATCCTGCTTTAGAATTATAAGTGATTCAATCAATTCCATGTAAACACGAAACATTTACACCGTTGGTCGCGTTATGAGATATGATTATTCATGGGGTTTGTTCCTGATATATGGTTCGGTTTTTATTGTTTTGGTTAATGATCTGGAAAGTGTTGGCCGTTGAGACCAATTTGCTTTTATAAGTCTGATCGTGGGAAGTCTCTGATTAAACGTGAAGTACCCATTTAATTGATATTGATTAATGATTTAGTGGGTAGTACGCAAATTGATTTGAGCACATGTTCCCATATTATGCAGTTAACAAAAGACACGAGAGCCTTTATTTCTCTGAAATTATTTCAGGATTGATTCTTCCGAATTCATAGAAATACGTCATTTTCCGAGTCAAAAGCACTCTCCACTGATCCCCACTGACACTAAAAAAATGTAGAGGAGGACATACCTTCTTAGGGGATTGAAGGTTTTGCAATAATTTTTGTGTCAAAATCTCCTTTCCCCCTGTTTGTACAATCTCCCCAGCAAATATGTCATGCGGTAATAACTAAGATTTGACATATTGGTTGGTTAATAAACAACTGACCAAGACAGTATAATAGTAGCTTTATCGCATAGAAATAATACTACTATCGCTTTATTAATACCACCATTCATGGACGGCTGATCAAGATATTCTTGACGGTTACCTACTCGGTTCTTGGACCACTAGGAAAGTATGTCTTGCTTCAACCATACCTTATCATATTCCAGTTACTGAAGCAAAAATATGGGATAAGTTCTATTCAGATAAACAAAAAAATGATTTTCAAATTCTTATAAACAGCTGGAAGATAAAACAATTGAAATTTTTTAAACGCTAACTTAATATGAGAAGCAAGTTTTACAGAAACGGACAAACTCTTAAATTTTTTTAGTGCTTGTTAACAATTTTTTGAAAAATAGGAGAAATTGAAAACATTATAATTTTGAGTATACAAGCTTTTGAAAATTGACATAACCTCAATTATTTGAGTGTGTTTTGTCATGGTGGTTCGAGGGGACATTTCCTCGTCTTCCAGAACAGAACAAAAAGTTAGTCTCAACTAAATTTGGATCACAAGAAATTGTGATATAACTGCTTCAAATCAATAAATGTTGGAACATTTTTCAAGTTGTATATCTGAAGACTGACGAGGAGTTGAAAAAATGATCATAGAATAAACATTGTTTATATTAATTAGTAGAATCTGAATTTGAAATATTTAAGGATAAAACTGTGTAACCCTCTGTATAATTAACTATAGATAGATTTTTCATGATAGAGTGTCGATAACCGTTTTATCCTCATAATCTGCCGTGACTTTCTTTGCTATAATTATTGATTGGTCAAGTGCTTCATATGGTCAAGATTAGATTAGGTATAGATGTGCGCGAGACGTAAGTTACAGGTAATGACTTAACGGGGAGCAGATGTTAGTGATCCATCATAATTATTCTGGCATTATTCTCAATATTAAATATTTCAAGAGAAAACTACTCCAAGAAAACTCTAGAGTACAATGAAAATTATCGGTCATCTCACTTCCATCAAATACGAATGCCAGGAAGTACTTATTTTACTGAACAAAAGGCGTCAAAGAAAGAAATCTAAAATCTAGAATTACCAAATGTGGGATCCAAAATGGATTTATTATTGGCGTATCTCCAAGCATTTGCATTCGGTGCAGCACACATAGCTCGTCTCCCACAACATTGTCCAATCTAATGTCTTTATCTACGGTGCGGTTTCAAAGATCTCTGTTCAATTAATGGGTGGTTCTTCATGCTTTTTTATTGTCGTATCACGCTTGTTATTTTTGATGTCACTCACAGCAGTAGTAAAATAGATCACAGTGAACAAATTTACGGGTGTAGGTGCGGACATGTGAAGGCTCGTTTCCTTAGTTTGATCTTATCTGTGATTGTGTAATATTTTTACGGCTATACTTTGCAAGCAAAAACAAATTATTTTCAGTTTGTCCGATTAAAATCTCCAGAAAATATGTCAATCAATCATGCTACAAATTCAAAAACAGTTATTTGAAATTATAAACGCCGCAAGAAGCGAGCTTGCTACTTCCTCATTTGTTATCCACTCTCCTCGCTTATACAGGGTGTCCAAGAACAACCTTTGACACGTTGTTTCGAGGCCTTTGAATACGCTCACGCTAGTGTTACCATAAAGATCTATCTTTTTGATTATAAAGACGTAAAATGAAGGCGGTGAGGGAGGCTCAACTTTTTAAAATGTAAGTTCACCTGTTTTCTAGAACTTCATCAATAATTGAATCCGGTAATAAATCAAATTGGGAAAATTTTGATAGTTCTTGCGGATGATTTTCTACTTTTCAACGTTAAAAGAAGGACTGATCCTCTACTGAACCTGGACAACCACCATTCAGCTTTTGATATTAACTTCTGCTTCGAACGATTGAAGCCTCTTCGGACACATTCTAAGATCTCGACATATGATTTTCAAATTTCGGATTATACTTAATTGTATGAATTCTACGACGAGATAGACTGGACCTTCCTAGCTTCTTTACCAAATTTAAAAACTGCGGTGGAAAAGTTTTACTCAGTTTTGTTTTGATGGCATCAACAACTTTGTCCCCAAGAAGGTTCTAAAGAGTGACAAATATCCAAAATGGTACAGTATAAGGCGAAATATCAATAAGAAAAACCAACTTTACTTAAGATTCAAGTCCACTGCTTTACCTGGCGACTATTATTTATATAGTATATACATCAATCGAGAGGTGAACTTGAAAACAGAAATGGGCTACTTCATTGACGTTGACAACATAGAAAATTCCGCAAAATATTAAAAATGTTTGATCTTTTATGAACAGTCTCAGGGGTAATTCAGGCCTGCCGGCGCAGATGACTTTCAGTAGTAGACAGTTTGTCGAAGTTTTTGCCAAACCACAGGAAATAACCAATGCATTCGCCTCTCACTTTCAGTCATCGTACCCTAACGACGACGGCGCAGATATTCCATCCAGCTTCCTCTTCAACGTGCCCTTCATACCATATATTCACCATCTGAGAGAGTCGCAGATAAACGTGTTGGAAGTGTCCAAATGCACTGACCCTGATGGAATTTGAGCCCCATGTTTCAAGAACTGTACATTACTTTCATTTGCCATGTAGAGGGTATTTCAGCGATCTTCTGATTCTAGACACTTCCCAACAATTTGGAAGGTGTGCCCGTTATAACAGATTCTTAAGTCTCGTGATAAAAGCGACGTTACAAACTACCGTGGTGTTTCAATTTGATCTTTAATACCAAAAGTTATAGAATGTCACAAACTACTTTTCGAAAAAATATATGAAATTGGTGATTCAGGAACATATCTGGAATGGATAATATCATATCTGACCAAACGACGACAACAGGTCAAAATAGGTGGTTTTGTCTCCCAAGAGGTACACGTAATTTCTGGAGTATCTTGAGTACCATACATGGGACCGGTGCTTTTCTCGCTGTTCGTCAATGATGTTGGTTCCCGTTCCCGGTTGCTGCTGTATGCGGATGATCCAGAGTTTCATTCAACTGTCGGCAACAGCGAGGACTTCCTGGACCTGCAGTTGGATTTGAATGTCTTTGTCACCTGGTGCCTAGTCAATCTGCTCAAGATCAACATATCCAAGTACAAAACCATCTACTTTATAAGATCTAGGAGAGTTGTTGGATCCATCAATGATTTGAGTGTTACTTTTGACAGAAGGTTTGATTTCTTAAACCACAATGAGAACATCGTCATTACTTTCAGGTTGCATGGCTTCATCAAGAGAAGCACCAAGGACCCAAGGATATGAGAGACAGAAGAGCTTTAACCTGCCTCTTCTGTTCTCCTGTCAAAGCCAGTATACTCCAGGAGAACTGTTTAATCTTTTGGTCTCCACTCTACAATTCGCATATGAACAGAATCGAAAAAGTGCAAAAAAGATTCACCAAATACATTTTGCACAAATAATACTTGACATACTCCAGTTTACCTTACGAGATTATCAAGACCTTGGAGCGAAGACGAAACAAGGCTCTTTTGTTTTTCTTCATTAGATTTCACGGTGCAATCGACTTGCTTGAAACTGTTCAACTGCTTGTTCCATCCAGGCGCACCAGACAGTAGCAGCTGTAAGACATGTATTTAAAATTTCGGGACCAAGACCATTCATGGTCTTGATCTTGGTCTCGATTTCAAGACCGAGATCAAGGCCAAGACCATGATTCATCTTTCGAGACCAAGACCAAGACTACGTTAGTCTGTGTCTTGGTCTCGTTCTCGCGAACCCCTAATCAAATCATGTTGAGTGCTAGTCTACATAACAAAGAATCTAATAATGGAATGATATATACTTAAAAAAGGAATACTACCATAAAAAAGCACGCATGGGTTGTGTGGAACACATACTGTATGCAGTAGTATGTAATGTAGAGAAACACTAAGACCACTTCCGACGTGACGTAGTATCTCCCAATTTTCTATCGTTATATTTACTTGTTTACCTCCGGTCTTCGACGATAATGCCTCCGAACTATATTTTATGACTTCTTTTCCGCCAACTGCTTTTATAAGCACATTCCAAACATAGCTTCGCTTTCAACCTCTCCTACAGACAGCAGATAAAGGCACAAAATGAATCACCACCGTCGAAAT
The DNA here is from genome assembly GCA_958502075.1 of Orchestes rusci. NCBI lineage: Eukaryota > Metazoa > Arthropoda > Insecta > Coleoptera > Curculionidae > Orchestes > Orchestes rusci. Next base: position 9,350,154 of record OY293313.1, on the reverse strand, counting down.
CAAATTAATAAAAGCACAAGCAGAAAGGAGCCAATAAATACACTGAATACAAATTATTTTAAACCCAAAGGAATAAATAATGTGGTCGGTGTCAGGTAGTGCGGATTAGACGACAACTAATATTTAAAGCTTATCTTAATTTGCTGCCATTGAAGTTTTATTTATTAAACGAGCTGACCAGTAAACAAATCGTAAATGGGCATAAAGGATTTATTTTGCCACTGTGAGAACATAATTGATTTCATGAAAAGCCAGAGCTGACTATGTGCTAGTTTGTTAATTGAAATAAATAAATGAGGCATGTAGCCACTGTAAATCATCGCGGACAACGAAGAAGTAGTAAGTTATCATACTGTCATAGAAATGTAATTTCCCTTACAAAAAAAGTATTTTTTGGATCGTTTACGCATTTCTTGAATAAATTACCTTTAGCTGGTTAATTGGTAATGTTTGATTACATTTAATTCCACAGAAGTATTTTTTGACGGTGAGTTATATTCTAACCCTACTCTCCTCCACAACAACAGCTTATTGTTCAAAGACTTTCATATATTAAATCACATCACAACTCGCAGAGAACGGAACAGATCACTCAACCTAGTAAATACCATTCTGTTGAGCCATTTCAGACGAATAAATCAGTCTAAAGGAATCACGTAATAGTCTATTATGAAGAATATATGTCAGAGAATATTTATCGCCCTTCACTGAAAATGAAAATGTTTGGTTCATATTTGCTTCAAATGAACTGGTTGTGATACAGTTGTGCGGTCTGCTTGGAATGTGATAACTGACAGTTTATTAATCAGTTTTTTTGCGTTTTCGCATAAATAATTGTTTTTTTATAATGACATTCCAAGATCTTATCTGAGATTGTCCTCAAAAATTCAACATTTCTCAAATAACAGAGAAATAAAATAAAATATTTTATTAGTTCTTCAAAATAGAACGTTCGAACAAAAAAATAGTCTGATTTGTTTTTCTTGTCAACAAATCATTATTATCAATGTTTTCAAATGCACCATTACTTCTTGGAGAATAATTTGTGCAGGATAAGAATTTTCAAAGAGTTTAAGACTGTTTGAGACAGTTGTTTGAAGGTGATCCATGTACCAGATGATTCATTGAGGGTGAGGAGGTGACGTATCTCAGAAACCACTAGGCTACTAGTCGTAGGAGATTGGAAAAAAACCTTCTCGAACATTTTCCAATATAAGTTTAGAGATAGATACGCTCACTCACCATAATTATTTATCTTTTTGGTCTATGACTTTTTATCGTGAGACGTTAAATAAAAGCGGGAGGAAAGACTAATTTTTTGAACTTTGTCAATAAATAAAGTTTGACTTCACAATATTGTGAAGAAGTTCCCGTTCAAAAGAATGGTTTGCTTGATCAAATGAAAATACATTCATCTCATTCTGGTTCTTGCCGCCCTCGCTAGGGTCCGTGTTTTACACAATTAACTGTTTTTTCAATTTTGCTCTGAAATGTTGAACAGTAAGATTAGTTTATTGGTTTCGGAAAAAAAAAATATTTGCGACAAAATATGTTCAAACCACAAATCGAAATCTGCATTCGTCAAAATGCCATTCCGAAAAAAAATAATAAAAAGTTGGGTTAAGGGTTTTTATTTGAATAAATAATCGATGACGTCATATTTTAGGTTTGGGATATCCGATTTTAATTTTTGTACATCAAAAATACCGCTATTCAAAATCTCAGAAACTACTAGTCTACTAGTCGTGATAGATTGGGAAAAAACTTGCAAATGTTCCACCTAACCATCTGCCACTGATAGAATCAAAAAGAATACAGCCAGTTACGAAAATTTCCACGTACTAATAGAGTGACGCACAATTCAGATTTGAGGTCACGCTGAGCTAGCAGTTTTTTTGCTACAGTCACGTCCAGCGAGGGTTTGGGCAGTGGTTGGCAGAGACTGGATGTACCGTAGTCGGCAATAGAGTGAAGTTACCAATACAGTACCGAGTCGCGGTACTGTTCGGGTCAGGACCGGTTTCCTCATAAGTTTGTCTCACTGAATCAATATTGTAACGTTTCACGAAAATACCACTCGACACATTCACGTTTCCCACGTTTCCTTGGAGCCCGACAGGTGTGGATACAGTCGAAGTCCCAATTATCTGACACCTTACAATATATCTCATTGAAACTTTTTGAGTGTCTCTGTGATGAAGCTCTGGATGCCTTACTAGTAGTAGTAAGTGACGAGGTTGTTTGATAAAGGCAGGTTTCCTGACTTTTTGCAACTGTCTAATTATTTCCATCCACAAGGTAGAAGACCAACAGGATACTGAAAATTTTCGCTCGATTTTGCCCCTTTTTCCTGTTTCTTAAATGGTGGAGAAGCTCGTGCCTTTGTCGTTCAATGATGACGGGGTAGCCACTGCACCTCAATGATTTCTCACCTGTTCTAATTCACTCATCACTTTATTAGCCTGATCATCCTGTCGAGAAGCTCCCTCATGGAGTATAAAAAATTACAATCATCTGCCAACAGATTATGATGAAATGTTCCTTACAATATTTTTTTTACCAAAAACGTGTAACCAGTGTTGAAAAATAGACGATGGAAGGGACTATAATAATTATTTCCCCTAAGTTGTCCATCAATAAATAGTTTTGTATTTTTCACTTTATTTATTTAAAAAAAAAGTTGCAACACAAAAAGATGATTTTCACGTTATCTTTATGATTATAATACTCTTCATTTTTGCAATAACCTAGATCATTTTTGAAAACGCATCTTTCGAGAGAGCGGAGTTCAGAAGATTTGAAATAATAATAGGTCTTTTTCTTCATGCTACACCTTTTACACTTTTCACACTTTTAAGTGTAAAATTTGACAGGAGAACATATCATGGTTCATATGGTTTTATATCATGATACTAAAACACACAAGATATGATCAATTGCTGGACGAAATTAGAACCAAGCTGCGCATGTCGTCACCGCGAGCCAAAAGTGAGGTTGGATTTGAAACATCCATAACGGTAACTACAGTCTGTTCATGGCTTTTCTGCGGTCACGTCACAGTATTTGACGTTTGGCAGTATGTCGTAGATTGATCGCTCCACATGTGACATTTGTAAAATTGACCCGAAAGACCCTCGTCCAGACGTACCTACGTGATTTTTTTTTCAATGTGTAAGAGAGAGACGGGAAAGTATGACGTAGCCGTAGTTACCATTTGCTGGTCAAAATTTGAACTGGCTCACGCATGACGTCCCCGCGTGAAATTGATTGTATAGGTTTCAGGTAGGTCACGTGATGACTTCTGAAGGGGGATGTATGAGAGTTTATCTTGTTTGTTTCAGTATCATGGTAACCCAGTTACCTAGGTGACCTATGAATTTTGAGGTTCGGACACGCAATGACGTCAGCGAAACCTGCGGTTTTATATAGACAAAATTGACGTCTGTTAAATTTGAAACCAATTCTGTAAAAAGTGTAACATAAAGAGAAACACCTAATGAATAACAAGAGCTTGTATGTTACACAGCAATCTGAGTACCAGGCTGCGTAATTGAAAAACGAACTAGTAAATAATCTCATTCACTTACCCAACATTCCACTTAACTTGCATCTGAATTTTATTATGATTAAATTGTCATTCAATCTTGGAGCCATTATGCTAATGACTATAGCTAGATTTATGGTACCGTTTCTTATCAGGTCGATCTCACACTATTTATTACTCTATTGTGTTACACGTTGCACATTCTTGAATCTTTAAATTTGCAAACACGGTGAAGATACCTCTCCTGGTAAGACAATTATTGTCAGAATCATTTTTCTTCTTCTGTCATCGAAAGGTATACCGTATACCTACTGTTGTGCGCAATAATTGATGTGTTTTTAATTTTGTATAATAAGGATAATAATCATTTTCATAAAAAATCAATAAATACAAAAACGTGTTGATGTTGATATAATATTAAAATGGAAAAAATACCATCAGTGTGTGGCGGCATTGTATCGGTATATCATATCCTGTCGTAGGTCTCTTTAATCTTCCCACCTGTGCGAATATTCGAAGCGCATCAATTGGACGTTGTGAATCAGTTTGTCGTGGGCTGCCAACGAGACGGGGGATGTTAATATACCATTTAATTATTCACATTATATCGTGTAATTCATTACCAACAGGAGGACCGTATTAAATCGATTGTCGGAACTTGCACATTTTTAGTGATAGTATTGAAAACATCAAATCACAAACACGATCGACAAATTCACTTCCTTGTGTTTAATAGGTACTACTGTCGTTTTTCTAAACATGAAGAAGTACCGGGTAAATAATCACTAGCTTCAAAACGAAATCTCATTTCCGGACTATTAACGCTTCTGTCTGCAAGTTGCGGAAAATTCAATCAAAGAAATGTTTTCTTATCTGATGTATTTCAATCAGCGATAAATCTATTAATTATTATAAATGACGGGTGTGTTTTTTAGAGGTATAGAACTTTGAAATGAATTAAAACCCAGGAAAGTTTTGCTAGTGTCCATGGTTTTGACTTTATTGTGAAGATAATGTTATGACATTTGTACTTAGATGTGACTTGGGGCATATTGGCGCCGCGGCTGGCCCGGATTCCGGATAAAGCGCAATAGAAGGCCAATTTTCTACCACTGTTCTCAGCATTTTTCTCCACGGTCGTGTGATATCTCTCCCATGGACAACTTTCTGTGGGGATAAGTGAAGTCGCTTGTTTATTTGATTAATAAAGGACGTTGGATCAGCTGGAAGCCAACATTTGCTCCGTTATGAGCTATGTAGTTGAACAAAGTGGTAGAAAGTTGACCTTACAGATTGCGCTTTATACGGACCAGCCGCGGCGCCCATATGCCCCAGATCACATTTAAGCACAAATGGCATAAAATCATCTTTTCAATTGAGCCAAATCATGGACGTTAACATAACTTTCTTGGGTTTTATTTCATTTTGAAGTTCTACACCTCTAAAGAAAACACCCATTATGTACCTAGATCAAAATATAATTCGATAAATGGATTGGGTAACGTGTGATGGTTTCACACTGCAGTTTCCCTAATATTCTACAGGATCAACTTCTTAATTTAAGTAGCTCACCAGTACTCTATAGAGGAGGACTCATTTTTGTAGACACACCTACCATGAAAACTCTTGTCAGTGTAACCATTCCTGATAAGGAAGAAGTACCAATAGAAAATAATTAAATACAGAGACCTGCATGTGAGGAGACAATCACAAATCAAGACTGTTACTGACATCAACGGGAGTTTTATCAAGAAGACTTTTGCCAGAAACATGAATTTTCCAATTTTTCTGGAGAATATCGACTACTTTATTTGGATATTCACTATGGTTGGTGCTGGAAACATACTCTAAAAATAGATCAACACATTTCCATAAGACCCAATTTCTAACCGATGTATCTTCTTAAATAATCGACCGGTCTGGTAGTTTCTCCTATGCCTGTATAGGTCCAACCCTGTACTTCAGAATCAATGCCGTGCCCTTGTTCTTCATGTATTTATCAGCTCATTTAAGACACCTTTAAATTTTCAGCGAGCGTTAAAAATTGAACGAGAACTTTTAGGAATATTAAGTAACCGATTTCAGGGCATATTAGGCATGCTATGAGATGGTTTACACTCCTTATGCCTTATAAAAGCATCTCATCAAAATAGCTAAGCACGATTGTTCGCAACTGGGTTCCTATTCCTATAATGATCTGTTGTTTTCCAGGATCCAGAGAGGCAGCGTTCACCTATGCAATTAGCAGTGCAGGTGTTACATTTGCAATCACGGCTGCTTGTGCTAGAGGAAATATATCAGCCTGTGGTTGCCAAAGTCAATCCAGACAAAGGGAAGCAGCTCCTAGTGGATGGAAATGGGGTGGTTGCAGTGTAGATATAGATTTTGGAACTAAATTTGCTAGGAAGTTCATGGATGCTAGAGAGCTCGAGGGTGATGAAAGAAGTCTGATGAATCTACATAACAATAAGGCGGGAAGGAAGGTGAGTGAGTTCTAGTTACATGAACACACAACAACAAACAATTTGAGAACTCTTGACCAGGAGAAAAAATGTCTTGATTTGGTATTAACCTACCTCCTTTTACCTTTCAATTTAACTTCAATGTCATAAACAGCTATCAATTATTTAGCTCGAGACAACCATATCTTATTAACGACATAAATAAAGCTCTATTAAATAATTTGCCTGTCAGTTATTCGATATAGACACTAGTTACTAAAAATAAACATAAATTGAGTCATATAAATCGACGACAACCCTGTATGTCGTCGATTTATATGACTCAATTTATGTTATGTCCCAGCAAGGGTGGCCACCGGCCATATCTCAGAAACTACTGGACCTAAAAGTTCAGGAAAAAAAAATTATCACTAAAGTAGCCACGAGAAAATGCTGGGAAATATTTATAACTTCGAAATTTTTCCGCTAGGGGGCGCAATCAAAGCTTAAATTTTAAAATTCGAAATTTCTCCGGAAATTCTCAGATTGAGGTATATCTTTATCAACATGGTTAGAAAACCTAGACAATTTCACGTCTTTTTGGTACAGGGCTCATTGGCATACCGATCTTCGTGTGAGTAGGGGAAGGTAGTGAATGTGTAATTGTTCAAGTGGCTTTAACTTATAAACGACTTGTCCGATTTTGTTGCGTATAGGCTTGTTTGGAAGATAAATGTGAGTATATCGTATATCGTATCCAGTGATGCGTGATTGTCTCCAGAAAAGTTGCTAGAAGGCGTAATTTGAATTAAAAACTGTTATTTTCGTTTCACCGCAAAAATTTAAATGGTACGGTATAATTCTGATAACAGAATCGAAATGAAGATTAAATTTACAAGAAAAAACCTTGAAAAAAAAAAACCTTAAAAACCTTAAAACATTAAATTTTACATAATTTGGACTAGTTATTATTATCAGAATTATACCATACCATTTAAATTTTTGCGGTAAAATGAAAAACACTGTTTTTAATTCAAGTTACCCCTTCTAGCAACTTTTCTGGAGACAATCACGCATCACTGGATACGATATACGAAAGTACTCACATTTATCTTCCAAACAAGCCTATACGCAACAAAATCGGACAAGTCGTTTATAAGTTACAGCCACTTGAACAATTACACTTTCACTACCTTCCCCTACTCACACGAAGATCGGTACGCCAATGAGCCCTGTACCAAAAAGACGTGAAATTGTCTAGGTTTTCTAACCATGTTGATAAAGATATACCTCAATCTGAGAATTTCCGGAGAAATTTCGAATTTTAATATTTAAGCTTTGATTGCGCCCCCTAGCGGCAAAATTTCGAAGTTAAAAATATTTTCCACCATTTTTTCGTGGCCACTTTAGTGATCATATTTTTTTTCCTGAACTTTTAGGTCCAGTAGTTTCCGAGATATGGCCGGTGGCCACCCTTGCTGGGACACCCTGTATATAAGGTATACGAAGAAGTCCAAACTTTATTGAAAATAACCAAAAAAGTTGCCTTAAAGGACACGAATATATTTCTTCTGAATTAAGGTGGAATATCACTAAATTATGACCAACATTCTCTTTATCGCTACCTATCTGTTGGGTTATAACAAAGTTCGTTCAACTCTTTGAATAACCTCAAACGCTCAAATTATTGGGTTGGCCAACTTATTTGAGATACTGACCTAATGCCCAACAAATAATTTGAGAAGGGTTGTAATAAACTGAACAGTATTTAATTCATTATGTACAGTATAATATCACTGCACAAGCAGATAGTATAATATTGTAAAAGACTCAGTATTTCTGTCAAAAATGATAAGTAAAAATGGAATTTTTGAGCAGTAAAAGTACTATTTGGCCTGTATTTCTATGTTCACTATTGTGATTCTAATGGTCAGTAAAAATTTATGAAATGTCAGTATGACTTAGCTGGTCATAATTCCACAAATGTACAGTAAGAAATAATAAATGGCCAGTATGCAATAGTCAGTAATAATTTTAACTTACTTACCCAAACTTGATACACATAATACCAACACAGAACACGTCAATTATGATATATAATAATAATTGTAATGTTAACCTGGTGCTAACCAACGAGCCGCTGCATATTTTTTATCAATTTCTATCACCAACACAAACTAACCCTAACTAACCCAAACTAAATCCGCCTCTCAAAAGGACCTATCTGACTACTTCATCATCATCATGACATAAAGGCAGAGTGTTTTCTCTTTACTAAGTTGTGTTTCGTTCCGTTGTAAATTTTTTTGTATTTATACGGAATAAAAAATATGACCAACCATTCATTATTTAACTGTCACTTTATTTATTTTATGGACTGTTCATTATTTTCACCAGGCATTTACTAATTTATCTGATCGTTTTTTTTATGATACTGACTCTTGATTATTTATATCTACCATTTATTATTTTTACTGACCACCTCTTTATGTTACTGACCCTTCATTATTTTTACTGACCACTTCTTTATATTACTAACCGTTAATTATTTCAACCGACCATTTATTATTATACTGACCATTTATTATTTTCACTGACCACTTCTTTATGTTACTGACCCTTCATTATTTCAACCGACCATTTATTATCATACTGACCAAAGGAAATAAAATAATGGCAAAGAGTACTGTCCATAAAATTGAAATACTGACCATTTAATTTGTTGCCATTTGGGTACTCTGGACCAGAAGTAAACAAAAAGATAAACATGCATTTTCTCTTATACAACCTACCTGTCTATCAGGTTATATCAGGTCGATATTTAGTCAATTTTGACCTTAGTCAAGGAATAATGACATCAAGGTCGAGAAATTAACTTATGGGCACACAACATAGGCGCCGCCATGTTTCTTTGTCATCATCCAAAAAAACCATGCGTTATGTCCGAATTTCATTGAATTTCTGACTACATAATTGGACTTCATAATTGGACATTATTATCATTCGACCAATTCGTATATCGAGAAGCGGTTAATTTGACCTCCTATGTTTGTTTAGCTATGTTTGTTCAACTTTATTCTGGTGATTTTCAAGGCATTCTTCTCTATATTTGGCATTTTTTCTGCAGAAAATTGAATTCCCAAAACCCAGTTCCTCATGGGATCCTGAGTTGTGTGGGACTCGCATTTTACCAATGTATGCCCCACTAAAACTCTCCCTTGAAGGCTCCAAAAGGCTTGCTCTGCGATTTGCTTACGCAATCCCATTGTACGCATCCCTATTTTGTTCTACCTCCACAGTTTCAACTACATTGCTACTGAGCAGCTTTGCAGCTGTAGCAGTGGAAGTGATTTCACTTGCTCTAGTCTGAGTTCACACTCTCTCAGGTGTGTTTCTCTTGTGGCGTTGAACACATCCTCTACATAATGGGTCATCTGACATCCCCATCTCGCTAAGGTGTTTTTTGAAGGGCCATAGCCTGTAATGAGACCGCTTGCTTTCATTAGTTGGGTCCTGGTGTAATTCTGCTTTTCTACAGATGGAGCATAAAAAAAAACTTGAATGCTTCATGCCTGGGAGGCTTTCCCAGTGAATCTTGTGAGACAGTCCAGTTGTTAAGATTTCTCCTCTACGATTCTCCACTGATCCCGCACATGGGCTCTGGTCCCACTAGCACGGTCTCGACTTTTCCAGTAGTGGATTGTGGTTTCCATCTCGCTGCTTTGCCACTTTTTCTCCTTTCACCAGAATAAAAAAAAGACTCTAGTTCGCGGATTGCCTCTTTATTGTACGTTATGATCGATGCAATACTCTCTGTTGACTATTCGTTTATGTTTCTGATGGTTAGAAAAACAAGATCTGATACGATTGACATGACATTATACAAAATACTCAAGAGACATTAGACACTTGAAGCCACGTATCCGTATCCGTATTGATCTGCGCATGCGCAAACTCTATACATGTTACGAGCTACGTATCGATACAATCCAGTATAAGTATACGGAAACGGATCTTTCAAAAAATGTCAATAGTATACCATGCACGAGTCAATAATGTTACTCTGAGATTTTTTTTTACTGCAAAAAATTGTTTTTCTAATTTTTAAGGGCTTCTACAAATTCGATTATTATTCCTCGTTGTTGTTATTAGTCTATTGTAATAAAAAAGTATATCTCAATAGTTGGAATATTGTTTTTTGACGCAGAAAAAGTTTTTTTAATAAGTAGAAGGCGTTTTTTGCACTATTGGCTTCAATGTCTATCATGTTACGGCTATTCGATGTTGGACTGCTACCTTGTCAACAGCTGCGATAGCTGTCATGGTGACGATCATCAAGGGTCACTTTATCAATTGAGGGCCAACAATAACTTCAGGATAACCTCAAAATGTTTGACATTATTTGTCTCTATGGCAGAGGCTGAGTTGACCCAGGGTCAGAGTTGGCTCGCTTTTGATAAACAGGTCCTAATTGAATTCGTGCAAAGGTTTGAAAAATGTAGTCAAACTCTTTTTTTCGACTTGAATATCATCAAGAGGTCAGTTGGTAGAGCCGTTGGTACGAAACTTTGATGCTTGGATCCATACCTATTTATGTTTTGAAAATAAAATAGATCACAATTGAATGTTGTGAAAAAAAATTAATTTTGAAATATACTCAATACTCAATACTTAATACTCATTTATTCATGTAAAATACAAAAGAAACAATTGTTTACATATGTCAGGCAATATCAAATATACACTTGTTACACACATATTAAAATCTAAATTTCATGAACTCGTCTAGTGAGTAAAAACAATTACTCATTAAAATGGACTTCACTACTGTATAAAATTTATTTACAGGTAACCGCTTTATCTCTGCTGGTAACACATTAAATAACTTGATAGCCCAGAATCTGGGTCCATCCTGGCACCTTCCCAGACGCCAGTAAAGTGGAACGAAGTTGGTCTTATTTCTAGTATCATGATCATGCACATTATCATGTGTTAAATAAATGTTGCTTTTCTTTATATATAGTAGGTTTTCAAAAAAATATGATACAATCAGAACCGTACTTGCGATAACTTCTGACGAGGACATCTCACAGGGACGAGGCGACGTTAATGGTATTTGTGTGTTCATCTAATACGGAACGTCGTTTCATGATTTGAAAATCTCATATCGTGAAATGGAGAGGATTCTAAAACTTTCGAATGTAAACTGTGTCTCAAAAAGGATATTTGTTTGGGACGTTTTAACAATTTACTATGTATTATTGTATCTCGCACACTAAAAAAAAATTGAGACACTGTGAATCATCAATGAGCATCAAAAACGACCAGTTTTCTCCCTTTTAACCGTACTTGTGGAACTTCTTGTTTCGAAGATAGCAATAGTGTTATCACATAAAACGGACACTGTGTAAAATGAAATAATAAGCAATATAACCCAAGAAGCGTATAAACATACAGTATCTTGGTGAATAAGTGCAACAAACTTCAGGAGGTGTTTCTGCATGTAAAAATAACGAAAATCTTGAAACTGTTTCCTCAGTCTGACCATGACCAATCCATGTACGTTTCTGCCTACTAGGCGTCATCAGCATGGCTATGGGTCTAAGTCAGACTGAAGAGGATGTCTTTCACTTGATTGATGGGTATTTCTTCCCTGAGATTGACAAGATCTACCGATAGATGGCGTTAGGTTCTACAACAATTAACATGAAAAAATAAAGACCGTTTGCTATATAAACATTTGTCCGCAAATGCTTCGTTTCTTTTTTGAAAAAAGTGAGATCATTACTCGAATGCGCGACACTGATAAACATAAAATTTTTCATTGCATGTCAAAAATGCTCAATAACTACCTCTTGAAACCCACTGAATTTTATCTGCATATCTCCTCCGGTTACAAAGAAATCAATAAATCCTCAGCTTTTAAGAACAACTTTAGCACCCCGCATCTCACAAAATGAAGCATTCGCAAACATGTTTATACAATATAGCAAACTGTCATTATTTTTTCATGCAGAATTAATTCCTGTTTTCCCCTAAATAAGTTTGTCGCACTTATTTCCCAACACCCTGTATACCATGTACCGTGTTTAAGGGTATTGTGGCTTCGAGTACTCTTGTACATTTTTGTCACCACCTTTTGGACTATATCGTGATATTTTGATGATAGTTAAAATAAATTATAGTTTACTATCACTCACCATTTGTTGCCGGTTCACTACGCGGGCAGCAGACGGTGAGCGAATATTTTCTATCAAAGTGATAACTGATGGTTGTGTCTTTCTCTGCGTTACCAACGAAACTCTTCAAGGTATATGAAAAATGAGTGCATGAAGCGTCAACTGACCTCTGTTGGTTCGCAAGTAAACTTACCTCCCGTCTCCAGGGTTCGCCAAGATAAGTGGCCTATCAGATTATTTTTGAAAATAAAGCGATTGGGATTATGAAGATTTGGGAATGTCAATTGCAATAAGAAAAAAACTACATATGCTCTTATCCAATTGTTGATCGTTCTCGAAATGCAAGGTGTTGAAATTTTCATGGAAAAACCGAATTTTTCATTTTCTGTTCAAACCAAAAATCATATTCAAACCAAACTTGATACACGACATGATGTATTGTCATGGAGTGCTAAAATATCTACCAATATCAAGTACTCCAGTCGACCAGTGGCGGAGATAGAGGTTACCGGGAAGAATGATTTTGCAAAAAAAAATGATGAACACTCGGTGTACGGGTCAAAAAAATACTATTCATGGATACACATTTAATTTGTCCAAAAAAATTATTCGAAACATTTTTCGTATCTGATACCATTTTGCAGAAAATTAATTTTGTTTTTTTTGTAACATTATGTTGAATCTACTTGGTAACGCAGAATTTAATTCTCATCATCCTGGCAATGAGCATTGTGACAGATTGTTAGATAAATCCTTGTGACAGTAGATAGTTTCATGTGGTGCATTGCTTTATACTCACCGTGAATATGCAAAAATGCACTTCATCTATGGGTTTTGTGATGAAAAAGCTCGAAGGGCTGCAAAAGTATAGTGATCGATATCCAAATCTTGAACATTATCCTGATTATCGAGTTTTCATGCGGGTACACTTTCTTATCTAGCTGGTCGACTTCCTGGTGAACCAGTGAGAGAAGGAAGACCAAAACTCGATGTTGATAGACTGGTACTTGATGAATTTGGAGCGGATTCTTCAACTAGAGTCAGTGATTCACGGCTTGACTTGATTTTCAAGCTACTTTACTTGACTTGACTTGTAATCAAGTCAAGTATCTGTTTCTGGAATTCAAGTCAAGTCAAGCAGTTAGACATCAAGTAGCTTGACGATCAAGCCCAAAATATTCAAGCTACTTGAGTTTATTTCAAAAAATGTACATTTTGAAACATTAATCTGAACTGCCCAAACGTGAAAAGAATAAAAATCTGAGTACAAAAAAAAGCAATTTTTTATCAAAAATATATAAAAAAAACAAACGGACATACTTTGTTAAATATTAAATAATAAAGGAACAAAACAAAATCTTGTAATTATACAGATAAACAAAAATGCAAACAGTAAATTATCATTGTTATTATTTTCGCGGCAGGCCGGCAGGTAAGCTTAGTAAGCTACGTTCCTGACAGTTGTCAGTGATGACATTGGCAGAAATGACGCATATCACCGCATCGATCGAGATCAACATTGCCAAGCTGCATAATTTTCTCAAGATTCTGGCTTAATGCCCTACCAGCTATACAGCTATGATTCACAATGTAGCAGAGCTTAGAGCTTGTAATTTTTCTACCGGACGTGGACTTCGACCATGGAAAGCTATCAAATTGAAACTTAGCAGAATCAAATTGATGCCCATATCTTGATACATATGAACATCGAAATTAATATTATCCGGCAGAAATAATAAGATGCCTTGGTCAGTCAGTCATAATGATGATTATTGCTTGATTATTAGAATAATTATCAGAATTAATATTATTATGTACATTTTAGATAAAAAGTCGAAAATATATGCCACGAAAACGAATTTGAAATTTCATAATACATTATACATTATAGATTCTGGAATAAACCTTTTGTTAATTTATTGCAAATTAATAAATGAATTGACTTACTAATTGATCTTAAGCTTACTAAAAAAAAACCCAAAATAGTTATAATTCGTGTACATAATATTATTTTGTCCTTATTGTGTGAATATGTAAGTATGTACACTAACTTGCACAAAAATGCGTACACAGACAGTGAAATCATGTTTTTTTGGAGCAGTGTAATAGGCTATCAAAATATTTACATGCCATGCACTTGAACTTTTTATTTTTTATTCCAATGAAAACGATATATTGTGGGTACGACTTTGAATTTATTCACTCAGTTCGCTATGAAAAATGTAGATTATTTTCCTTAAAATCCGGTAGCAGAACCATTTCTAGCCAAAACTTCTTGTAGTCGTCAAACCATGGAATTTGATAAATCTTGACAATATAGACGTCATTGGCGAGCTCATTCCACGCATCAAGAATGGCATCTCATAGTTCTGCCTGATTCTGAGCTGAGGCCTTCAGTTTTTTTGATAAATAATTTTTACCAATGGTCCCCACACCCCACTCATTCTCCATCGGATGTGGATCTGGTTATTCAGTCATTAAGTTACTTTTAGTTCTTCTCACCGACCATAGGTCTTCATAGGTCTTCACTGAAGCGTGTGAGAATTTGTGTTCTCACAAAAGTGGATTATTATTGCAACTGACAAAACTTGACGTTTACTTGTCACCTTCATACACTGCTCAAACCAAAGCAATTTCATCATTTCAATGTACGCATTGTGCAAGTTAGTGTACATAGGTACAATGCGTACACAGACAGTGAAATCATGTTTTTTTTTAGCAGTGTAATAGGCTGTCAACATATTTACATGCCATGCACTTGAACTTTTTATTCTTTTTTCCAATGAAAACGATATATTGTGGGTACGACTTTGCATTCATTCACTCAGTTCGCTAAGAAAAATGTAGATTAGTTTTCTTAAAATCCGGTAGCACAGCCATTTCTAGCCAAAACTTCTTGAAGTCGTCGAACGATGGATTTTGATAAATTTTGGCAATATTGAACATCATTGGATAGCTCATTCCACGCATTAAGAATGGCATCTGATAGTTCTGCCTGATTCTGAGCTGAGGCCTCCAGTTTCTTTGATAAATATTTTTTACCAATGGTCCCCACACATTCTCCATCGGATGTGGATCTGGTTATTTAGTCATTTAGTGATTTTTAGCTTTTCTCAACGACCATAGGTCTTCACTGAAACGTGTAAGAATGTGTGTTTTCACAAAAGTGGATTATTATTGCAACTGACAAAACTAGACGTTTACTTGTCACCTTCATACACTGCTCAAACCAAAGCAATTTCACCATTTCAATGTACGCATTGTTTGTGCAAGTTGGTTTTCAATACGTAATTTGATTCTGATTAGTTTCAATTTGAAATTAATTTTTATTAATTTGAATTTATGAAATCTCAATTTCAAGTTGAAGAGGTCGGTATAGATGTTTCCACATACATGCCGGGCTGCCGGGCAAGATTTTCCACGGAGAGTGCAGTTCTGTAGCGAAATGCTAAGGAAATGTGGAGAAGATCAAATCATTTCCAAATCAATTCTATGGACGGATGAATGCGGTTTCAAACGAAAGGGAATATTCAACATCCATAATTTACATTTCTGGGACGAAGAAAATCCACATGCAGTAAGAAATTACCGATTTCAACATCATTTTAGTATAAATGTATGGGCAGGGATAATTAATGGTCAGTTGGTACCGTTTGGATCGCCACCAAGGTTGAATAGCGAATAATTTCTTAGATTTCTGCAGAATGAACAAACAGTTTTATTGGACAAAGTACCATTGAATCTACGGCATCACATGTGGCTACAACTAGACGACGCCCCACCGCATTACAATCGTGTCGATCGGCACTACCTTGATCAAACTAAAGCTGGAAGATGGATAGAAAGAGGAGGGCCAATACAATGGCCACCTCGCTCGCCCCACTTAAACCTCCCTGGATTTTTTTTATGGGGTAACTTCAAAGAAAAAGTTTATTCAAGAGAGTCACCTGATGTGCAGACACTCCGTCAAAAAATAACAGCTGTTGCAGAGCAAATCAGGCGCAATGATCAGGCCCTACGTCAAATTGAGAAAAACTTTTATCGATGGTGCAGATTGTGCATCAGGACCCGTATTATTGAATATCTGGGAAGAAAACTTTTGCGGGAAGTGGGCGTGATTCACCATGATACGACGAATGTCATATTCTTGAAAATTTGTCGGGTGATTTGGAGGTTTCCGTGAAGTTCAAGCTTAGCACCTTGAATACAAGGGAGAATGAGTTCTCACTAGTTTCCAACCTCGCAATCTGATTATTATTATTTGAAGGCTCTCAAGAATACGGCTACGGCATATTATTCCCGGAAGTAAAAGCGAACTTACTCTCCTGGGAACATTCCCGGTAGTGCTCCCTTCACAGACATTCAAGAATAAGGGACCAGAGCAGGTGGTGAAAATTTTGAACATCTCCTTCGATAACTAGATAAATTTATTTTAATTTTTCACTCCTTATCTCATTTTTGTGTTATTACGTAATTTCAACATAATTTCAAAAAAATAAAAGAAGATTTATTTCCGGCAGAATGGTGGATACGGAAAAATGTTCAAAATAATTTTTTTCGACAAATAAAATGTGTATCTAAGAAGAATATTTTTTTGACTCGCACACCGAGTGTTATATTACTTTCTTGCAAAATCATTCTTCCCGGTACTCTTATCTTCGGCACTGCTCGACTGGAGTGCTTCATATTGGTAGATATTTTAGCTCTTCATGACATCATGCCGCATATCAAGTTTGGTCTAAATATTATGATTTTTGTTGAAGAAAAAAGGTTTCAGATTTTCGTGGACAAAATAATAAACATCAATATCAATGAGCCAACGTTTCGCAACTGGTCCGTTCAGGGCTAAAACATGAAACATGGAAGAAAATTACATAATATACAGCCTCTTTCTCAAAATCTACGTATTGTAGATATTAAAACTTTTTTCATAAAATCTAACGCAGTGAGTGGTTTAGTGACTGGCCGAGTTTCAAGTAGAAAGCGAAGTAGTAGGGAAGCAGTCAACGATAAAGTTGGGCAGTTAGATGCTCAGTTTATTGATCGTCAAGCTTTCGGGAGACATTTCCTCCCTTCATCAGGACAACTAGTAGTAATATAAGGGTAATAGTATCATCACAAAATAAAATATAGAGGGCACTTACCAAATTGTGAGTAAAACAAAAAGCACTTATCACTCATATAGGACACAGATTAATTATTATGCAGTTGTACATTACGTATATAGTGTGTGAATTCAAAAGGAACATAGAATTGTGATTAACAGAACATAGCTAGCCTAATAGTAGTTTAAAATGATGGAAAATAGATACATGGAATAACATAATATAATATAAAATAAAATAAAATAAAAACATGGAATAAAATAATAATATCATCATAATCTAGTCACATTCATCTTTTACATCCGAGCATTTTGATATTATATTATTTTATTAATCAAATCACTATTTACAAATATCCCTCAAAACCTTACACTACTGATGATCACTGGGGACAGTTAAGCATGTTCACGTATGTTCAGAACGACGACTTTATAGAAATGATTAACTTTACGTTTATGTAGCTGTTTTTCATACAAAGATCAATTTTTTCAACAACTCTTTGGAAAGCCAATGGAAGCACCAATAAGCCCTTTATTGACTTATCTAGTCATGGACTATATAAAACGCAAGACAATGGACCAAATAAAGTTCGTTGTTCCTTTCTTTTTCCTGTATGTCGATGATTCTTTAACAGCGGTATAATAAGCATATTTCTTTCAATAAACCGTCCAAATCAAAATGCGAAAAATATCATTATCTTTATAATTCTACTGATCTCATAGTTTCCATGTTGAAAAAATGGATAATCATAGCACATTCTATAATCGTTATTCTGTGTTTGAATTTATTAATATTATTAATTATTTCATCGAAGCAACATGATCAGAAATTATTCATGCATGTTGGATTTGTTAATAAGGTTAACAATAATTCACTTTATACATTACTGATCCGTATTTCGGTAAATAATTAAAAAAACAGCTAGTGAGAAAATAATGAATATGAGCAAAATTCGAAATTTCCGTTTTTCGCGATAACACAATATTTCTCCATAAAAGTTATACAGAGTGTCACAGATTCGTGTGCATGCATGGGGATCTCAGTTATTATAAGAGATACAGGGTCCGTTAAATCGTTGCAAAGTTGCGCATTTTTATACTCAAGAAAATGCCATTTTCAAAAATTGGAAATATTCCGACTACTTCCGAAGATATTCAAAAAAAACCGAAATTCCGCGAAAATGTTTCCATCATTTCCTGCATTGGTTTAAATCACATTTTAAAATGTCATAGCCACTTTTTCTCCTCCACAAGATGGTGGTATCAAATTGAAAATCTGACGTTTCGTCTTCGAGCTGCCATCATCAACTTACTATTTTTAAATACGGACCTGGATTCTTTATTTTATTTCTAGTTATCTTTTGACGTCCTTAATGGATTGAGGTATCGCAACAATCGAAAAAAATACTCATCTGAAAAATAATAACAGAGAAAATCAGTTAGGCCACCCTTGTCTCCCTAACATATAGTTTGGTTCATAAATCCTTCTTTATTCGACACGTTATTCTTATGAGAAAGCCTGCACAACTCAACAAAACTTATTGACTGAACCAAAATCGAAATAACATCCAATAACGATACATTTATTGAAATCAAATTAAATCCACAAATGACATGGAAAATAAAAAAAAAAACATGAAAAAACTAGATCAATTTCTGCAAAAGTGTTCAAAAATATTGCCATTTTAACAAAACATTGAGAATATCAATAATAGGTGAATAATAATTGGAAATATTGAGGTTGCCAAGGCAACTCATCACTTTACGCCCTCATCTGATCACCTCAATGCCTCAAGGACGTAAAAAGATAACTAAAAATTAAGTAGAAGATCCAGGTCCGTATTTAAAAAAATAAAGTTGATGATGACAGTTCGAAGACGAAACGTCAGATATTCAATTTTATATCACCATCTTGTAGAGGAGAAAAAGTGGCAATGACAAAGTGTAATTTATTTTAAAATGTCTCTTTAAACAAACGTAGGAAATGATAAAAACGTTCTTGCGAAATGTCGTTTTTTTTTGAATATCTCCGGAAGTAGTCGGAATTTTTTAAATTCCAAAATGGCATTTTCTTGAACATAAAAATGCGCAATTTTGCAAACATTCAACCGACCCTGTATCTCTTATAATAACTGAGATCCTCATCCCTGCACTTGAATCTGTGGCAGCCTGTATGTGTATTAATATTATTCTTCCATAAGACAGTAGAATTCCCAACAAAAAAAACGCGCGTCGTCCGAAGTCTCGAAAGTGAAAAAAATGCAATCTTCGCTAAAATCGTTGCATCACTCAAAAACGAAGAAACTTTTCATGAAAATAAAAACTTCTGCTTGTTCGGCATGAGGGTGAGTGAAATCCCTCGTGATCCGTGATTTTGAAAATATTTTCCGGAAAATGAACCACAAAAAACCAAAATATCAGTTTTTCTCATGCAACTCTTCAATTTTGAGGTTATGTGAAATTCCTATTAGATTAAACGGAAAGGTTGGTACAGAACCGTAATAAATGTCTAGAGTTACATCCATGTGAGTAGTGCCCTCCTTGTCTCTTTATCCTATTAGATTAGTTGTATGTTTAGTTCTTAATAAATTTCATCCAACTTTTTTTCGTAAAATCATTATTAAAGCCGCAAATCGCGAAAAACCATTCTTCACCAATTTCAACCTCCACTACTCCTCATCTGCAAGCATTCAGGTGTTGATTTTTTTTCAGCATTAGTTATGCCCTTTTCTACCCTGTCCAATTGCGTTACGATTTTTTTTATACTCGAAAAGGTAAACGGCCTATAAGTAAGGTAAACTGCCCCATAGTTATAGTTGATAAAACATAAACTGGGGTAAAGTACAGTAGCTGTTGATAATGTTTGATTGTCTACACATTTTTTATCTAGTCTTCAAATTTCAAGTATACCACAGTTTGTCAACACATATCACTCAAAATATATAGAAAACTTGAATGGGAGCCAATGTAAATAAAGTTTTAGGCAACCAGTTAATCAAGTCGGATTTGTTTAGAGGACTACCCGTTGGATGGCGCTAGAGACGAAGGTTTTCCTTAACAACGGTTGCCATAAATAACCAATCCCTAACCCAAGACGTCATTGTCATTTCACGTATAATTTGAATTTTGTGCCGGAAGTTTCTAATTTTCAGTACCTAGATCATCTTGAAATTTGAGTTCGAACCTTGGATTGGACAATAATGTAAGCTTATCGTGAGTTCTTTGAGAAATGTATCGTTCCCTGGATGTGTGGATATTTTCAACAAGACACATCCTTTCCAATAAAAGTTCTTCCACTGTTTGAGAAAAATTGGTCCAGCATGTTAAAAATCCGATTTTGAACAACAAAACTGAAGCAAAACTGGGTATACAAGACCTAAATTTGGTGGTTTGCATTTTATGACTCAACATTCGAAATTTAATTTAAATATTGATTCATATGGCTTATCAAAAGTTATAAACTGAAAATATGCATGGGTTGTATTTGTCCAGGACATAGTTTTTAGACATTATAAAATGAACGTTTTTGAAAAACAGTCATGCATTTTTTCAGGATAACTTTTGATATAACATGTGATAAATATTTGAATTATAATTTCGAACGTGGTATAAATCCTATTTTATCCAATAGATGGCTCCACCGTATGCAATAAAAACAGATTTCTTTACGTTTTTGAGAAAAAAAGTCAAAAGTACGAGGACTGCCCGTTGTAGGGCGCTGGCGAATTTCATTTCAAACTATAGTATGAGAGTTTCCTATATATTTTGAGTGATATGTGTTTGTCAATGCTTTTTGAGAAATTAAAAATCAATTGAAGATTTTAAACACTATTTAATCAAAATTGGTCATCTCGGCAAGGCACAAGAGTCACACAATCTTCTCTCAATGCATTTTCGAATCACCATTTCCAAATAGGCATAGAAACTGACTCTTTCTATCAAAACTTTCAAAAATCAATCTATTTTCCGAATATTACAATATTTTTTGTGAATAAAACAAAAAAATTCAGAAAACATAGTTGTTTCGGTCCATAGACTGAACAATGCAATTTCGGATGTGCTTTTATTTATTAAATACGCTCTTATCAGAAATATTATAAAATGTGTTGTGGATAAGAATTGATGCAAATTCTCCCTATAAAATATGATTCACGGCTAGAAACAGATTCTGATATAATGGTGCAATAAAATCTAGGTAATCGATATCCTTGTGGCTTCAACTCAACACATGATTTGTCGGTACTACATTTTACATAAACGGTTGATCTATTCATCACTTACGATCGGCTACAATAAATTTGCATGCACAATCATGGTTTACCACTGGAAAGTACTACTTGGAAGACTATACTTAATACACTTTGTTGAGCAACTATTATTGCACGAAGCTTCTAAGCAAAATCACCCGAAGCAATAAGAAGCATATTATTTGAACATTATAATAATGATACAATTAGTGATTTATAACAATATGTTCGAGAAAAGTATCTGGGATAAATGCTCCTTGGGGGGATTTCGTGCGTGTTTTTTGTCAAGGTAAATGTGGAATTCGTGGTTTGCGTGTAATACTCAGTTCATATTTCAAAAAAAATGTTATGATATAGAAGGACTTGAATTTCAACGATATTTCATGATTGCAAAATAATCTGGGACTTAAATTCATTGGAAATATTTTTTGCAGATAGTCAAAATGAACCTTTTATTAGAATGTAAGTGTCATGGAGTATCTGGAAGTTGTACGATGAAAACTTGCTGGAAAACGTTACCGACATTTAGGCAAATAGGAGACGCATTGATGGAAAAATACTATAGAGCAAGGTAACGTATTCTTAGCATGGCAATGAAAATATATATATTTTTTTTTATCTCCTAGGCGCGTCACATCTATCAGTCAGCAACTCACTCCAAGAAATATACACATGCCAAGACACAGGAAAAAACAACATTTGGTATTGACAAAAGGAAAAATACCAACCAAAAATTCACCGAAGAGAGCTGAGTTGATATTTCTGCAGATGTCTCCGAATTATTGTGAAAAGGATTTGACGTCTGGTAGTTTGGGAACTGTAGGGAGAGCATGCAATCGGACGTCTCCAGGTGAGATATATAAGGCATGGTTCCTTCCATTATTTGACAGTTCATTCGCATAGAATCAATATATATTTTTTATCTATGCATAGAATTTATATTATTTTAGTAGTGGCTAGATCTTTTACTCAAAATGCAGATTTGGGATCAATCTGTCAATCAAAATATAAAAATTATGTCTCTTTAATATTGTAGTAGATAATAAAATAATTTTGTTCGAAATATCTTCAGGTAAAACTTGATGGATTGAGAGAGTCTGCTTTTCTTGTGAGAAAATTCTCACAAGATTCCTAAAACTTCACTGATTTCGGATGTTAGTGGTTAGCTTGTGCTTTTAGATCATTGGTATGCTCTCTATAAATTCGACTATCAAAAATATTCAAATTAAATGGATGAAGGGTTCAATTTGACTCTAATTTCTCAATTTTGGTTCAATTTATTCAATACCCACGTTTTAGTTTCGTATTTACTTTTTTTCCTCTGAAGTTCCTTGGCCTTCATCCTCTTTTTCAATTCCAATATCATTTTTAGCATTTTCTCTTCTGATAAAGTTTTCCTTTCATCGTTGAGAGTTTATAGGCAAGGGCCATTGTTTTTTAATATGGTGCATCAATATTTCTTATTCTGAATGATTGTTATTTGGTAGATTTTTCATTATTATTAGACGCTGTTCAAGCTCACCTGCTTTATCCACGTTTATTATTTTCAAAATATGTAAACTATACTTGACGAATTTTTCACCTACATTTGAACTACCATATCTTTTTAACCCATCGTTATTGTAGATAGGATACTGTTTACCTAGTCGGTGAAGTGACATTTTGTCAGGCCGAAAGAAGAAATGTATGGGTGAACTTCGGCGAACCTGGACTTCTTGATGCCTTTTCACACATTAATTTTTTGATGACACCATATAATTTTTTTAAGATGATATACAGAGTGGACAAGCAGTAATGGTAACAGTAGATTCCTCACACAAAAATATTGCGACAGACCTCAACTTGTCAATTCCGAAAGTTGATATAAACAGAGATGCAGGGTCAAAGTTGAATGTCAATATTTGATTTTTTTAAATAACTTTTGAAATAATAAAGTTAAAGCGATAACCTTTGACGTATGGGAATTTTTTGACATGCAAAATTCAAATCTGAGCTCGGAATTGCTCTTGCTTGTAACAAAATAACTTGATTATTTTAAAAGTTAGGTAGGTATTTGAAAAAATCAAATAATAAAATTCAAAAGACACCCTCTGTATCTCTGTTAATATCAACTTTCGGAATTGACAAGTTGAGGTCTATCGCAATATTTTTGTGTGAGGAAACTACTGTTACCGTATGTCTCATTACTTTTGGTCCACCCTGTATATGTAGAGATCTGATATATGAGGCCTAGAAATATTTTTATTGGATTTATTGATAAGAGGCTCTCTTTGAGAAAAATGGATGACTTCCTAATATTTGATAGAAGAGAGATTTTTTTTTATGAATATTCAATGATAGATTTATTATACATCCACTTTCTATTGGTTAATGCAACTCGTTACTCATACCAGTGACTTGTTTTTTCATTACTCACTTGTTTTTAACCACTGTTTTAGGCCAATCAGAACATTCGACAAAATGTCAACCTTCAAATACATCATTTCGAAACATCCCATTTCCCGTCCATACTACTTGTTTTATAGGCATTGTCACATTGTGTTGACAACCTTACCTCACTTAAGTAAACTAGTTTTAAAAAAGTGCCGTCCAAATGAAATTGAATATTTCAAAGTTCGCTTCAATTATTGAATAGTCATAGAAAAAGTATAGTATTCTACTCGTGGGAAATGGATGTTACTCACTCAGATGATTACGTTACTCGCTCACGGCTTGTAGCGCAAACTTCATCCTCATGAGTAATATCCACCATTTCCCGCTTGTTAAATAATATACTATTTTACTACCATTTTATATTTTTTTCACATAAATATCTCACATACTAGCCAATAATCCAATTGCCCTTTGCCCATCGCGTGAAATAAAATAAATTGAGAACAAAATGAAAAAAAAGTTTTGGGAATGGACAAATTTTAACCTTATTGGGCAATCCTTTAATAATAGCTTTCAAAATATTGTGAAAAATATTTTAAAATACGTCCCTTTTGACAAGAAATCCATTACAAATTAAATAATGAAGGCTTTTCTATACGGAAAATTTACATTCAAATAGGAACTTACAAACGTAATTTTTGACAAAGAAGCTAAAATAATTCGAAAACGCTTATACTCAGATAAAGGACATGATTCATGAAATCTGCCTGGAATTTCACGTAGAATTTAAAAATGTAATCATTTATAGGGTGTTCCATTTAAACAAGCGAGTTAACACCTAACTTCGGGTTATACCGGAAGTCGCAACATCGCTAGTAATTCATTTAAAGAGAGCATCATTGAAAATCTCATCATACAAATTTTCAGAATCCTAATCACGTTTTTCTTGTAGTATTATTACAAAAGTGTCGCTTTTATTTCTCCGAACTGGATAAGCAATCCTCAATTAGTCTTCACTTGCAACACATTTTTTCGAACGGATTGAAAGCAGCGCCGAGCCCCCTGCCACAAGCTGTTCTAGTGAAAACGTTGCGTCAAACCGAACAAAATGCGCGAAACATGTTCTGCCGCTTGACGGTGAATAATTGGAAATGTACAGTGTGGGCAACTTGGAATGCGAGGTACTGTATCTGGGAAACTATTCATCGTAGAGACTTACGGCAAAAAAAATTATGACTTGAACGGCCAAGAGAATTATCTAGAAAATATTCTCAAGTTTCTGAAATGGTCACTAGGAGGCGTAACAACTTGCACAAAGTATAGTGACTAGATACAAGACAGTGACGACAATCATAGAGCTCAGGTTTTACCCAAAATTTTGAATATTTCCGGCCCTGGTGGCTCAGTGGTTTGATGTTCGCTTAGCGTGCAGAAGGTCCTGGGTTCAAATCCCAGCTTAAGCATACTACTTCCTCTGAAGTCTCTGTTCTTTTTTACCTTTTTTCTCTTTTCTTTTATTGTAAGGCATTGAAATCGATGTTTTGATCGGCAAGTTATAAAATTTATTTCGAAAACACTCACAGAACACGAACGACGCATATGACAAAATGTAAACAATGAATGCTAGCTGCAACATGGCGGATCCGTCGCTAGCCAATAGAAAATAAGACCCCCATTGTCGTCACTCTCTGGTTTATAGTCACTGTACACCAAGAAGAAAAAATAGATTTTTATTGAATTTTGCTCAATGAAAATATATCGATGATACTATTTTCATATTTACTTACTTTTTAACTACACTTTCTGCCAAAAACGTTTTTTTTTTTCTATATATCAAAATAAAGGAGTGGAGGAAGTTTAATAATTTCGCTCGACCGATTTCATCGAGCATTGGCTCATATGAAAGAGCATAATTAATCTCTTCTACAAAATGCGTGTATTTGGTTTTGCATTTGTTACTTTTGCCGTCACCGCAACTGAACCGCCAACTGAAATGGTTGCATTTTTTTTTCCAAAAACATCAAATGTTTGGGTATATTCATTTTTATATATTTTAAAAGGGATACATTTTCCAATGAGAAAATTGAAATAAAAACAAAAAGATTGAATGATTTTTTTTTGATTTTTTTATTTTTTTTTTTAATAAAAAAATGCACCCTCTTTA
Organism: Orchestes rusci; assembly: GCA_958502075.1. Lineage (NCBI taxonomy): Eukaryota > Metazoa > Arthropoda > Insecta > Coleoptera > Curculionidae > Orchestes > Orchestes rusci. The sequence goes on along the minus strand of OY293313.1, from coordinate 9,324,102 downwards.
AAAATATATGGAAATGAATATACCATAAGATTTGATTTTTTTGGAAAAAACTCAAAAATATGCTTTCTTTCACTTAACGCCATCTAGCGGGTCGGCGAAGTAACAAATTCAAAACCAAATTAGAATTTTGTAGACAGATTATGCTCTTTCATATGAGCCCAAGATCGTTAAAATCGGTTAAGCGAAACTGGAAAAATCTCCGTTTGTTGAAGAATATTTGAAGTTCCCCCACACCTATATTTACAAGGATAAAAAAAATCGTTTTAGACAAAATGTGAAGGTTAAAGGTCAGTCAATGAAAATAATATCATCGATGCAGTTTTATTTGGCAAAATGTTTAAAAATCATTTTTTCTACTTGGTGTACAGTGACTATATACAAGACAGTGACGACAATAGTGCTCAGGTTAGCTGCAACATGGCGACTGTACCCAAAATTATGGATATTTCCGGTCTCGGTGGCTCAGTGGTTTGATGTTCACTTAGCGTGCCGAAGGTCCTGGGTTCAAATCCCAGCTCGAGCATGCTAATTTCTATAAAGTCACTGTACTTTTTTTACTTCTTTTCACTTTTTTTTATAGTGAGGCATTGAAATCGATTTTTTGATCGACATGTTATAACATCTAATTCAAAAACACTCACAAAACACGAACGACGCACACATGACAAATGTAAACAATGAATGCTAGCTGCAACATGGCGGATCCGTCGCTAGCCAATAAAAAATAAGACCTCCTGCGGATACAAGGGTATTACCGCAGGGGGGTAACAGCAACGTGCGGCAAAATGAAATTTTCGCACGTTAATAACGTGCGCTTTTATAGTTATTTTCCTAACAAGTTCGCAAAGTGATGCTTTCCCGCACGCAAAAGCAGTTAGACGAACGACGCGAAGCGGAGTTCGGATATGCTTTAAGGGCGGGAAAGACACTTTGCGAACGTTTTAGGAACAATATTTTTTTCTACGAGCGTTCAAAGATTAGACACGAAAAACTTTAGATAATACAGGGTGTTTCAGAATAACATGCTAATAATAAAGGGGGTGATTCTTGGGCTCATTTTAAGAAAAAAAATCCATATGAACATATGTCCTAAACGCCTTAACTTTTGAGATACAGGGTGTCAAAGTTTTAAAAACTAGATTTTTTTACAATAACTTTGTCATTACTGTAGATATCTTTATGAAATTTGAGTCATGTGTTTTAGGCATAAATACTCATTCTTTGATGCACCAACAATTTAATTATTCTGACCAGTGCCGTCCATGCGGGTTTTGGTTTGCATATTTTTTGGGAAAAAAGTTAAGGCGTTTAGGACATACGTTCATATGAATTTTTTTTCTTAAAATGAGCCCAAGAATCACCCCCTTTATTATTAGCATGTTATTCTGAAACACCCTGTATATTATTTGAACGCACTTAAAAACATAGAACTTGAGAATAATGATTATTTATGCTTAACAATATATTTATATTGAAAGAACAATTTGTGGCGGCAGCTGGAAATTGGATAATATGGGTATAATCAAAATCATAATTGATTTATTTTATATTTGAAATGCAAGGGCATGTCCGATCACTGTTCATAAAATTTCCTCTTTTGTCGCCTTATTCCCTGCTATTGGCAACACTGTTTTGATTTGACATGAAACTCTAGACAGCTGCGTCAGGCGTCAGTCAGTCTTCGTTTAATCGTTTATACTTTTATAAATTTGATTGTCCGTTTGTTTGTATACATGATCAGGTTTTTTTGATGCCAGTATTCAGCTCAAATCTTTCGAAGATTTCCGATAAACACAGTAGTTTGCACCGAAATCAAGCAAGAACAACTCACAAATGCCGATTGAAAGTCGTCATTATCAATGTTTGTTTACGTTACTGAAGAATGCGTTTTTAACGCAAAAAAAGAATTGTGTTTGATTTTGATTTTGACTGAAAAGGGAAAAGTAACAAGAACATTATTTTGTGCATTACAAAGTGCATTATCTACAGTTTGGTTGGTATGGAAACGAAGTTTAAAACAACAAATTGGTAGGTAGTTATTTGAGTTGACATTTGAGTGCGGGAAAAGGCTACTTTGCACACGCAAATGAGTGTGTGAAGTGGTTACTTTGCGCACGGTCGTAGAAAAAAAATTATTACAGCACGTATAGCGGGAATATGGTACGCACCACAAGTAGAATCGTGCTGTCGTTGAGATAAAAATACTGACACTTCTTATGTACCCAACACAGCGAAAACAACCAACATTTTGCAAGGAATTTTTGTTGCATTCGGCGCAAAGTGCGTGGCTCGTTTGGTTCGTTCGGAGCATTTGTTGCAAAGACGCATTATCGCAGGATTTTTGCACTCTAGTGCTTTTTGGTACTTTAAAAAACCTATTGGAAAGTATTCTCGACTTATTATTATTTGTTAAGGATGAGTGTCGAGTGACACTTTTCAAGCGATATACACTTGAGTGAACAATAACTTTTATCTCATGGTATGAACCAAGGATCAAAAAAAATATCCGCAAGTTCTATCAAACCTATATTTTTTCAAAACTGGATAAATGGAGTTTTCTGTCCATTTTTGGGATTCAGTTGAATGAAGCAAGTACTATTATCAAACTTGAACTTTACGAAGTCTGACCTCTCCACAGTACCATCAATCATCTATCGCTGCTGAGAATTGACGTATATGAGTTATCATGTGAGCAATAATTGTCAGTCGATAAATTGTTGCAAGACTCCTTTCAGTTCCAAGACGATATAAGATCTACCGCTCTCATAGAAAATATAAAAAAAATGAATAATTTCGATCATTTGGTTTGTTCAATTTGTATACATTTTCAGGTTACGATGGTTGCGACCTAATGTGCTGCGGCAGAGGCTACAATACACACCAATACATCAGGACTACACAATGTAGATGCAAATTTCATTGGTGTTGTAAAGTGGAATGTGACACTTGTAATGAAAAAATTGAAGAATACACCTGCAAATAATATTTGCAACAACAAATTCAGTTACCGTTTACTGGGAAATTGTACTTATTAGTTGGTAAATACCTCAGCAAAGCTGTATGATTCTTGATTGACATATTTATTTAATTATGTAAAAAGTGTATGTACTAGAATTATTACAAATAACCATAATGTTTATTGTTTTATTATCATTAGTAGATAACGAATCTCAAGTTTAATATTAAATATTTATTCGGGGAGCTGCTTGTTGTTGAACGTGTTGTATGTAGAATCATTACCAAGACGCAACAAGTGGTCTTCTCATTTGTTCGTATGAATATGTATGCACAGAAGACAAGTGATTTTGTATTTTTGTTAAATTCTAAATTATTAATGGAAGGATCAGGAATATTCCAGTTATTTTGCTATATTATGTAGCATAAATTTGCGAATTTTCATCAACTGTTTCTATTTTTTCACTTCATAGTTCATTATCATGTTTTCAATTGTACGTTCAAATAGAATACTTGAAGACCGTGTGCCACCATGATGAAATTAAATTGAAACTTAATTCTGAACTAGTATGACAAAATTTTGTATGTACCGTGGTTATTGATGAATTCTTATGCCCTCGGGTGACTTACAAGTCTTCGCTCAAGTTATAACGTCAGTACATCAATAACTACTATCGACAACAATATTATAACTGATTTTGACTCGAATCAATCAATTAACGTATTAAACATATCTTCTTTCATCCATCATCACCTACTAATGTGATATGAAATTATTATAGACATGTATAGGATAAACACCACATTTCAACAGTATTTTATAACGTTACTCGTTAAAAGTAGTGATTTGTAATTTAATTGTACATTTTTACTAAACGTGTAGATAGTATAATAATATATCCGTATAATATAAATGTGTAGCTCATGACAACTGTACCAGACCATAAATGTGAATAAACTTGAACTGGAATGTCTGTTGCCTTGTTTTTATCTTCATTGTAGGGTGGATGCGCGTTGAGTTTCCCAATACGTTAATGGCTTCAAGTTTGATATTATAAAATGATATTAGGTACCAACTGGAATAATGAGCCAGAAAAAATGTATGTGTATTTTGAAAATATTATAATTTAATTTATAATGAACCATTAAAGCGTTAAAATTGCGTACTTTTGTGGGTTTGGTTATGGAATGTGATCTTTTAGAGTATGAAAATGGAAATGCGAACTGCATGTTGATTTTCACTGGAAAAAATCCAGAAAAACTGTGAAGATCTGTGTTTTCTTGAACGAAAATTCACATCTTTTGACAACATGGTCATTGACGACCAAATGTTTATGTGAAATTCTCAGTAGCAGAGAGTCAGGGCATACATCTGCTAAGAATTGGAGATTCAGAAAGCTCACAACAGGGTGATTAAAAAAAAAAACATTCCACAAGCCACAAGACATAACTGCGAGAGAAAGATAATGTAACATGTACAGGTTTCTTTATGGGGGGGGATTTTTTTTTCAGAATTAGTAGTCTGTGATACTGTGATGATGAATTGAATGTTGAAAATAATTCACCATAAGGACAAAGATTCTGTTCAAATTGGTGTCCAACTTGTTGCAGTCACATGAAAGCTCCTTATTGTTAAACAAAATCGGTCAAAAAACTGAATTTAGTTTAATATGTGTAATATCAATGAATAATAACAATGTAGTTTGAATGCACATTTTATTAAAATGATGTTTCTCTTGAAGACGATTCATTTTTCGTATTTTCTTTATTCTATTAATTGATCAACATACATGAAAAATTGCAATCCAAACAAAGGAGGCGTATCAAAGTTAAGGGACATTTTTTATATTGCCCTACACTTCTAAAATACGATTGGAATACTGCTATGATCTATAATATCAGTCCCAAATTTCTTCAAAATTTATTCTAGTGATTCTAAGTTCACATCTTTCAAGGTGGAAATTCAATAGAACAAAATTATGGGAGATATAGATTAATAGTACAATTAAGAACATTATTGAACGATATCCATTCCATGAAACTTTTATCGCTTCAAAAAATAGCTTCCTCCAATAACACAATAGTTCCTCACTAGCTGGCGGATGCGCTTCTGCAATAAGGGCAACATTATTCCGTCCACACTAGGGTAAACAGCCCAATTATTGGCACTTTAAGGGAGCGCCTTCAAATTAATTGAAAATTAAATAATTTTTCAATGAAATAACTAGTTTTATGGTATAGAAGACTAGGATATAGTACACTGATTTAGTTCCTCACACCTGTATTTTTTGCCAATTATATCACTCAATGTATTAAAAATCATTAACTGTTAGATTCAGTCCATTTCCCAATTATTGGCACTCATATTCCTAATTATCAGCACCCCAGATTTCCCAATTGTTGGCACCATAGATAACGCAACTAGTAATTTTGAACGAAGGAATTTTATTAAAAATCATTGGTTTTACAAACACAAAATAATGAAATTTTTTATTAATGGATGTCACTTTTATATAAAAATAAATAACTTTCTCTAATAAAACAAATATATAACACAAACACATCAAAATAATACTGGGTGAAACAAATCAATACAATAAAAATCCAAACTAGGCAGTGCGTCCTTTCCGTTTACAAATTAATTATTGTTGAATAAAATCCATTTGAGAGAGACCTTACGGAACCATATGGGATAACTTATATTCTCGAAAAGTATTCTAATGAGTTGTAGAGCTACTACAGGCTTTGCAAAGAAAATTCTCTTTATAAGTATCGTATTTCTGCAAACATTTATAATGAAAATTTCTATTACAGTTGTTACATTTGATGCCAATATTTGTTGAAGTAATATTATAAGTACAAATAAAACATAAACCTTTTTTTATTAGTACGTTGTTTTTTATTGTCTCTTCGTTCGGGGCAATATTTTCACAAGATTTTTTTGAGATACCTTCCAGATTTGGATCATAGGTATCGAACAAGTTTCTTACATAGCTAATGGAGTGACTTTTTTGAAATAAGCCTTTAGGTTCAACTTCAAAAAAATTGTTCCTTAGCTATATCGTGTTTCAGTAGTAAACATGTCAGCTTCATTTTGTCTTTGTCTTCGATCTCTAAAGTCGGAAGATTACTTGTCTGCTGCGATTTTTTTCGTGGACATTTAATTTTGTTGTCATTGATATTTTTTTCTAACTTCTTTAGAGTTGCTGCATTCGCATCTCCTTTTTTCTTCATTTTTTTTTTAGGTTGTGTTCCTTGTAACTTTTCTTCACATTTTAGTTTTCTTTTTAATTTATTTTCTTCCTTCTTCCTTTCTTTTTGGATCTTTATATCCTCTTTCTCTTTCTAATCTGATGATACCAATACGAACGACACTTTTTCTGAATTTCTCTTTTCCTTTCTTTCGGGTGTTCTGGCTATTTCTAAGAAATCTATCAACTCACCCTTCTGTAAGTCAGTGGTCACCTGAAAATGTCAAATGTTTTGCATACTACCTAGTGGTCAGTCTTCCTAATGACTAATTAGGAATAGGATTCTAAAAGCAGCAAGTACAAAGACAAGGTAGATACCAACCTGGCATATTGTCTGGTCTTTCATTAGCATCCATAAATTCCTTTACTGATAACTGAAGGTCGATTTTTCTCTTGGGAAAACCTTTGCGTTGATTTTCCAAAAGCCATACAACCAACTGATGTTCTTCTTCGTCTGCTAGGTGGGTTTTAGGGCCATGTCTTACTTTAGAAAATTTTGAACTTAATCTAAATTGCAGAGTTGCTCTGGGGATATTGTATTTTTATGCAACAGTTTTTTTTTGCTGCTCCATTTCTAATTTCATCGAGAGCTCTTTGGATAGCATCTTCACTTTAAGTCTTTGGTTTCTTTTTCTTATTTCATTGGTTATTCTTCGGCATCTGAAACAGATGGTTTAGGTTGTTAGCCGTAAGTAATAATACGAAAGTTTTTCAAAAAATACCTACCTGGGTAGTATAAATTGGGTAATTTAAAATCAAACTAATTAAAAAAAGGGGTGTCGATAATTGGGCCCAAAAATATTTTTTGTACAACCTAAACGTAAAGTCCACTTTTCAATGCATGCAAAGCAGGCGGAAAGTCGCTAATTTTGGCAGCCGGGCCTAAAAGTACTGGGTCCCTTAGCAACAGTTCATTGGATCCCAACGCCTGTGAATCTAATAACCAGGTGACAGCCTAGCATACTAAAAGGAACTAATAACGTGACAATCTCGGTGACAATGAATCCCCACCACAAAAGAATACGGGAACACACCTATTGTAACCATGATTGACATTGACAGTTCTCACCTAAACTTGTCAGTTCTCTGACTTGTCAGCAGTGTAGTGCGGTGTATTGATTATTTATTTTTGATTTTCAATTCTTTGTTTATTCTTTGTTGTACAAAAAGCACTGTTTGTACCACGGGCGAAAGATGATTTTGACTCAGCTAATATCTGCCCTCGCTTCGCTCGTGCTGCTACTTATACCCTCGTCAAAATCATCCACTTTTCGCCCTTGATACAAAATGTACTATTACAGCTACCAATAGTTGGCATAGGGGCCAATTATAAGAAAATTGCAACACTCTGTATAGTTATTGGCACCCCTCTATTTTCATCAAATTGAAACAGAAAACCTAACTTAACGTTTTTATGAGCTTTAGAAAACGTTTATAATGTCAAAAAACAATTGCACAATAGCATAAAAATGTGCTCAAATAAAAAAACAATGCTTATATTGATGCATGCTACTTACCTTGAACACACTTTTTACACTTCATTCACACATGATCAGAGATTTTCCACATCCACGTGCAAGTTTTAATGGTGAAGATGCAGATGATGCCAAGCCGTTATCCTGCTGGTATGTCAGATTTCAAATCATGCGCATTTATGAAGAATATTCTGGCGGGTAATTTGAAAATCAATAAAAACTAATGATGATGCCAATAATTGGTTGAATGCCAACAATTGGGCTGTTTACCCTACATTTTGTTGTAGGTACTCGCCTATTTCAATCAATGATACAACTAATCGAAATAAATGTAAGTTTCTGATGGAGAGCGAGAACCGGCAGAAAATATTGATGTTTTAATCAAATGCATAGAACTATAAGCTATAAGCAATGGTGTATTGATACAGACAATCTCATCCTGATTTTTTTGCAATATCAATGTAACACCATGCTTCACCATGGCTCCATAATCACATGTTGCATTCATTATTTCGAATGAAAATGAGTATGTATCTGGAGAATGTATATCACATCGACGAACATATAGCTACTGTGTATCACTCATCAAGACACTCGTGGGAATCTTCTTCAAGGAAAATGGCAAATTCCGAACGATCGCCGACTCTGAAAGAATCCTCTTTTCATGTATTTCTGAATGCATCACCATTCCATCACCTACCAATAGGTAATAACGAGGGGAGATTAGCACGGAATATCTTGTGTACAGATCAGGGGAAATCATGAGGAAATCAGGGGATATCAAGAAAATCAGGGGAAATCTTGAGGAACTCAAGAGTAATATTGGGGAAATCAGAAGAAATCATGAGGAAATCATCATCAAATGCGCTTGTGCAAACTCTGTGGAGGAGGATTAAGGTTATGTTCTGCTATAGTAAGAGTTAGAGCGGATTCAAAGTGTGGATAGACCACAAAGAAAATATGACGTGTTCCTCTACAATTATTCAAGGGTAAGTATCCGAAGATAATAATGTATACAGTGCGGCTCTAAAAGGTCTCCCCTCCTTTTTTTTTCAATGTGTGCACCAAAAATTTCGAAACTTGGCATACTTTAATAATTATTGCTGTCGAAATACTACTTTTTGAAGTTACTAACGTACTTTTAGTATTCAAGATCGCGGCTGGGCGCCATTTTGAAACATTTTTTTTAATGGGAAGGGGGGTCGTGTGACTCATCATTCAAAAGGTCTTATCGAGTAGATTATTGTGTGGAAATTTCATAGGATTAAACGCATCCGTGCGAATTTGACAGCCTGCCAAACTTTTAGTTTTTAAAAATGTCGTTTACATTAAGTTTCAATTTTTTAACGAGCTGACACATCAGATTCCGGAAGTATGATGGTGAAGCTGAGCAAAAAGTACAGGTTAACAAATAGGAATGCTGATACAAAGCGGATAAAGAATTTCAAGATGATGAAAAAAATTTGGAAAGCATTTATTAGCATTATAATACTAAAATCTAAAGTGAGATGGAGATACAGTCTCCACACTACCTGAAAATCTCATATCGTTTCATATGAGCCAGTTGTTTGATTATTGTGTTAATTATGAAGTGTTACAAAAATGCCTAATTCGCGTCCCCTCGCAGAAAAAATTGAAGCAATTTTTATCTATGGCGGAAATCGTAATTTCCATGAGACGGAAAGAATCTTCAACGAGCGCTTCCCGGACCGTCCGATATGCAGGAAATATCTTCGCGAATTGGTGCGGAAATGTATCGAGACTGGTAGTGTTCATAGCTTGAAGAATCAAGGGCGACCATCTATTTCGGAAAATAAACAAATTGCAATCATTGGTGGGATGGTGGTAAATCCTGAACAGTCGACTTCTCAGGTTGCAGACATCCGTGATACTCCGACTGCTTCTGTAAAACGATTGCTGAAATTTTATCCATATAAATTTCAAATGGTGCACCAGTTGACAGGAGATGATCCTGACAGACGTGTGGAATCTTGCGAAATTATGACCGATAGAATAGGCCGAGAACCGAGATTCGTTCAAAATATTTGTTTTAGTGACGAGTGTTCTTTCTTTTTGAATGGCCGTGTACACAGGCAAAGTGTTCGTTATTGGAGTGACGTAGATCCGCATGTTTTTAGGGAAACCCACACGCAATATCCCGAAAAGGTTAACGTATGGGTTGGCATATTGGGGAACCATATTGTTGGTCCTGTTTTCATTTATGAAAATTAGACAGGGGACCTATATTTGAACTTGTTAGAAACTACAATAGAGCATTTGATTGTACAAATACGTCAGAATAATCCCAACGAATTTGGCATGGCACCAATTTGTCAACAGGATGGTGCGCCTCCTCATTTCAGCAGAAATGTAAGGCAGTATTTGGACATAACTTACCCCAATCGTTGGATTGGTCGTCTAAACCTTATTTGGCTCAAAGTCTACCCATTTTATCTAAATTTCTTTGGAACGATCAAAGATTATATGGCATCAACAGGAAAAGTTCAAATTAAAAGCAAGTGATGTCGTATAACACTAAAAAGGAACGTATCATATTAAAGAAACAGGAAACTCGATAAATCTGTACACACAGGCAACTATAATGTAAATATGGAATCTGTTGGTCAACGTTGGACATACAGGGCACTGTTATGTCGGTACAGGAAACTGTTGACGTTGAACACACAATTCTGCTGCGGTGAACTTGAAACTTGGTATGATTGTCACATTGAAATATTTTGCGTTGCAAAAAATCCAGCAGATAGTGGGAACAATAGATTGGAATGAACACTCACATGTTATAATGTAGCCCAAAGGTTCACATTACACAATAAAAGTCTTCAGTTCTATTATTTTGTCTATAGGGTTCCCTTCACTAGAAACTCCAGCCTTTCACGTTGGGCGCCAAATATATAGCAGGACAATTGTGGCAACCAATATCTCACTACATAACACAGTTATTTTAGAATGAGTTTAATAATTTCAGAATAATGATCTGAAAGCAAGAATCATTTGACTTTTTTTAAACTGATGACTTGATGACACTGTCGCTTTTTTGGTAGCCCAGGTTCTAGAAGAATTGCGGATGGATGTTATAATCCATATTTTACTTTTATAAAACTCTATAGAACAGTCCTGTAGAAAAAAATCATATCTAAGATATGAGAAACTTCAACACCGAACTAATCAAAAGCCTGGTAAAAAGCACAATGGAGGACAATGCGAACATGAAGGTTTTAAGATCCAAACTGTCCACTGGTTACACAAAAATGTACAAAATAAAAAACGACCAAAATGTCACCGTTTATAGCAAGACAGAAATAGTTGAGGTGGTTGAAAAATTTTACCGAACACCATATACACCAAATGCGATCGATGGGAAAGTATACGAGGCATGCATATCACCCAGTGACCACTTATGGTCTTGAAACAATGACACTCATAAAAAGTGGTGCCCAAAAATTAGGAGTGATGCAAAGAGCCATGAAAAGAGCAATGCTGGGAATTAATATAAGGGACAAGGTGAGAAATGAAGAGATCCGAAGAAGAACAGGTGTCACAGACGTTATGAAACGCACACGGTTGAAGTGGCAATGGGTCGGGCATGTCGCAAGACAGTCAATAGAACTATGGACACCAAAACTTACAACATGGAGACCAAGGAAGACTAAGAGAAGTCTAGGAAGGCCACAAAGAAGATGGCTAGATGACATCAAACAGATCGCAGGCAAAAACTGGTCCCAAGTGGCACAAAACAGAGAGACATGGAAACATTTAAGAGAGGCTTATGTTCAGGAGTGGATGCAAAATGGCTAAATAAGAAGAAGAAGATTGCAAACAAATTTGCGGCGTAAAAGGACCAGAGCTTTATGCTTCAGTTTTGACAAGTTTGGGCAAATCAAATGAAATCATACGTGATCAGTGAATATCTTGGAGGAAATCTCGAAGAAAATCAGAAGAAGAATCTGGTCAGCGATTTTCCCCTCGGATAATGAATCAGAATCGCGAATAGAAAATTGGAGAAATTCACATGATTAGCTATTGAAACGATTCAAGTACATATTCGTGTGCATTTTTGTGAATTTCAAAATGCATTGCTCATCTCAAAATGTTGACCTCAACCATCAATATATCTGATGCAGAAATATTGAAATCTGTTGACTTTTAGCAAAAAAGCACACACCTTAGGCCTGTGCCTTGGGGCCAACATTTCAACATATAGCAAAGAGTCTAGAGTATAGTTCAGTGACAAAAGCTCATATTACAAAATTTTGACTCAAGCACTTTTACTCTGAAACTACAGAATCATCATCTCATAAAAAAACGATTTATTCCACTTCTTGGATAAAACATTGTATGCCTCTCGTATGTTATGTTATGTTCCTCAAGTCAATTTTTGTCAGGTACCTTCAAGGATTTTTTAAATCTTGTACCAAATTTCAAACTAAAATCTGTTTTCACGTTGCCAATAAAAATAGAGAGGCCAAATAAAAACGTCTATTTGAATAAAAACATCACAAAAAATTAGAACTTCCAAAAAATATTCACAAATGAGGAAACTAAAAACCAAGATTCTAAAAACTTTTATAAGCTTCACAGACATGTTACAAACTATAGTATCATAACTTTGAAGTTAAGAATAACCAATCATTTTCCACAACAATCACAACATAAGAATACAAACCACTTAATATTCAAAAATGATACTCAAACTGCAACAAACTAAAAAAATCATAAGGATACTTGAACACACTTCTTTGCAAGGTGATATTTAGAAATCATCTAAGAAAAAAATCAGATTATAATAATCGAAGAAATCATTTTTGAAATATGAAAGCTTGCGTACGTCAGTCTCATTCAGCTCTCGCTCTCGAACAGTTTATTTATATCATGTGTCAATCAACATGATTTTTCAACATTTTTTTCGGGTGGAGGATATGGATCCATTAGTATGGCACAGAATTCTGAAACGTTGATCACGGTGATCGACCCCGTTTTAAAATCTCCGCTAGGGTTCTGAAAAAAAATGGTATATTCCAATGAACATCCACGAACTTCCAAATTTGCCATTAAAAATCCTATAACACGAGAAAAGAAGGTAATCGGAACAGAATGACAAATATAATATCTACATACCTCAAATAGTGATACTTTATCAATATCAGTCATATTATCTTCCTTATTGCAGCATGAGCAAATGAAATACATCGCACCAATCATTACCGAAAAAACTATCAGTAGCGCAATCACAGCAAGTCTATAGTTTTTCAAACACAACTCCAGAAACCACTGAGACATTATGATTGTGATGAACTTTTTAAAATCCTGGCATATTATACCGGAATTCCGGAACGTCAGTGCATTTACCGATTAAAACAGTAACTACAACACACAGCGCCGTAAGATATCAACTTTGTCTTGACAGGTTTTTGGCGGAAAAATCTTCTCGTCAGAACAAGCATGTTCATGTCAATGGGGTGGAGAAAAAGTAGCAACTAGATCAGCACGCTAAAGAATTGTTGATGAGACTAGTTTATAGTAGTTTTTACTCGTTTTCCATGGACGCTTGGGAAAAAAGGAATATAGTCCAGGCATTAGAGATTGAAAATAACGATTTCAAAGACATTCGAAATAATAATAGAACTTTATTTATCAAAAAGATAATATTAACAACCTCACTTTCACTGTCATACTATATCATAATAATAAAGAAGATGAGACATGACCTGTTCTTTGTTGTAGGTGGGGATGTCAGATGTCCCAGCATATTTCCCTCATGGGATATGTTGCGGGTTTGAACCAAAAGTCGGTTCAACAGAAAGGATAAGATTATAGAGGAAAAAAAGATAATCAAGAGTTGAAGAAACGTCCTTGTACGTTTCGTTCATTTTGCAGAATTCTCAAAAACCGTTAAAAACGGAGGGTACTTTTTCAATGTAATAGGAAAACTCCTTCTATTCCGATGAATCGGTTGATTTGCTGCTGAGATAAACTGCTCGAGTGTCCAAGCTTATACATGCACATTTTTTGGGTGTAACTCGAAGACCAACATTTTTAACGAGACTAGAGATATTTCAATGCGGTTCTCGGATTTTTTTCAAGGTATACACAGAGTGATCCATAAAGTCATGCGAAAAATCAAATTTATTGTGTGCTTTTTCCAATGAAAATTCAATGCAGAAACAAAAATATGGTCTGTTATTGTAGTGATTTGTCAAATTTTGAATTCAAGCACATTGTCATCAGAACTGAGACTCTGTAACTCGATAATTCGAAAGAGAAAGAATTCTTTTGCCTATAACAGCGTTTGGCAACTCTGTAAGCATCGTTCGGCTGGAACCGTCGGGTTCGGAGGGTTTCCGATTGATATAAGCCAAAGAAGTCTAAAATACAACATACCAAACCTCACTCTCTCACATGTCTTTTGTCTATGGTTTGGATGTGGAATAAAATTCTAAAATGATTCTATCGTTCAAAAGACCTTCAAACCCAATAAAAAAAGAGCTGCAATTATTGATTTTATCGAGAACTATAAAGATAAAGAGATGGTGAAAAATTAATTTATTGGAGTTAATGTAAAGATACTATGCTATAAGCTAATCATACAGTTAAATAAAATTGGGTTTTGGTAGGTAACATGTATTTTGGAACGGATATGAACTCATATAAACTCATGAATTATACCTATTTTTCTAAAACACATTTTTAATGGAGGTTTATTAGATTATTTTTCATCACCTTCCAAAATATTATATTTATTTATAACTATTTGAAATAAATTGCGAGTAGGGAGGATAATAACAATAACTTATCAATCATCATTTACCAAATTAAAAATACATAACAACAAAATACCGCGAATATATTTGTGAGGTTAAGATTGAAAAATTATCCTATTTTTTTTCTTGGCATCAACTACCCGCCCATTTTTTTTGACAAGCTAGTACATAGATTCGCTACCAAAACGAAAAGCCGAGGCCAATAGAGACACGTTCAAGGAGTACCTCGATTGACAAGAGATTTTTTCGTTTCGCTTCTCTTTCTCTTTCTATTTTATAGAGAATGTAAGTTACAGAGTCTCACCCCAGATACGCTAACAAAGAGGAGGAAGAGCAAAATATTTAAGCTACTTAAACTTCGAATTGGATTGACGGATTTCTACAGTTTCTGCAGAGTTAAAAAAAAATTGAAAGAAACATTTTTTTAACGATAAGGTACATACACTCCTGGTCAGACAAATAGCAACTGCGCAAATTTGATTCTTTGTCAGAATTTCATCTACGAATGTCCATGTTTGTCTTATGGAAACAATCTCAAAAATTGACTTGAACCTTTTTTTTCATTGTTTAGATAATGGTTGTACTTCTACTACGAACCCTATCTATCATTCTACTATCGAGAAAGTTGATTGATCAATTTGGATGGCAAGTAATATTCTTAAACCCCGTATGAAGACGAGTCTAGAGAATGGAATTGGAAGTGACTATAACGGTCGTGATTGTGAGAATATGGAATTTTTGAAGCCCTTTATAATATCAATATTATCCTTTCCCGCTATAGATCAAAACATCAATAACGAAGAGGATCCAAAAAAGAGATTATGACATACTTTGTTGAAAGTTTGACTACATAATATCACGAGTTATGTGATGCAACCAGGCCATGGCCACGACCTTCGCAATCTACTTATTATTAGTACTATATTGATTATTATTGTATAAATATTTCTAGTTAGCTTAGTAAGCATTTTTATGTCATGACGACCAAAATCTAATTCTAATTATTCACTTATCATTTGATTTTCGACAATTTAATATCGCAGTTAATTGATAGTCAAAATTGTAGTTATTATTATTTGAATATATTAATTTTTGAGTTAGTGTTCAATAATAATTCCATCACTGGCGCAGTCGTACGTGTAGGTGTCTCAGAGATTCCTGGTTTTGCAAGAAGTCCCAAGAGGAAAGTTGCTGAATTCCAGAGAAATCGTCAGTTTCAACTGTTGGCTGAGACAGAAACAAACCAAGGCAAGAAGACCACAGTTGCGAAGACCAAATCGTAAGTGAGTTTTCCTTTCCACTCCCATCCCTTTTTACAATAATTGTTGTGTGTATATTTCAAATTTACTAAAGTGCAAGACATTAATTCGTTACATTAGTTAAATTTTAATGTCACATAGTGAAATAGATATTCTTGCAGAAAACCTCTCAAGTATCTCTCTGAATAACGCTTCTTTAAATTTAGACCTAAATATAAATACAGCTAATATGGCAACCCTTACAGCCGCAAAAGAGATTGCTCATACCTTAAAAACTTTCACGGGGAATAGCGATCATTTAGAATTTTTTATTTCTAGCATAGATAAGTTTTATAATAGATATTATATAGGGGCGGTAGACGAATCTTTAAAAGAATTTGTTTTCGCATCAATTTGTTCTAAACTAACTGAACAGGCAGGCGACTTTTTACTCTGCAGACCGGATCTAACGACCTGGCCCAAGATAAAAGATGCTTTAAGACAAAGATTTGGTGATAGAATAAACAGACACGTGCTTGCTCAACAGCTAAATTTTTTGACTAGATCTAGAAAAGAGCCTGTTTTAGACTTTATAGAGCGATTAAAAGTATTAAAATCACGAATTTCCTTAAAAATTACTGCAGATGGTTCCTTGAATCAAAGCACAAAAGATGCTCTAATGGAACAAACAGAATTAACAGCCGTTACTGTTTTAATGTCTAACTCTCCTAGTGAACTTCGAACAATATTAATGCTACATGATCCAAAAAACATTGATGACGCAGCATCATTTGTCCTTAACCACTCTCTAATTGAACAACAAATAAATGCTCGTAGTTTTATCCCACGACAACTGTATAATAATCAACAAAATAGAATACCACCTCAAGTATATAATCACCAAAATTTCAATTATATGCATCCACCAATCCAACAATCTTTTGTTAACCCCCTTCCAGTGCCAAATGATAATATAATCAATCGTAGCTATATTCAACCCCAATTTTCAAATCATTTAGGCGCAATACCTAAACAGCAATTCCCAAGCCAACCTGTAGATATTCAAACTCGACCAATACGTCAACATTTCCCCACCAACGAACAAGTTTTTGGGAAGCCGAAAAATGTATTTTCCAAAGGAAATTCTCCTAAATTAAGTGCTCCAACCCCAATGTCTAAAAGCATAAGAATTCCATCATTAATGAGTAGAAATACAGATGTTCACATGCGGTCAATCCAAAGCCGTAATACGCAAAGACAATTTCCCCAAAACGAAAACTTGTTTTTCCAAAACCGCACTCCACACACCGACATAACTTATCTGGAAGACGATCCAATTCAATCTGAACAAGAATTTGACCATTGTCCTGACGAACAAGAATATCAAAGCTGTTTCGAATCTCCCGAATATTATGACGAAACAGAATATATCCAAACCCCCAAAACCCAGCAAGAGGAGAATTTTCTTCAAAGCCCTCTAAACGAACATCCGTCCTAAATTTTAATAGTTTCCAAGTAAATTCTCTTCCTTATATCCAACTTCAAAATCCTCCAGCCAAACTTCTTATCGATACAGGTAGCCACACTTCCTTAATCAGAACATCTATAGCAGAGGAACATTTTTCACACTTAATTTTTCCCTGTAAGCATACTCTAGTAACTTGCACCGGCAACACAAATACCCAAAATAAGGCAAAAATTCCCTTGTTAAAAGAATTTAATGTAAATAACGAACTTGAGTTTATTTTGTATAGCTTCCATGAGTATTTTGATGGAATAATAGGTATTAGAGATTTACGTAAATTAGGTCTCAATATAGATATAAGAAACAGACTTTTAAAAAATGACTTGATTGAAATTCCAATCTATTACAGAGATGATTTCGACTTGCAAAAAATAGAAATACCACCCTCATCTGTAATAATAAAAAACGTTTACACTGACATACCCGAAGAAACCGAATTATATCATCCTCATGTATGCATTGCTCAAAATATCGAGATCCCCAGTTCCCTTCTTAAGGTTCGGAACGGAACTGTCTCTTTGGAATTTCGAAACCTAGGCAACGAAAGCATCGTTTCAGAATTCTATCCCGACTCACTTAGACAAGTAGCACAAGTTTTTGATTCACAAAATTTCGAAATATTCAATATCGAACAAATAACGTCCAACTTTCACAAATATGACAGCCCCGATTTTAACGACGACTTTTCACTCATCCGTACAGATCATTTGAGTAGCGAAGAAAAATCCTCTCTAAAAAAAGTCATACATCAATTTCCCGAAGTTTTACATAGGCCAAACGAAAAACTGTCTTGTACAAATGCTGTTCAACATGAAATTAAAACTACAGATGATGTCCCAGTCTATACCAAAACTTATAGATATCCCTTTGTACATAAAAAAGAAGTACAAAAACAAATCTCGGAAATGTTGGAAAATGGCATTATTCGTCCTTCGTCAAGCCCTTGGTCTAGTCCCGTCTGGATAGTCCCTAAAAAGGCGGACGCTTCCATGAAACAAAAATGGAGGATCGTTATTGACTATCGCAAGGTCAACGATAAAACCGTAACAAATCGTTACGTCATCCCCAACATTGCCGATGTTCTCGATAAACTTGGCCGCAGCAACTACTTTACCACACTGGATTTGGCCTCTGGCTTTCATCAAATAGCCATGCATAAAACTTCGATTGAAAAAACGGCTTTCAGTGTCGAAAATGGGCACTATGAGTTCCTTAGGATGCCCTTTGGTCTCAAAAACGCCCCTGCAACCTTTCAAAGGCTCATGGACAACGTCCTTAAAGATCTTATTGGTAAAACTTGTTTAGTATTTATGGACGATATAATCGTTTTCTCTGCTTCCCTGCAAGAACATATTTCAAATTTAAAAACCGTCTTTCAAAAGCTCAAAGAGCACAATCTTAAAATCCAGCTCGATAAATGTGAGTTTCTTTGCAAAACTGTAGAATTTTTAGGTCACATTATTACACCCGAAGGCGTAAAACCCAATCCAAAAAAAATTCAGGCCATCCAAAAATTTCCATTGCCAAAGTCATCTCGTGACATCAAATCTTTCTTGGGTTTAATTGGCTACTACCGGAAATTCATAAAAAATTTTGCACATCTAACAAAGCCATTAACAAATTGCCTTAAGAAAAATAAAAAAGTTGAACACACTCCTCAATTTTTGCAATGTTTCGAAACCTGCAAAAACATTTTAATGAACGACCCCGTCCTTCAACATCCGGATTTCACAAAACCCTTCATCCTTACCACGGACGCGTCAAACGTCGCTATAAGTGGAATTCTGTCCCAAGGCCCTATAGGCAACGATTTGCCTATCGCATATGCGTCACGCACATTAAATCCCGCCGAAACAAATTATAGCACCATCGAAAAAGAACTTCTAGCTATAGTTTGGGCAACGAAATATTTCCGTCCTTATCTCTATGGAACTCGATTTAAAATCGTCACCGATCATAAGCCTTTACAATGGCTATTTTCTGTTAAAGAGCCTAATTCCAAACTTATCCGTTGGCGATTGAAGCTTCAAGAATATGACTATGAGATCGTGTACAAAAAAGGGAAACAAAATTCTAATGCCGATTGCTTGTCCCGCATACAAATCAATCCAATCGAAGATGACCAAATGTCAATCTTTAATAATTTTGACCCGGAAGAAATACTCCAACTACAGCCTGACGAACTTGACGAAATGCTTGAAACACTTTCGGAAAAACCAAACAATGAAAAAATTAACATAATTTCCGATATAAGATTACAAGCACAACCCTCTACCGACCTAGAAACTAAACACTCAAGTTCCGAAAATCCTATTATTGGCGCAGAAGGAATTTATTTTTGATAAGCAAAGATCTATTATATTTTTGAAAAATGATCCATCTGAAGAAGATCTGTGTAAAATCATTAAAGAGAATTTTACACCAAAAACTACGTACTGCTTACACTTTCTTAATAAATCTCTTGAAACGCTCATAATCCGCATTTTCCAAAAATATTTCAAAAATAATTCATTTAACCTTTACATATCTAACACCTTGCTAGAAGACATAACTGATGTAGAAGAACAACAATCAAAGATCAAATACTATCACGAAACCAAAACGTCCCACCGAGGCATTCAAGAAAATATCATATCCCTGAAAAAAAACTTTTACTGGCCAAATTTAGAAAATGATGTCAAGACATAATAATATGTAAATCTATGCGACATTTGCCAAAAAACAAAATACGAAAGACACCCCAATAAAATTATCTTTAAACCCACCCCTTTTGACCACATCTATATAGATATATATAAAACCCATAATAATTCTTTTCTAACTGTGATCGATAGCTTTTCTAAATTAGGACAAGCATATCCACTTTTAACACCCACAGGAATCGAAGTAGCGAACAAACTTATTACTTATTTTAACCATTATGGACTCCCACGAAAAATTACCACAGATAATGGCACATCGTTTAAAAACGAAATTATTCAAAACCTTTGTTCCTTGCATAAAATCGAAATTCATTATTGCATTCCCTATAACCCCAACTCGAATAGCCCTATCGAACGCCTTCATTCCACCTTGCATGAAATTATTCTCACTCTTAAGCACCAAAAGCCAAAAGAAAACATAGCGACCTTAATGAACTATTCTATTCTTTCCTATAATAACTCTACACACAGTGCATCCAAATATACCCCATTTCAAATCGTCAGAGGAAAATTAGACTACAAGAATCCCCTGGAGCTTTCGAACGATCAAAACGTCGCTCAATATATGCAAGAACATGCAGAAAATATAAAAATGATCAGTCAAGAACTTTACAAAAAACTAACTTCACAACGACAATCTGCTTTAGATAAAATAAACAAAGACCGAAATGTAGTAAATATCGATTCTAACAAGCCACTCTATGCAAAAACTTTTCCACAAAAATCAAAGGTTAAAGAATCAGATAAATATAAAAAAGTGAACAAACCCATAGTAGAAAAAACTAATGTTATAGTTACCCAAAATAGACAAACTCACAAAAACCTATTAAAACCACAACGTACCCTTGTTTCAGATGAGGAAAATCATCCCGCTCCTGCTCCTTCTACCCATCGCTACGAGCTTAGAAGTAAAAAGCATTAAAAATCCTATATTGCCAATGGCTATAGGAAAAACATATATTTCTACGACTCAACACACATCAAATTTTCATATAAATCTTACAGAAATTGAAACTCCGTTATTCAACATAAAAAATGAAAGCTTTTCAATTCTCACTTCTTATAAATTTAATCAAACATACGAATACTTGCAGACAATTTTAAGAAATACTAAAATTTTTCACAAACCTAATCGATCAAAAAGAGGACTACTTAACGTAGTAGGCAAGGTCGACAAATGGCTCTTTGGCACTTTGCACGATGAAATTCGCTTTAATAATTACTTCGATAAACTAACAAAAAATCAGGAAACTTTAAATCAAAATTTCTATCAGGAACAATCAATTCTATCCACCGTCACCCAGGAATACAGTAAAAATCTAGAAAAAATAAATGCTAACCAAGTACTTATATTAGGAAAAATTGATTTAATAAAACAGAAACAGCTAGATCTATCGAACGCTTTATATATGTCTTTAATTTTGGACAATATAATGTTGCAATTAAATACTCTAAATTCTGTAGTAAACAACATCGAAAACGCAATCTCATTTGCTCATGTAAACAAAATGCACAACTCCATACTCAATCCTAACCAACTTTTAGCTTTAATAGAGAATATAAAAAGAATATACGGTCCAAACCGAGTACCTGAGTTCAAAGAATTAATTAATTTTTATAGCTTTTTATCAGTTCAAGTTATTATAAAAAACAACTCAATTTTATTCTCAATACACACACTGATTGTTTTTCCCAACCACTATGTCATTTATAAACTCTACCCAATACCTATCACAAACAAAACTATTCTCCTATCCAATTCCTATATCCTACTCACAAAAGATGATTATTGGACCACGGAGGAAGAATGTCCGCAACTAGAAGACCTGTTCATCTGTAAACAAATCACCCTATCAAAAGACGAACATTGCCTCTTCGAGCTGCTAACAACGTCATCCAACAGGTGTCCGTTTACTAATGTAAACTACAAAAAAAGTACCATTCAACGCCTGAATGGTAACGAAATTCTGGTCATTCCTGTGAACGAGACAATCGCCCGAGACCAATGTCAACAAGGACTCTACAAAATCACTGGACCTAGTATTGTTACCCTGTCTATCTGCCCTGTTGAGATAGGTAACAAAACGTACGAAGGTGAAACCAAAACGCAGTTCCAATATGCGTTAGAACTGCCATAGTTTTCGAACATCCCAGGACTTCCAAAAAGCGACAATTCTACGCTTTCCTTTGAACAAATTAGCTTGGAGGAATTAAAAGCTGCCCAGAAAATACTGTCCACAGTCCATTTACACCCTTTGGAGAGTCCCGAAAATTCGACAAACCTTTGGATCGCTCCGCTTTCATCCATTGTAGCCCTTGTATGCGGCATCCTGCTGTATATTAGATGGAAGAAATGGACCAAGCCTGCTTCATCCCACTATGGAAGCGCCTCTTCCAACGAACCCTCAGAAGATAGTCGGAAAAACGAGCAGCCACTGCAGCCCTTATTTTCCGAACTTACGGAGGGAGGAGTTATGTGATGCAACCAGGCCATGGCCACGACCCCCGCAATCTACTTATTATTAGTACTACCTATATTGATTATTATTGTATAAATATTTCTAGTTAGCTTAGTAAGCATTTTTATGTCATGACGACCAAAATCTAATTCTAATTATTCACTTATCATTTGATTTTCGACAATTTAATATCGCAGTTAATTGATAGTCAAAATTGTAGTTATTATTATTTGAATATATTAATTTTTGAGTTAGTGTTCAATAATATGTCCATCACTCACGTCTTCTGGATTGTGGGCCTTGGATTCACTAACTGATAACTGATGAACGACCACGTCACGTGAAAACTGTCAAGTTCTGTAATTTCGAAACAGTGAAAGCTACGCTTGGTCTGGAGTGTAAGGTAGGAATAAGAACGAGCAACCATTTAATATTGTAATATTTTTCGCTATAGAAAACACTTGTCCAACTTTAACTAATTTATTTGCTGACAATAACTTATGTACAATCAATTATTTATGTTTTCTTTAACACTGCCCGTTCACAATTACTGCAACAATCACTAAAAGGGAGTTAGTTGTCTCTCTTCCCCAACCAACCCTCGATAGATGGCGAAATAAGTTCCCCAAATATTCTAGATATAGACAACCGAATATATTATACTAGATCATTATAGAAGACAGTGGTTCGAACATGTGACAAATGAGACAAGAGAGACATAATGGTTGGAACGTTGTCTCTGCTGTCGGCTGCCTTGGAAGTTCATACCGCTGGGCATGTTTCGTCACAATATCATACCGTAAAAAATAATAATAATATTTATTTCCATTCTCCATTAAAAAAATGATTACCAAAGAAATCCTGAACATTCCATTTGGAAACAAATAGATGATTAACCCAAAGTCAGAGACTTGTGTGGGAATCTTCATCCTAATTTACATCCCATAAAATCTTCACATAATGTTATCTAAAAATTATAATCTATCACCGTTTCTGAAATATCCGCATTTGAAGATGTATTCAATAATAATTTTCATCTAGTAACATCAAGAGATTGAAAGTATCAAAAACGATTTGAATGGGTAAATGGACTCGTTCTACCTGGCCCTCATTCCAAAGCATAAGGAAAGAGTACTCCGAAGTTTATCCAATGAATGCGGGGCTATTTTCATTCAAATTACTCATTCAATTCCGTATCATCTTCAAACTAATTGTTGTTCTCATTATGGTTCACCCAATTTTTCATAGGTATACATACAGCCAAAGAAACGCATCCATTGCATGGTCTCGAATCGGGTCTGTTCACAGGCCGCAATTATTTCTCCGATCTATTCTGGAAACCTCTTTATTTTTGGATTTGTAATGGTTCCTCAAAAAATATCTGATGATAAGGTTTCAAATCAGAGTATTTGATTCAGGACTTTTTGCTTTACCCTGTATATTAATGATTTTCCCAAATATTTGTATACGATAAAAAAGTATTTTTCATAACCATACTTTTGGACCCCTTGAAATAAAAAAGTTAAGGAGGGCGGATCACCTTATACTTTCATGTCAAGTTATGGATAATGAAAAAATGTTGAACAAATCTTGAACAAAAATAATGAAGGATATGGTATTGCGCATGTTGTGACGTAGTTGTTTGATAGGTTGTGTATTTTGATGTTGATTTCGTGTTTTGTTTACAATTCTATGCCACCATATCAAACAGTATATCAGTGCCAATGATAAACAGAAAATTTTTATCAAGTTTTAGTGAAACGTGATTTGATTTTGGAATAAAAACTAGAATATTTCTAAAACGCTCATACTCAGGGCTCAGGGATATCAAACCAACCTAAAATCTCAAATAAAATTCAAAAATTTGATAATAGAAAGGAGGTTTCATTTTAAAAAAGCAACTTTGTTGTGCCATAACTCTCTGATCGGTCATGTATATTACAAATTATAACCATCTTAAAGGCACTTATAACTTTTGTATATCCATATTACGCAGTAACATCACATCCAGTGACGTCATGCGTAAAGTCAACAAAAGCACTCACCAGCACATATCACTCAAAATATATAGGAAACTTGAATGGGAGCCAATGTAAATAAAGTTTTAGGCAACCAGTTATTCAAGTCGGATTTGTTTAGAGGACTACCCGTTGGATGGCGCTAGAGACGGAGGTTTTCCATAACAACGGTTGCCATAAATAAGCAATCCCTAACCCTAGACGTCATTGTCATTTTACGTGTAATTTGAATTTTTTGCCGAAAGTTTCTAATTTTCAGTACCTAGATCATCTTGAAATTTGTGTTTGAACCGTGGATTGGAATATGATGTAAGCTTATCGTGAGTTCTTTGAGAAATGTATCGTTCCCTGGATGTGTGCATGGATATTTTCAACAAAACACATCCTTTCCAATAAAAGTTCTTCCACTGTTTTAGAAAAATTGGTTCAGCATGTTAAAAATCCGATTTTGAACAACAAAACTGAAGCAAAACTGGGTACCTACACAAGTCCTAAATTTTGTGGTTTGCATTTTATAGACTCCACATTCGAAATTCAATTTAAATATTGATTCACATGGCTTATCAAAAGTTATAAACTGAAAAATATGCATAGGTCGTATTCTTCCAGGACATAAAATTATGAAATGAACGTTTTTAAAAAATAGTTATGCATTTTTTCAGAATAACTTTTGATATGCCATGTGATATATATTTTTGAATTATAATTTCGAACGTGGTATAAATCCTATTTTATCCGATAGATGGCTCTACCGTATGCAATAAGAACAGATTTCTTCACGTTTTTGAGAAAAAAATGTCAAAAGTACGAGGACTACCCGTTGTAGGGCGCTGGCGAATTTCATTTCAAATTATAGTATGGGAGTTTCCTATATATTTTGGGTGATATGTGCTCACCAGTGACGACTTTATCCTACATCTTATTTAATAAGTTTTTATAAATAGTTTAGTTTGGATTGGATACCATTTTGGTATCATAAATACTATAAAAAAAATATCTAAATAAAAAATTAAAGAGTTCGTTTTGTCAGCTTGTACGTCATTTCAATTGAAAGTATTCGCGCTGAATGACGCTATGAGCAATCACTACCATATTTACAAATTTACTATCGCCAAACAAATACTAAACAGACTGATGTAGACACTTTTGTGGTTGATAGTAGTGAACTCGATCTCAAAAACATTCAAAGAACAAGGAATAAAGATGGTAGCATAATATGCAGAGAACGCGGCAATCCTGGTAGTGGACTATCAGTGAAATCATGGGATCTGAATTTAAGGAACTTTTCTAATGGGCCGAACAGAACGGTCTTGAAGTGAACCCTGATTAGACCAATCTAGAACTGTTCATAAGGAAATACAAGGTGCCCGACAGTAAAGTACCCACATTCGGGATACACACTTTCCAATGAGAAAAAGTACCTACGGATCATCCTAGACTCAAAGCTCCTGAAAAAGGAACACAGAGGAAAGAATGAAGAGAGGCCTCAATGCATCATGTACACACGAAAGAATGTTTGGAAAAACATGGAGACCAAAGCCGCATATTATCCATTGGAAGTACATATACAGCGATCGTAAGACCCCTAATTACCTACGGAGCCGTGGTATGGTGAAAAGCCAATGACACAGACTCAAACGTGAAGATGCTCACGAAAGTACAACGGCTTGCAACACTCAGTACAACGGGAGCAGAGAACAGCATAGCGCAGGCAGCTTTAGAGGTCATTCTAAACTTGTGTTCTAAAACCTCCTGCCCATGGACCTGTTCATTAAAAGCACTGAAGCAAAGCTTCCTGACTTAGGGAGGCCAAACTGTGGAAACAGGCAACAACTCACTCATTGGTGCTGAAGGAGATCTCGAAGGCAATGGATAGTCAAGGAGCGAAGCTACTACAAACGGCAACTGACTACATGGTGAGAGCCAGAGCTCTTTTGAGAATAAGGTAGTGATTACCTTTTTATAGACTTTCGAAATTATCACTGGGATCAAGACTTCATCATAAGGGAGACAGAGATCTCCATCTTCACAGACGCAGCAAAGACCAATACAGGCACGGGACAAAAGACATCACAATCTATGCAGACAGCAAAGCAGCGTTGAGACAACTAGAATCAGATACAGTGAGATCAAAGATAGTGATGAGTTGCTGTGAGGCATTGTCCTGGATTAGGGACAAGAAGCTTGTTCTATGCTGGGTTTCCGGGCATATAGCAATATAGAAGGAAACACGATGACAGATGGACTGGCAAAATTGGGACTTAGAAAGGACCAAGCCGATATGGAAAATACATCGCTATCAACGATCAATATTGTAAGATACAGTGGTTGAAAACATGATGAAGCTACACAGTGACAGGTGAGGCAATCGGAACGGCTACAACACATCTAGAGCTCTGTGATCATACTTGAATATGGAAAAAAACAGGGAAATAACTTAAGCAGCGCAAATCCTCTGTGAGCACCTTTGTGGGAGTTATCACAAAACACTGTGAAATCAGAACCCTGCTCCGAAAATTACACCTAGGGACTGATGATCTTTGCAAGGAGTGCATCGAGGAGGATGTAACGATAGTGCCACTGCTCAGTTCTAATAGAGAGATGCCTCAGGAATATTGGTCAATACTAACTTGAAGACTTGGAGGAAGCGACAAATGTAGATATGACTTTGAAGTTCGTAAAAACCATGGGATGGTTTAGTATAATGAGGAGAAAGGCCACCTATCCGATCAAGGGAACACACAAGGCCATTTGGCCTCCGAGTTAAAGCAATGCGAAGCAGAAAACTGCGAGGCAGGGCATACACTTTGCAACTTTATCCTAAACATAACGTGGATAAACTTTGAAGTTAAGCAGTATACATTTGATGTTTTCTACCACAGTGTATTTTTTTTTTGAATAACAATTTATAACCACTACCCATGTACCTTAGAATTCTCCAGTTTCCTAATGAAAAATGAAACCACACTTTGCATTACGTCTTACCGAGGGCTGCGCGTTTCAGTTTTCTTTTTACCAATATTGCCTAATCATTATCTGATCCATCAAAGTAATTTTATTAAAATTATTCACTAACATCAGTGTAGCTCCGGAGAATCATAACTTCAAATAGATTATAGCTTTTCCAAAAACTCCTCAATTGTTAATCACTGTTCCAATATAGCTTGTTAAATATCATTTCTGTAATGTATATAGCATGAACATTAGAAACGACCTTGGCGTATATCAGGAGATTCTATCGATAACGTTTGTAAGCGCGGCAATTCAGTGAAAAGCATATAATCGAAATATTTTACGGTCATGTAAAAAAGTCTGGATCAATAAAATGTTCTCTAACGTATGAGCCCCTATTCGACGCCTATGTGGCAATCGCACGCGCTCTGTTTGATATCAAGAAATTCCACCCACCATATTATTCATCATCGTGGTGTCCTTTAACTTTTACTGTGATAAAATGGTCGTTTTTGTTTTCATTGAAAATTCTGCCGCATATCAGTGGACGCGTTTTATGCAGGTTCTTTAAATTTTATGTAAGAACACTAATAGACATACATCAATATCTAATTTTGTCGCATCTTGTTCTAGGTAGGTATATGAAGAATTGGGTACCTATGTACCAACTTTTGTTTGTTTTTTTTTGTTATGAATTTGTAAGTTTTCAAATGATGCAGTTAAATCTAGACAGTTCCCGAATATAAGGTTTAGTTAATGTTTCTGATATTTTCCAAGATATCTGTAAAAATACAAAATGTTGCTTCCCATTATATTTAAAGTTCATGAGGGATTGTGTTTATCTACTTGTTGTTACATTACAATAATGATATCGACATCCAGAGCATTGGAGTAACTCCAATATTTACTTGAAAAGTGTATAATCTACTGAGATATTAAAAAACAGAATATTCACGCTATTCTAATATATTTATCGCACGGGAAGATATCTTTTTCATATGATTTTTTTTTCTGTATAGAATGCCACCCTCATCTACTGTTTCATCAAGTTTCATGGTTCCTTGAGGATGAACCTGGTGACACCAAATAAACTAACTATATAGAGGGACTCCGCTGTATATCTTTGAATCTACACAAAATAGAAAGTGATATTTGAACTGCAAACATTTTCTTCTGTCAGTCAGTATTTCTTATTTTGCTATACGATAAAAAATATGAAAGTTAGGGGGAGCGTCAGTTTATACGATGTCACCCGGTAGGGTCACTTTCCAGATAAACGGAAATAGGCAGCTATCTAAATTTAATCGTAATCACGTCAATAAAATGTATGAGTTTTTGTTGAATAATTTTGATTATTCACCTACAACAGTCCATAAAAAGTATCGTTCTGGCACTGAATTAAATGAAGTTTTTTTGATAATAATAAATGGGAAAGCTGTCCTAGAAGCAAATAAACCGAATGTGCAGTTATTACAAGAACATTTTATCATCTAGGAATTATATTATCACTCAGCAGTTATTCCAGCTGGAACAACAAGCTTGTTAACGCACCTAATCTCGCAGACAGGCACAGCAGAAATCATGTGGGAATTTGATGGAGCAATATACATTATACTAGAGAAATAACATCATCTTATTGTGTCATAAAATGCTAATCATTATATTTTGCAGCATCCAATAAATCTAATCCATCGTCCGTATGACATTCTCCATTAGCCGACTGCAAAGTATTGATTAGCCACGAAACTATTCTATATCTGTAGGTGAAGGTTAATTACTGGGATCTTTGTCCATCCTGCTCCAAGGAGAAGAGCTTTCGGTTATCCATACATTGCTGCTTGGTTTTTCAAAATCAGTCCACCCGTTGAACCACTCGTGTTTGAAATGAAAAAAAAAATAAATAAAAAAAATAATTCAAGCTAACTCAATTTTTTTTTGCCTTAGCGAAAGGACCAAATTATTCACTTACAGAAATGAGACAAGACAATCTGCAATGATACCAAAAATAGCAAATTATTTCGAATCAATCAATCTTCAACATGACTTCTTATCAGATTGATACGTTAGTTACGTGAAATTGATTCAACTTTAGCATTTCTCGTTTTGGATATTTTGAACGAGTTGATCGGTTTTGAAAAACAAACCAGCAATGTATATGTATGTATGAATCCTTTTTATGAATAAATTTCACTTGACTCCTTTTCCCATTTGAAAAATCAAGGGGATGAGACCCTCACTTGGGACTCACTTGGGAGGATGAGAGTTTTGCGATGACTATTGTGTTCCTTCTTCAGTACAGTTATTTGGTACGAAAAAAGGGGTGACCTGGCAAGTTCTCAGGGAGTTTTGGTGATTTTATAGAGTCCGATGTGCTTTTTCCGATTTTGAACTTTGCACTCTCGTATATCTGACGCTCGCAGCCACTACATTCGAAGAATGTTACCTAGAAGAAGTTTCTTGACAATATCTCTTTTCCGATTCTTTTCACGATGAAGAGATGAATATACAAAGTGAAACTATTGAAAATTTTCTACGTTTTATATAGTAACTTTTTTTTCGTAGAACCACCTTGAGGAAGAAGGTGCGACGCGTTTTTTTAGATCGTGGTATCCCCAGTGGACCTCACAATTCCGTAATGTATCGTATTCTCCTTCGTTTCGCTGTACTTCATTGACCAAGTATTACGAGCTCATTGACTTTAGTTCCGATCAAAACTCAATACACCGAAATATTTTCCACATCATCCGCTATGGGATTAAAGTTTCATCGTAATCCTCTTCGTTTCTGATTTCATCATAAGTTTGCTCGATAATAGTCTTCCTTTCTTCGTCTTCATCGCTATCTTGCAATGGAAAATGAAGCAACGGAGACTATTTTCGAGTAAACGTATGATGAAATCAAAAACAAAAAGGATTGCGACGAAACTTGGTGGATGATGTGGAAAATATTTCGGAGTTTCCATCGGTACTAAAGACAAAGAACCTGTAACACTTGGCCAATGAATAACAGTGGAACGAAAGAGAATACGATACACTTTGGAATTGTGAGGTCCACTGATATATACTTCCTCAAGGTGTGGTGAAAAAAATTTAGATTGTAGGACATTTTTTATGGCTTCATTGTGCATCTACATGTTATCATGTGAAATGAGTCGGAGGAGAGATATTGTCAAAAAACTGATTCTAGGTACCATTCCTCGAATAAAGCGGCGAGAGCGGCAAAGATACGAGGAGGCAAAGTTGAAATTTGAAAAGAGCAAACTTTCCAGGTAAAAGTACCAAATGACTGTACTACTTCCAAAGAAACATGTTGTGTTTTTGAATTTTCTTAAAAAAAAAATACGTTATGTGCCCAGCACTCTTACAAGTATTATCAAAGAAATTGTGAAGAGTGTAACTACAGTTCACTCTTTCTTGGGATATTAAATATTTTTAAAGAGGAAAGACGATTTGCGCCTTAATAATGCAATGATTGATGAAAGCTGTTAAAACATGAAGTCACTGTAGTCAAAACTATACATGGATCTTCATAAATATATTTTGGATACAATTTATTTTATGTATTGTAAGATCTACGTCAAGAAACGATTCCGTTGACTCACTATCTAGCAAATTTATTTGAATTAGTCTCAAGGAATACTATGTAAGTAAGATTTGCTGACATTGACGTCTGCTGAAAAAATGAAATACTATATGCTGAGAGATGTCAAAGTTTCTCGTCACGATGGTCTACGTTTTGAAATTTTATCTCATGCTGAGGTCGATAGCTTTCTTTATCTCATGAGTTCTTGTATACGATTACTCATCAGAGCTGCTATTTTGATTAAAATAATGCAAGGCCTGCCTCAAATAACGTTGTAGCCAACAAAATATTTTTTCTTTAGAATTCAGGATACCCTTTATTTTTTTTTACTTTGAAAGAATAATAAGGTAGGTACTGGTACTACACTTCGTTATCAAAAGATTGTTGAAAAAAATAAGATGGACGTTCTGGAAACTAGTTATGACTGGTACACTTCTCAACGCGAACTCTTTATACTAAGATTCAAATGAACTTGAGAATATCCCTCAAAATACAGATACTAAAAACATTTTCCAGTGCATTGGTTCTGCTCATTTCGTCGCATGTGTAACAGGTCCTTGGTTTGCAGAATTTTCTCATTCATTTTTATCACAACTTTTCTCTGCTTGTCTTAGTATACGTATTTGATCATTTCTCTATTTTCTCTATTCTGCGATATTGACTTTCCTTTACCTCAAAGGTATTACACACCGTTTGATAGCTTAGGCCAGATACAACGTTTTTCAACTGAGATAGTCAATATTGCAAAAATGTCAGTTACAACTTTCTTCCTGGGAGGTCTTCAATTATTCAAAGTCGGAGGGCAACCGTTTGAATCTATGTGACATCCGGATGTAACATAAAATCTTTACAGGTTTCTATCATCAAAATTTAGATAAGTACACGCTTATCATTTCATGACTCACTATAATTTCAAGAATTCTGGCATGTCATGCAAGGTAATCTTTGAATCGCAGTACAGAATTTCATTTTTCCACACTATTATGAAGATGAGACCATTATCAACTACCCTATAACGTGACGTAAACACAGAACTTTTCTATGAATAGTTTTTTCCCTTCAAACTAATACAATTAGATATTTTTCTTGTGATGTTGTCGGACCTCATTCTTTTTTGAAATTGAAATTGCAACGATTTATACCCGTGATTTTAATGGATTTGATCGAGGAAATATGTTTTCACAATTCACCCCCTGTCACAACTGTTATTTTTCACACTCTTGGCTCAGTCGCCCAGAGGAATAGAGGACAAAGGAATTTAATGTAAATTTAAATCGTTATAGACATTTGATAACGTATTGGAAGTCAATAATCTGGATAAGAGATTTTCATTACATGACTTTCCTTTTAGAATAATGCGTGAAATGTCATTTTACAAAGTTTGTTCATTGAATCTGAGAAATTCTGAAGTCGGATTTCCTCTGGTCCTTTTCCGAAAATCCCCCGGTACCTATACTCGTTTGGCCTTCTTCCCCTCGCCTAGGGCACGCAGAGCATCACTGCACTCTTGTTTATCCTTGGTTTGCATGGTGCCCTAAGTGCCATTTGGCTGTCAGATTTTATCATGAAAATTTAAAAAGTAAATAAACTCATGCAGATTGGATATTGATACAGGGTGTTTTATTATTATTGCGAAAAAATTCGGAATGAGTTTCCCCGCTTCAAAATAAGAACAAAACTTCCTATAAACATGTATCCGGAAATGCTTCTTCACAGAGTTACAGGGTATCGAAATTGTGTTTTCATTATTGTTTTTTCTAAACAATATTTGAACCAATAAAAAGTGGTGGTTATTGGGAATGAGGACAGTTAAAATGAGAATCACTTATTCGAAAATTATTCCCGACGTTTCGGCCTATAATTCAGGCCTTTTTCAAGGGTCAATTTCAATAAGTGGCAGTACATCAAAAAAGTAACATATAGCATCACGGACACTAACACTGATTATACATAATTTAGGACGAAACCGGTTAAATCAGACTATAAAAGCCGACAACGAAAAACGAAAATCACACATGGAGCTCAAATTAGTAGTTCATTGACTAATTTGAGCTCCATGTGTGATTTTCGTTTTTCGTTGTCGGCTTTTATAGTCTGTTTTACCGGTTTCGTCCTAAATTATGTATAATCAGTGTTAGTGTCCGTGATGCTATATGTTACTTTATTGATGTACTGCCACTTATTGAAATTGACCCTTGAAAAAGGCCTGAATTATAGGCCGAAACGTCGGGAATAATTTTCGAATAAGTGATTCTCATTTTAACTGTCCTCATTCCCAATAACCACCACTTTTTAATAATCTACAAAGGACGCTAAGTTTTTAATCATTTGACCCAATGTCGATCTTTTGATGAAAATTGGTGATTGCCCTTTCTTATCATGTGAAATTCCAATTTGACCTTAGTATGCCTCTAGCTTGTAGAGGACGCTACCTACACGTATTTCACCTGTTATGAACAGACATAACTTTTTTGGACGAACCTGTATTATCCTTTGAAGTAAAAAAAAAACAGATTTCTCTATCATTTTCATGCAGAAAATGTATGTCTGTTAAAAGTAGCTACTTGCAACCATCCTCGAGATATTTGGATTTGGAATAATTAAAACATAGAATTTTTAAATTATGGCAGTAACCTGCTAGAAGTTATAACATATTTTGCATGACTGCTTCATATTTTCATTGAAAGAGGTGAGAGTCGACTCAATATGTGATGTTATCAACCATTCTCATTCAAATATCATTTGAACAAAAACGAATTAAAACTATGAAAACTGAAAAAAATTAAATACAATAAACACTTCAACCCTCTGTAACGAAGCAATTCCGAACACATGTTTAAAAGATGTTTTTTCTTATTTTTAAGCAGGCACACTAATCCTGTATTTTTGGCACTATCAATAAAACACTATGCTTGACCATAATTTCATTGTCACATGTATTTATTATTCCAAATCCAAATATCTCGAGAATGGTTTTGACGGGTATACATTTTCTGCGTACAAGTGATACAGAAATCGTTTTTATTAGTCAAGAAAATAATACAGGAACGTCCTAGAAAGTTATGGCTGTTCATATCTGGAAAAATCACTTATTGGTTTGAACTCTATTACTTTGTCTTTCAGCTTCTTCATGACAACGAAGACTTGCCCTGTTTCTCATTCCTCGAGTAGAATACTGTGTACTTTGTCTTAATTATAGTTCCATGGCCCTTCCACAGGATCTCTTGTGATGATGCCAAATCAACCCTATATTTTTCCAATTCCCTTGTTACTTTTTCTATTTTTCCAGTGATCGAATAGCCTATATGAGAATAGAAATGAATCCAATTAACCTATCACTCTTAAATATAAATGCACCAACCGAAAGAGCGGAAAAAAAGAAGAAAAATCTATTCTACGAAATGATTGAAATTGAATATGGAAAGATACCAAAAGAAGATACCATGATAGTATTAGGAGACTGTGATGCACGAATTAGAAAAGAAGATTATTAAGGACATGTTGGCAGGAAAACACACTATACATGAAAAAACTAATAACAATGGAGAAAGGTTATGGAATATGGCAATAAGAATGAATCTAGTCATAGGCAGTACGATGTTCTAGCACCCAGCAAGACATAAAATCACGTGGATGGCACCAAACCAAAAAACCAACACTCAAATAGACCATTTGCCGATATCAAAAAGGAAACGAACTGATTAAATGGACGTAAGAACATATAGAGGGGCATGCGCAAATTCTGACCATTTTATTGTTGTAGCAAAAGGTGAAAAGGATTACAAGAAAGACTACTAAACAGTGGGATTTGAATAAATTTGAAAGTGTCTCAATAAAAGCAAAATTCGCAGAACATATGGAGCTACCAACACCTTGACGACTTACAACAGGAATTGCAAGAAATACAGAAGTGCATAGATATTGTAGCTGATGAAATTATAGGATAAGACAAACAAAACGAGAGTGGTACAATGAAGAATGTGACCAAATTGTAAAAAAGAAGGTAGAAGCTAGATTAAAGTGGATAAAGAGTCAAAATGAGAAGGACAACGTAATATATCATGAACTAAAAAAGTTTTTGAAAATATAATCAGAGGAGCTAGGAGAGCATGGATACAGAACGAAATATCAAAAAATGAAAGGGAAGGTTTCAACTGTAATATCAAACGGTTCTATAAAAAGATTTGTGAAAAAACAAAACCTACAAAGGAAAATCAATAGGCGTAAAAAACAAGCAAGGGAGAATTTCACAGAATGATGAAGAGTATAAGGAGAACTGGAAACAATACTTCACAAAACTCCTACACGAAGCTCCACATGACATAGAATCGCAGCAAGATGATGAAAATGGAAATAACATAGCTGAAGCAGACGATACAAATGAGATTCCAAAAAGAGAAGAGGTGAAAGAAATCATCCGCAAAAGCAGAAATGGTAAAGCATCAGGGAAAGATGAAATAAACACAGAACTTATAAAAAATGGCGGGGAACTTTTACATGAAAAAATGTACCAACTAATAAAAAGCAGCTGGATAGACGAAAAAATGCCGAAAGAATTCGAGATAGGGCAAGTTGTAACAATACACAAAAAAGGTGATCAACAAATATGCAGCAACTATAAAGGACTAAACTTACTAAACACAGCATACAAAATATTATCCTCAATAATCCAAACGAGACCAACAACAAAAATCAGATCATCAATTGGAAAATATCAATGTGGGTTCATAAGGGGAAAATCAACAACTGATGACATACATACTCCCAAACAAATAATGGAAAAAGCCCATGATAATAATATAGAAATCGAATTGTTATTTGTAGACTTCAAGCAAACTTTCGACTCACTAAAGAGGAATGAAATTATGAATGTACTGCAGAAACTGGGAGTTCAAGGAAAACTAAAAAGAATGATACAGATGAAAATGACAAATACAAGAATCACAGTAAATACACAAAAGGGAGTTACAGGAGAATTCGAAATTAATAAGGACGTAAAACAAGGAGATGCACTATCTGCCACATTATTCAATACAGTATTAGAGCATTTGGTCAAGAATATAAGGGATATTAAGAACGAGAGAGGGGCAAATCATAGCGAACGCAGATGATATATTAATTCTAACAAAAAATCGCCAGATGACCGAAGCAATGTAGAAAGAAGTTACGAAAGAGGGACAAAAAATGGGACTGAAAATAAACACTGAAAAAACGAGATTCATGAGAATAAATGAACCTGCGGATGATCAAAGTAAAAAAATCACACTAGGCAAGCACACTTTCGAGAAAGTGGATAAATTCAAGTACCTGGGAGTAGTTAAAGCAAGCAATGGAGATCTAGACGCGGAAATAAAAGAAAGAATAATTAACCCAAATAGGGTATATCAAGCCAACAAACGATTGCAAAATTGCAAAGTACTTACGAAGAAAACAAAAATAAAAATATACAGGACAATAATACAACCAACAATGATGTACGCAGCAGAGACAATAACAATTACAAAAAACCGGGAAGAAGAATCAAGAATACAAGAGAGAAAAATCATCAGAACGATTTTAGGACCAGCAAGGACTCAAAATAATGAATTCAGATTAAGGACAAATAGAGAAACATCAGAGGAATTGGCAGGTGAGGACGTATTCAGAAAGATAACGCGACAATGAATTAGATGGTTGGGACACGTGTGCAGAACCGGTAGAGGATCTACAATTTACAGCATGGTGGAATGGCAACCCAGAGGAAGGGGAAGAAGGGGATCTAAGCAGAGCCGGAGTAAGTGATTGTTAGACGAAGACTGGAGATGGAAAACTGTGGAAAACTTTATGTGATAGAATGTAATTATTAGATAGTGGAGATTGATCTACACTTATTAAAGGATCTAGAAAGCTTTCGCGGCGATACCCCAATGAGGTGATAAGCCATTGTACATACCCGTCTGCTTGTATACAAATAAATATATATATATATATATATACAGGGTTATACACGTTATTCGACACGAAACATTATGGCTGAAGTATCTGATTTCAAAACAGTTTTTTTTTTGGAAAGATAGGGACCCTTTAAGGCCACATTTTCAAAATATTTTCACGTTATACAGGGTGTCCCCAAAACTCGAAACGCATTAGAATTGGATTTTTTGAATGGCACCCCATACCAAGGGGTTTAATCGATCTGTATAATATGGAAAACTGTATACATAAAAAAATGTTGATAGTACCTCACTGAGTTGAAAAGTTCAGCACGTTCCAAAATCTGAAAAACAATCATCAGATATCAATTTTTTTCATTCCTATACGAGGTTTGTCCAAGAAAAATTGCCTTAAAGTCAAGTACCTCAATTTTTGAGAATAATATAAAAACGAATAAATAATATGCAACAACACCATTTTACAATTTTCACTAATTTTCCTTCATTTCAGATTATGAAAGGAGATTTGGCTCTTGTGATAATTGAAAATGCCAAAACCTTTTCATGTCTAAACATTGATGATTTAAATACGTGATGAATGCATATTAATATTTATATAATATTGTTGATAAGAAATTACAAGCAAATATTGTTTTCAAAATAGATGGGTGCGATACCGCATATTTGGTTTCTAGGTCTTATCAACATTTTTCATTAACGAAGTTCGATATTGACAAAAATAAAGGTACTTTACTCATGAGCGAAAATATTATTTTTTGATAAACCTTGTTAAAAACTGAATAAATTTGATATCTGAGATTGCATTCTAGATTTAAGAACATGGAGAACTTTTCAGGAAGTTGAACTTTTTTCCTGAAATTGATAATAAAAAGTTTACCTGGGCTCCAACTCCGTGAGGCGTACTGTATAATGGGATTTATGGATTCTATGTAAAACTCCAGGCAGATTTGATGTATCTCATCCTATTCCTAACTGATAGTATTTGTGAAACATTCAAGTGTTAGTGCCAAAATCCTTAAAATGTTCTAGCATGAATGGCCCCAGAGATTGGCATTTGCATATTGCCAAAATTCCATGTGTTTAGTTTATATGTACAGACACAGACCGATATTTCTTGTTCCCGGTGGGACACTCTGCATGATATACCTTGAGGAACAGATTCAGAAAAAAAGGGAAAATACTCCAGATAGGTACTTATGTATATGGCTGAGATATGAAGACTACATTCTCATCCTCTGCATTTTATAAAAGGAAGAGCTAGACAATTCCTGAAAAACTGCTCTCCTCTCCTTTTCTAGATATTCTGCTTAAAAAACACATTCAGTATACTGGAAACCTACACATATCAACCGATAGACATATTTACAATGCCTCCTATATGACAGCGATTGCTCGTCTCTACCAGTTAGGCATTGGAATGCAACAGATTCACTCCATTTCCTCATCGATTTGGACGATCATGCGTCGTGTCGCGGGTACCATATTTACAATGTGAAGCTTTGTATCATTTTTGTGTTCAAAATTCAAATAAAAAAAAAATGGTTCTGAGTTTGAATCCAGTTAGACTGTGTTTTCACTAATAAACTTTTGGGGTTGTTCTGATTTTTTGATTTGATATGTTTTTTGGTGTGCTGAATACGAACCTGCGGTTTGCCAACAACATTTTGTAATGCAACATTGGAACACATTCAGAAGAAAGTAAAATAACACACAATTTTGTTTTTTACTCGAAAACCATCAACTTTCTGCGAATTACCTTCATATTAAAAATAAAGATACATAATATGTTGTGCATATTTCATCAGCTGTATGTTTTCTCTCATATCGATCGTTTGAGCTTGATCGTCTGTTGAAAATAGGCATATCGACGATGATACATGCTAACTGACATTATTTTGAAAACTGAGATTTCACTACACTTATCCTTATAATTCAGTCTATAAAGCTAACTGACTTACCATCGATATTTCGTCTGCCTGCGTTATAGCCCACTTTTTCCACTCTACAACTCTAATTCATTGAGAAGGTACATCTGCTGTGGAAAGCACGTCTAGTTAATTTTCATCGGATAGCCGTTGATGGTTGATGCTTCCAGGCAAACAGCTTTGGTATAAGATGAATAAAACCTCAATGGATAAAGGACCTACCAATTTTCTTGTTAAATACTCCTTATACAGGAAGACTGCCTATCCACGAGGACTGGTGACATGAATGATCTGGACCCAACTACTGGCTATATTTCTTTAAACTCTTCTTACTCATATTTTGATTTTTATGTTTTTTCTTAAGTTGATACAACCGTTTCCATAAATGTACATAGAGTTCCGAAAACGTTCCGGCGGGTACTTCTCTGTGTCACATAATATCTGCAGCAGCCGCCATAATAATAAGGACTCCAGTTTCTATTTTTTTATATTTTAATGCCTGCTGTTAACATGCATAAGTCAAAATTTTTTACCCTGTATTTTCGAAACACATTACTAGCTTTTTGTTTTGGAGAGTAATCGGTTTATCGCTTCCATATTTTCTTATTAGATGAGCTTTTTGTCAGGATGATAATCGCCCTTGATTTGGTATATGAACTAATTGGCACATTGGCCGTCTCTTTTTCTTGGGCGATTATAGTATTTTCATGGATGTCAATGATATTGTCAGTGAGAGTCGACCTGTGGTCGTATTTTCGGGACCGTTTAAGCATAAGCCGTGTACGAAAGTGGTTCAAATAAGCACAAAAGTGGTACAAAACTGGATGAAATTTGCTAAAATGAACCTGTTTTTTTTTAGAATTCCACTCACTTTCGCATACGCATACATTCGAAAATACAACCCCAGGACTGAGACATGCAGGCAAAAGGCGTTTGATTATGACTTGATCACTTGAATGGGAGGTTAGGTTAGGTAGGGTTGCTGAGAGTATGCCCTGCTCCGCATTGCTTTCACTTGGAGGCCAAATCTCCAAGTGAAAGCAATGCGGAGCAGCTTTTTACTTTTTTTCATTATACAGATTCCTCCACTTTCAAAACTCAAACGGGGTACGCTTTTTTTTCGTACTGTGCTCAGCATATCAGTAGATGTCAGTCAGTCTATATATCTTGTAGTTATCTTCAATCTAGGATCAATAATTTATACAGAAAAGAAAAGTAGAGTTTTAGGGAGACTGCCTAAATACGTCGATTTTCAATAAGCGATTGAAACCAAACGGTTAGTCTTAGAAAAAAAACTCAGGTGTTGAAATTTGGAGAAAATTCCAAGTATTTCTATTTTTAATAAAAAGTTGATAGTTTGTGAGTAATAAGCAACAAACCATAAATTAGATGTAATTTTTTACCTTCTTTTGCTTTTTTTTCAATGTTGCGTCACGAAATTGTGTTGGCAAACTTGAAATTCGAATTCAGCGCCCCAAAAAACCAAAAATTCAGGCCTTTGAGAGTAACATCCTCAACGTAAAGTTTGAGAGTGGAAACGATTGAAATGACTATCAGTAAACGACCATCGTCATGCTCGATGAGGTATGGGGATGTAGTTTGTCAACTACAGTACCATAAAGCACAAATTCAGTCATTGGACTTTTCAATTTTAAGAAAAAGTCAAATTTGTGATGAAGATACTATAGAGAAAAAAAAATCAGTAATTTGACACACAAAGACAAGAGACCAACTAAAAAAAAAACAAATATATAAAACAGTTTCACTACTTTGCCTAGATGGAATTGCGGACAAAATTTCACCAAATTCACACCTAAAAACTTTTGCTATTTATCTACGCACATAGACAACAACCTAAACATACGATAGATTTTGACAGTTCCCAAGAAACTATTTATCAATTGCAAATATTGAAAATTACAAAATAAGAAAAATAATTAAAGAATCGATAGAAATACAAAAACAGGGACCACTTATCCAAAGAGACGTTCCAACTAACCACAACAGGAGAGAAAAAAAAAATTTGATGTTGAATTACCTCAGTCACTATTGATAAAACTTTGAAAAAGCTTAGTCAACATCTGGGTGGAATAAAAGTTTTTCCTGAGCAATTTCGTTTCATTTCAGAAAACGAATGGATAATCGAGATTGGATGATGAAATTCATTTTTCCAAAACTGTACTTTCTATGTGAATTTCCGGGCACTTCGGAGGAAAAATTGATATAACTATATTCTTATTTTAACATTCTCTGTAAGCAACCTGGAAAACCATAGTAAATACTTATGGGACACTCTCGGTATACCAATCTACATTAGCCAGTAACCTAAATCACTAATCACCCAAACTCAGTCTAACAACCCGGAATAACCCATAAAGCAGGCCAGTTAATTCCCTTTTGGGGCGCCTCTGGCACACCCGCACGCTGTCCAGCGCGCGCAACTTTACGCTACACCCGATTCATTGATCAAGTGATTCCCGAATCCCGAATAACCGACTTACTCAAACGCCGCGCACGCAGAATGTCGTAGTGTCGTCGTCGGGAATATGTTGAGAACGATCCGAAACTAGAGAATTTGTGGTCGCGAGTGTTTGGGACTGTAATCGGTTCAAAACGGCCTTATCATTCCGGTCTGGATAGTGAATCAATGTATTTGACCTGGATTTAGTCAAGCTTGAACCAGTATAAAGAAACAGGTAGCTATTGGATCAAATGCTTGGCATTACAGGAACAAAACCTTACAGTGATAAAATACTCTCAAGGAAAGTAACCATTTTCTTGAAAGGCGCGATCAATTTGGCCCTTGTCAAAATTTAGGTCACTTATAGGATCCCGTGCAGGATAGTTGCAATCTATCGATGGTGTCAAGATGAGCTATCATCCCTCGATTTAAAAGAATTAAGAATCTGCTCAATCCATACTAGAAATAAAAGCGATTTGATGGTGTATCGACGAAGTCACAATACGATAGATTATCGCTGATCTAAAACGAAGAGAAATTATTTCCATGGTTCTGGCCCACGAAACGTATTAAAATACTTATTCTCCAAAGAAAGAAGCTCAGTTGCAGTGAAAAAAAAAAGCCTAACAATTTTAACCATTGTAATTTGTCATCTCACAACAGATTTGTGAACCATTGCAGCTTTGAAAATTAAAAAAAATAATAACCAAACTAATTTTTTATCAAAAATGTTGACGTGTCATTTCTCTGATCACTTAATGTCTCTAAATACCTTTTAATTAATCTGCATAAAAGAGAATCATCCCATTTTCTATTAATGAAACTAGGTCAAGTTTCGAATTGAACCACCTTTCATATAAAATGGAATCTATTATTAGAATGAAGAATGTGCAAGTTACTGAGAATATCTGTCATAGATGTGTGTTGACGTCCAATCTGTCTTCTTACGTTGACTTTTGTTTATTATGAATATAATTAGCCATTTTAAATATTTTGAAGAATCTGTCATGAAACCGATGATTGATTTTTCAGTTGAACTATTCAAGAATCATATTATGATTGTTGGTCTTTTTGTTAGAAACGTTTTTGATTGCTTTTCTTGGTCCGCAATCCTTTCGAAATGCATTTGTATATTCTTAACATTAATGCGCAGTTTTTGATTTTGTTGCTATCAATAATCGGTGTTAATGCTATTGGTTGAACACTCCAGTATGTTATTATTCTATGTTATTTTATTTAAGCAAATCTAGATGATCAGATTATGCTTTTAAATAATATTTAGACAAATGTAGAGTTTTTCTTTTATCATAAAAAATAATCAATGTCACCTTCTTGGGAAAACAGCTCCTCTTACACGATACATAAGAGAGATGGAAACTTGAAATTTTTGCTTTGGTAAATGTAATGTGCGTTAGCAGTAACTGTTCGGAAAAAGTTTTGTAGTTAAGTACAAAAAAATTTGGTTTAAGTATTTCCAAGAATTTTCTCTCGACAAGATTTGAGCTATTGACATATCTTGACATCAAAATGAACTTTCAAAAATAATGTCAAGAAGTGAATTCTGGAATTGAAAAAATATTCCTCTGAATTTAAGAAAACTTTTTTAGTTGTGTCTTGTATTTCCCACAAGGACAAAACTCTGATGATAAATTATTATAACTTGAATATGAACTTTCTTTGAAATTGAACTGATCAATAAAATAGAGAAACCCTCGGAGATACCTATTCCGGATCATAATCCAGTAACCATGTCGTCTGAAAAAGGGGAAATTTAGCGTTATATTTTCAAACTTGGAAATGTTTAAATAACGGACTATCGAAAACTATTTTCTGTGGTAATGAAACAACATTATTACTTCGTGGAAAAAGTCTGCAGCCATTTTTTCTCTTTCGTTCTAAACATCCAAGGGCTAAGTTAAACTCAAGGTTAAGCCATGCAGATGTTTTGAGTGGAGATGCCAACCAACAATTTTTTTTTGATCTGACAAAACATGCATGCATCAGTCCAAAAGTTGATCGTTACGAAAATACAGCTTTTTGAAGGTGACAAATTATGTCATTATTTTTTTAATGTCTTCCTAACAGATTCATAGATCGCAATAAAATTTGGCAATCATGGACTTTTTGACACGCGGAATCGATGCCTGCTCTTTATTTTGCCGTTTTTCGCAGAGAGCGCTATCTACGATACCAATCTATCCCTTTTCAAATACTGATTTCGAAACACCCCGTATACATATGACCGCAACCGCGTAGTTCTTGAAATACGGGGTATTGAGAAGTGAAAAGAAAAAACGGTATCCACCCAATATCTTTGAGACTCTCAATTCCACCAAAATTGTAAGAAATATCTGAAAAATAATAATTCTTCGGATATATTTGGGAGTTTTTTTTTTAATTTTTGAATTGCCTGTATTTTGAATACTACGCCGTGGCGGACCTATATTCATGGGAACTCTTTGTCTTGGAATCATCCAAGGATTATCACCCTCAATTATCGATATTTATTTAAAAAAACGCTATTTATGTATATCCTATTCTCATAACTTGAAATCATCCTATTGATAAAATATTTCCTAAACATTAAACTCCTCTTGGTTTGAACCGAGGTTTGAACTTACAGAGATATTATACCTCATCAAATTTTATATGGACAAATCAACTCATCATAGCACAGTAGGTATATCTTTTGTAGTTCATAGTAGAATCTCCAATTATTATGCTGATATTTAAAATTTTGTTGCGCTTTGTATCGACTCAAGAATTGATTTGCATCTCCAGACATTCAAGGTCCTTATCGAAATTTGCAAACAGCAAAACATTACTTC
Organism: Orchestes rusci; assembly: GCA_958502075.1. Taxonomy (NCBI): domain Eukaryota; kingdom Metazoa; phylum Arthropoda; class Insecta; order Coleoptera; family Curculionidae; genus Orchestes; species Orchestes rusci. The sequence goes on along the minus strand of OY293313.1, from coordinate 9,280,019 downwards.
TGATGACTTCATGAATTTGACAACCAACTCGACTGATAATAATTATTATTGATATTCTGTTGCCAAGTTTGACTTTATAATAATATGACAATGGAAATGTGTAACGTCAACAGCAAAGTTATGAGTTTCACTTTTTTATGCTTAATATTTAATCAGAAATCTCGGATTGGATGAGCCATTCCTGTAGATGTCGAAGATAATGTGTACTTCTTAGCTTCATTCATCTATTCATGTGTTACAAATTTTTGTTTATACAAAATATGCAGATAGCTACAGCCTCGGCAACAGCTTCCATAATATGTGGACAGAAGATTATGAAATTAGCTACAAGTTATGCATGGTTCTTATATCTTCAAATTATATTACTGATTCTATCAGAAAATTGACTTGGTTGTCTGTTGACTCCAGCCGGAAATTATTTTACGATATACAGCGTGTCCAGAATAAAATGACGTACATGGTAGTACAGGGTGTTTCCGTATATTTCGCCTGCAGACTAACTCGCTTATTATGCAAGATAGACAGGGACTTTAAATACAAAGTTGGTAAGTAGGTATCAACATGAACCGCCAGAAAAAAATAATTTTTTGTATACCGGGTGCCCGAGGAAAGTGTGACAGACACAACTTGCATTTTTTTTAAATGGAACACCCTATATATTATTTTATAATCAAATAGACATTATTTTTTTGATCTCAAAAATATACAAAATGTAGGCATTCCTTCCAGACGTTTTCAAAATATTTGAGTTTTAAAGTTGGTTTTTTGGTATATTGCCAAATTTAGTATCTATGACTACAATAATTGTTTGACCATTGTTTATTAATTTTTATCCTTCGAATAATCTAAAACAGCGAATATAACAGGTGAATACATTATATTATTAATAAATTGATATTATAAAATGCTACTATTAAAAAGTGTGCTCGCCATTATTCACAACACATTTTCTTAAATGCATTTTATGATATCAATTTATTGATAATATCATGTATCCACGGGCTTTATTCGTTGTTTCAGATTATTGGAATGAAAAAAATTGATAAATCATAGATACTACAATTTGGAAATACCAAAAACCAACTTTAAAACTCAAATATTTTGAAAACGGCTGGAAGGAATACCTACATGTTGTATATTTTTGGGATCAGGAAAATGATGTCTATTTGATAATAAAATAATATATAGGGTGTTCCATTTAAATATGATATTCCATTTAAAAAAATGCAAGTTGTGTCTGCCCCACTTTTCTCGTGAACCCGGTATACAAAAAAAAACTTTTTTCAGGCGGTTCATGTTGATACCTATCAACTTTGTATTCAAAGTCACTATCTATCTTGCATAATGAGCGAGTTAGTCTGCAGACGAAATATACGGAAACACCCTGTACATGGGGATATTGGAAACGGTGAAAGATACGACTTTGCTTAAAAGAAAGAGAAGTGCCATATTTGTATGTCCAAAGATATTCTACCTTTGTTTTATTTTGAGTCGATATCGTGATGTAGATACAGGGTGAAAAAAGAAAAAGTACATTTTCAAAAAACCACAATATTTTGCTTATTATGAAAGCTAATAGTTTCAAATTTGCAGGATATTGGTAAGGGGATACGACGATTTTTTAAACGGCGTCAAAAAAATGGTAGGCCTACTATGTTTTGTCCAGCCAGAGTGAAGTCTGTCTTGCTTATGGAAGCCATATTTTTAAAAAGCAATTTTAATGCGATTTTTGAGAATGCATGAAAAAATTCAATATGGTGCTTATAAGAAGAACAAAAGTTGACCTCGACCGGACGTAACATAGTGGGCCTTCAATTTTTTTGATGCCGTTTTCAAAATCCTCTCACCCATATCCTGAAAATTTGAAAGCGTTGGCCAGTGGCGGCGATAAGGCTCCCTCCCCGAAAGGGCCCCAAGCTTTTTTCTGAGAACGGTAATTCTATTTTAAAGTAGAAAATAAATGATTTTTGACTTTGTTCGTTTTTTGAATCATTTTTATGTTGATGCGTTTACATTCAATTCCAATTCGAAGTGGAAGTGACGGATTTTCGCTTGCCAAACGGTAATCACTCGGATAATCATATTCTACCATCTATATGTTGAATTGTTGTTCAAAGTCATGCTTACATCAAATTCATTGTTGATGGTAGCATATATACGATTTTCGTTTGTCAAGCGGAGATTTTACAGTTCCACTTCGGAATTGAATTGAATGTGACTCGGGCATCAAGATTTATTCTCTAGTGCGGCAAGTTCATTTTCGAAACTGAAACTCATCAAAACCTATTTGCGGAATACTATGATGGGTGCGACAAAACTTATTGATCTGGGTCCACAGTTTTTTTTTAAAGTAACAAATGACAAATTTCGTCATTATTGATTTAACACGAGAAATATTCTTTATAAAAAGTTCGGTTAATTTTCAGTACGTTACTTAAATTTGTATAACTTTTGCGTTACTTATAATCTCATGACGAAAATAATTATCACTATTGTTCATTTTTATGCGTAGCTTTGCGGAAAACGGGCGAATCTTCATTGAAAGGGGCCCCCAAATGTTTATTTGCGGGGGGGGGGCTCGAATATTTTCCGCCGCCACAGCGTTAGCCTTTACAATAAGCAAAATATTGTGGTTTTTTAAAAATAGATAACCTGTATCTACATTACGATATCGATTCAAAATGAAACGAAGGTATAGAATATTTTTTGGTATACAAATACGTAACTTCTCTTCCATTCAGGCGACGTCGTATCTCTTACCGTTTCCAATATTCCATGTACATCATTCTATTCTGGACACACTGTATACATAATAGTCACCAAAAACATCCGCATCACGACAGAAATTTTTCATTTCTGGATGACACCTTGATACATGTTAACCCTGGTGTTAACCTTAACCAGCCTTGCATGAAGGCTTGTCGTGAATCTTTTTTTTGCACTACTTCGTCTCATCACGGTAAAAACTTGTCTTTTGCTCCCTTCGGTACGGTTTTTATTCCAAGTATTTTTTCTCTTCTCAATAATGTCAGAAATTTCACGTTGAAGTGCTTTTCAGTGATACTGTTTATTGTCTAAATTCATATCGTTCAAAGCTTCTCTCAATAAGAGCTTTCCAAAAGAATATTGTCAAGTCAGGTTTATCAAACTCTAATCTTACGTGATCATTTTCTCTCAAATCAAAAAAGTGAACTAACGTTTGAATTGCATGCTTGATTTCTTGGTGTCTCTGCTTAATTTTGTTCATGCAGCAATTGGACTAAGATATATCCTTCAGCAATTTCTTGTACAATACAACTAGGATAACCACGTCTTAGACAATCATACACATTCAAAAATCTCTTCATTGATTGATGAATTATTATAGCTTTATTACACTGAATGATAAAATGTCGAAGGTATTACTGTTAAAAACATAAGCATCAATAAACTACCTGAATATAACAACCCATAATTTATTTTAATATTTCTACTTTACTAAATACGCTTATGAACGACCCTTAAGATGAGCCGTTTTGCATGAGTTTATTACTCTACAATTTTCTGAAACAGATCATTATGCTCAGAAACTATCTAATGCCCCATAAAATAAGCATAATATGAACGATGTGGTGTTTATGCAGTCAGATCACTGTAACGGAGTATTGATTATTCTACTACGAAGCACTGTTATATGATATAACCACACCAAAAAGCGGCGATTATAGTGAAGTGATCAAATGATCTATCCATTGAATGGATTATACCGAGGTTGATAGATTCACGGACTTCCATCGTCTTCATTTCACTTTTGTTATGCGACGTTTACTTTTGTTTTTTATCACCATCAGGTGTGAACTGAAATTTTATCCATATATATCTTCTCGATCTTCTTTGAAAAATCTGAATGATGAACATGTGTTTTTGAGACCTTGTTGTTCAAAATTCTGTCCATCTGACCAATGGACTGATTTTTCCATAATATGCACTTTGCCACTCCACCTCCTGACCCTCACTCCAAAAATTTTGCATGGATGGAAAGAGGGTCGAGTGTTACCTTATTATTTCGAAAATGCTTTGACCTTGAACGTTATTATATCTGCCGAGTATGGAGCTTCAAAAGTTTTTCAAGATGAACCACTTGATCTTTTTAACTAGAGTAGATACTTTTAGTTGAGAAATGCCACTTTCTCTTCTAGTCATTTGGATACTTGTAATCGTAGAAGGCCCTCTGAGTATTCTCAATTTCATCAATAAATATTATGCAGGCGTCCTAGCATATTTTGGAAAGAATGATAGTTTTCCATTATTTGGTTTTCCTCATCAGAATGAATACGATTTTCCTCCTTCGCAAATTCATCCGTCCTCATCATCGAAATCTCTGTTTCTGATCCTGAATACCAGCTTATCTTCAAGGATGTTCAAGCATTGATTGATCCTTATTTTATCTTGTAGGTATCCTCAATGTTTGCCTTGAGAGATTTTGGTGGCTTGGAAATTGGCTCTAATCCAGCCATTAGCATAGACTTTTGAAGCGAAATCTTTTTGTGTGTATTGTCAAAGATAATAATAATAATTATTGTCCACAAAATTAACTGTATATCTGGAAACGGTTTCAGAACAGGTTTTGGAAAGAGTCCATTATTAACGAATGCTCGAGATTGTTTGGATAATACTCAAAGCTTTCTTATGATGCTCCTTGATATTTTTCCAGGCATTCGATACTAGTAGGAGTGTGTTGTCATGGATAATACAAAATATTCTCTCAAGACTGTTTTTTCTGGAGTGCCTCAGGGATCGATACTGGTCCTCTCCTTTCCATACATAATAAGAAATTCATCCAGTCGCCCATCGGTTTTAGGCATTCCAAGTTCCATTCTGCTGATTTTTTCTTGGATATTGAATTACAAAGCATATGAAGAGTGAAGACTTCTTGCTTAACTCCGAAACTTATTTCGATTCTCTAGATAGTACAATCTCAGGCTCAATCACACGTACGTTTGGCTGTTGGCAGTGGAATCCGTCAGTATTTTGAAGGCTTTGACAAAGGCCATGCCTATCGATGGTTCAAAAATGTGTAGGTTAAGTAAATATAGTATGTCTGCTTGTTTAATGGACGCGTATAGTGATGACTGTGTTGCCTTTATGTATCTGTGTATTTGAATGATGTATGCTAGTTCTATGTTGGTTAAGCCTCGTCCTTGTTTCCGAGGTGGTTACAATCTTTCAAATGCCAAGTTAGTATGTAGAGCTCTTTTTCCGTAGGGATCTTGTTCATCACTCTGTTGAGTCCGCGTATATATTAGTATGGCCCAGGTATTTATAGCACATAACTTTTCTTAGTCTGGTGCTTGTATTTTGTTTTCTATGGTTTCTTTCATTTCATCTGTTTTATGTGTAAGTGTTTCATTTTTTACTCCTAAGTACGTGTATGTTTTGTTGTTGGGTAGTGTAGAGAATATTATTATAAGCTCTATGTTGTTCGTGTTTGGGTTAGTTTGGGTTAGTTAGTTTTTTTACAAAAATGATAATCATTAATCTAGTTCGAAGTTCAATCGTACGTCTTTACAGAACGTGGCAGTAGTTTCTAGTAGCGAGGATAGTTGAATTAGTTAGTTAGTTAGAAAATTTAATTTCGGATCCGTAGAGCAGGTGTTATATTTTGTAATCTTTTGTTGTTTGAATCTGCGTGATAGGTTGAGTGCTAGGATGAACCATTTTGGGCTCCATGTGTCTTTTTGGGATATTGCTCTAGTGCTAGTGTGTAGTGACTTCCAGTATTGTTCGACTTCTGCTGGTGCTTTTATATCTGCAGCTTTCTCGTTTGTTCGTTTCAAAGTTTTGCGAAAATGGTTTTCGTTTGATGTGAAGTTACTATAGTAGCTGTCAGGCCTGTTTCTCAAAGATGGAACCCTGTTCGAATACATTGGACTGTGCAATGTGCATCTTTGAACGGAATTCATCGTTGAACTGGACTTAAGAAACCAAGCCTCAGTTGTACGTTTCGTTTGTGTTTGTTTGTATGTTTTCTTCAGCTGTGTGTTTGGTTTATGTGCTAATGTTATTCGGTTTCAGTAGTCGTTTGGAGTTCATCTTTGTTTTATGTTTCCTGTTGTGCTTCTGGTGAATTTTCCTCCAATAATTCTAATCCGATTTGTTCCTTGATGGTGTCAATTCCAGTTGGTGTTGGATATTCTTCTTTATCTATCACTCTTTCTTTAACGCATATATTTTGTTCGCTAAACTCAGACTCTGGATAGATTCTCTTCTATTCTTTGTTGAAATTTTTTCGGTATTTCGTGTTTTAGATCTTGTAATGGGCAGCTCTGGAAACGTCTTTGAAAACATCTATTTTAATTTTTCTTGTCCACTTCACCCTTTGTGAAGTGACTGAGTCTGTCCATAACTTCAAGTGGGGAGAACTATTGTCGATAATTCATCATCGTGGTCCTTTGGTGCATTGCCTGTGTCAATAACTTGATTGGCTGGCTGAGTGGTCCCGCGCCGCTCCTATCCTTGGCCTTCCGAGGCTTTGGATCTTTTTTTGCAAACCCTCTGTACCCACCAAAGGAAGGTTAGCGTTTTTACGGTTGTGCCAGATCTTATATTACCCAGGTTCCCTTCAGCCTCTTGAGGTGGCCCACGATAAAAATCCGGCTCCAGCCAAATTATTATTATTATTATCAATGTTGACTGTGTCCACTCTAAATACTTGAAATATCTTCGCGTTTGAGCAAAATCACTTACAGTCCGTTTCACGAGGGTTCATACTCACGTCATAGATGACGTCATTACTTGAAAAAAAACGTATGTCGTAGCTAATTCATATAGTTTCAAGAGCGTTCAAATTTTGTATTGAAGCCGAACAAGTATGTTCCAAAACGCTCTCCAGAACACGTTCAGATTTGTTTTCCATTTAGATTTTGGATTCAGGCTGGTCATCCATTAGAAGCGTAGTCGCGTGTATATCCGCCATCCGAATGCGAGCGATCGTTAGACTAGGCAGCTTACAGCGTGCACTGCTTGTGACTCTACCATTAGACTCAACGCTATTCCAGTTCGCTTCTGTTTGCGCATTAGGAAAATCATGTAGAATGAAATTCCAAGATATTTAGTTTTTGAAAAATCCTCACATGGAGGGATTGCAAGCTCGAGAGAGTGATAAAATACATCCACCCATACATTCGTCCAGTAGAAATATCATTATTGAAAAAAAAAATTGCTGAGGAGCTGATCTTTTTGGGGGATACATTCGCCACAATTGTGTGTTTTTGCAAAGGGTTTTTTTCTATTTATAATAGTTCACAAAACGGACTTCTCTTAGTATACTAATAAGCAATCGTTGCTATATAGACACGTTTGAATAAAAAACTAAGAAAGCACCATTTTCGCAAAAACCCACAATAGTCGAGTTTTATTCTTATCAGTAGAGGTCCCCCCATCACTGGATGAACATCAACCCACGAGAAATCAGCTAGTCAGCATTTTTTTTATGAATTATTAGGTAAACGAAATTTAATACATCAGTTTGTTGGCCAAAAGTAGATTAACAGCCTAAAACTTGATAACACTTTGATCCTGCAACAGTTATCAAAGATGTAATGGTGCATTAAAGAACTTGAATCCATTTGTCAGTTCACTAAACCAGCGATTCTTTTCGATTTTCATAGGGTACACAAATTTTCCCTTTCGGATGGTGCTAACCAATTTTTCCAGAACTTACACATTTTTTTTGTATCGTGAACAAAGGAGACCTAAACAATATTTTGAATAAAATCGCCATGACCGATCAAATGACAGATTGTTTGAACCATTTCAATGCACCAATAATTTTTTGATAACTGAAGCAGGATGACTTTGTAAAGCTTATTAGCTTAATAAACGATTATCATATTATATTATATTATAATATCAAAGTTTTATCAAATTTTAGGCATGTGCTGTTTATCCGACCGTGAGTGTATATTTTGATTCTACAGAGTGTATGTATTTTTCCAAGTTTTATGATAGTGTCAAAAAGAACAAAGCGTCAGACTATTGTGTTCTTTGAAAATGCGGAGTAAAGGATTTTCCTTGTAATTTGCAAACCGCCTTGATAGCCGTTATTTCAAGTTATAAAAAAATGATAAATTATCAATAATCTTTTTATACCTAACCCATGAAATAACGGCCATTTGAGGGGGAGTGAAAATTGGAAACATTTTTCAGATCAGTTATCAACTGCAAGACATCACCTCCTGTCCAATCATAAGGTGATAAATAAGTCACATTCCTTACTATAGGAGAAGAAAATAATAAACGTAATTTTATTACAAACAAGTACCAGCGGAACATAGATGAGGAGACTGAAATCATGAACACGAACTGGATATAGACTAAAATAATGTCAAATTCTGCCTGCCCAAAATATTCATTTGATAACAATACTAGCCCTTTTTTTCTTTTCTCAACAACGCATGACTGCTCCAATAATCCATCTATCTTTCTGATCTCTGGACTGCAATTGACGTGGATGCCTTGAACTCCTCATCAATTCTGATTCAATAAGATCTGATCTTTTAAGAGTTGTAATTTCAATTCAAAGGGCATCAGATACTCTCTACAAAAGTTCAGGAGATAGAATAGGAAATGAATAGGTACAAAGAACTAGTTTTATGAAATAACTCACCTCCAAAACTGCCTCAAGTGGTAAAAAAGGTTTCTCAGCATCTCCATCCTTTGTAAAGTAGACCACAAGCTTTTTTATCGTATTTTATTCACATTCTGAATACCGACGAGGCATTTTATACAACAAAACTGTGACATTGGAGAAGTTAACTGACTTGTGTTTTGACAACAACATTGTTTTGATTAATCACTTGATCACATAACCAAATTTTAGGTTATTATTATTCGGAGATGATAGAAATCAGCTGTTGCTCGGCGGCCATTTTGGATTCTAGTAACGACCGATGTTTATTACGTCATTAATTCTGTTTCAGTCTGTTTTTAAACCTCTCCATGAGTTAGAAAAGGAGAGACAATCAATGACGTGAGTACAAACCCTCGTGAAACGGACTATATATATTTCTGCACTCATCAAAATTTTTCTAGTTCAAAGCTATTTCTGTCAAAGTCTGTGTTGAGAATGTACGCGTCATCACAACATCGCGATATCAATATAAAAGAGACTGAGGTGGTATACATATTGGGTCTCTGGCTTCTTCAAACGTGAATAATCCGAAATTATTAGACATGGACGCTCTCAGCATAGTATAATAGTATTATACTATGCTCTCAGCTATAAATAATCCAACGTGACTACTAAAATGCTCGCTGCGGTATTGCTGAGTATTGCCAATATTCCAGTTTACAAGATCCCATCATACTAGCAAAAAGTAGAAGTGTTTGAAATTTGATATTATCTTTTATTATGTCCTCTTCAAACTAGAACATATTGTGCCAAATATTTGACCTTATAGTACCGAAAAGAATCCCTTCATATCTTGTACACAATATATGTATGTATATTATTCCACAATCGTTACAATGATTTTAGAACCAACACTCACTGCAGATATTTTCTATTGCGTTACCGCAGGTAAATTAAAAATAAATGAACCAACATACTCATTTAATTTGAACCCAATGATTCAATTTGATTCAAGAAGTGTCTGTGATGTACGTTTCGATTAGGTAGAACAATAACCCCTAAAATGAAACACTTTTAATGTTCGATCCAAATAAATATGATCTCATGCGGAACAATTTCAAAAATTCGAGAAATATTATATTACAGTATTTATTAGAACTGAGGTGCTTCGACAACACACACATAAAAGGCATAATGGAAGATGAGTCATTTAATTGGATCATTAGGGTATACAATGACACATTAATTGCTCGTTATGAACTTATAGACCTTTGTCAAAAAGAAAGACAAACAGCCCGAATAAATACTTAGGTTGGTCATCCTTATTTAATGATGAATAATATTGGAAGATAATACATATTGTTAGAAAAAACAGATCTGCAAATAGTTTTCTTGACTCAAAAAATTAAAATGAACGTTTCAAAAATTTCGCCAACATTCCTTCTGATGAATCAACAGAATTATGGATAAACTTTGCAAAATTTTATGGCAAAACCAATGAGGTACAGACGATGATGTCACACATTTTGAAGATGACTTAATATCGTTGCAGTCAATTTGTTTAATCAATCAATGATTTGAGATTGAAGAATGATTAAATTGGCGATCACATTGTTATTTCATCCCGATTAGAACCACCTTTTCAAAATTTGATTACTTTTGTTCTCTTAAGCGATCAGGTCATCAGAAGTGGATCACATCAGCTACAAAAACTTCATGAAAACTGCAACACCTTTTTGGCTCAAGTCTCCAATTCATGCATCACTCTAAATTTTTTTCCATCTTGTTGGAAAACCTGCTGAAATTATCCTGGCTCCAAAAAAAGTTAAAGATTTGTCAATCCCTTCAAATTATCGTATTTTTTTCTTTATCATCATGTTTTGGAAAAGTTTCAATTGGGTTCACAAAGATATTTTCGTGCCAAATTGAATAATTTCTTGTCTAAATTCTGCTCGCAAAAACTCTTCTGCAAGGATCAGTATAATATCCGATTCTTACACATGACATCCCCACTTATCCCATGATAAATATTTCTCTTTTATCGAATGTCACCCTTCTGGTGGCTTCTCACGGTTGTTCAAAATAAGTTGCAAAGAAGTTTGAATGGGTTTGTGGATATTTTATCACAATGAAAATAAAATAAAACTCTTCTAAAAACCCAAACTTTGATATTCAAAAGGATACATCGTAGTTTTCCTGCAATAGCTCAAGTATGTGGAAGTTTGAGCTAAGAAGATTCCCACGCAGCGTCTGTCCTAGAATGGGCGGCTGCACTGGTGAAAGAGGGCAGTTCCACCAAATTCGGTCTATAGCACGGGAAGAATGACTTTGAAACGGTATAGTACCAAAAACGGTGTTTCCACTGCAGTACACAAAAGGAACGGAACCGGCACTGTAAATAGTTTTCCAAAAATCTTAATGGCAGAGAAAAAAAACGATAAAATGGCCCCGGGCTTAAGTGAGGAGACGGTGCGACGAATGCCCCCGTTGCGGAATATTGAGAATCAAGGAAACACAGAGAAAATTAAGATATATTATGGCAATATAGTATGTATTGCCACCTGGAACATGCGTAGCTTGTTTATGCCAGGGAAATTGACAAACACTGAGGTTGAGATAGGACTAAGTGAGGTTAGCCTGGTTCTGGAAGGCAACAAACAAGTAATGGATTGATTTATTATCCAGGAGGCACTGACCCAGAGCATCGATATGGAACAGCCATACTCGTTTCGGATAAATTAGCACAGTCGGTCACTTAGAGCGATAGAGTGGCTCTGTCAAAATTACAAAGAACTCACAGATATTTGAATATAATTTGAATTTTTGCCCCAACAAGTGACAAACCAGCTCAGAAAATCAAAGAATTAAAAAAAAAATTGATGAACTGATGCGGTTAACAGAGAAGGGAGATAATATAAGGATGGTAATTGGATTTTGATGCCAAAATTAGCTGTGGTACTGAGGGGGAAAGCATCGGGGCATACGGTCTTGGCGACAGGTATAGAAGGGGAGTCAGACTTGTGCAATTCTGTGTGGAAAATAGCCCTCTAATCGCTTACACCTTTTTTCAACAGCATCCAAGAAGGCTATACATCTGGAGGTCACCTGCAGACAGGGAGGAAAAAATTGTTAGGGATAGAAACTGAATGAAGTCTACAATAACCTACCCTGAAGCAGACATCAGCAACGACCACAACCCTGCCGTGTTGGACTTTAGACTCAAGATAGTCCTGAGAGTTGGAAGAGAAAAGACTCAATCACTTTATCATATATAAATTGAACCTTGTTGATAAAAATTCCACTTCATTTTACCCAATTTTTTATTTTTCCTTTCTCTCTATTTCCTCTTATTTTTTTATTTTTTTGTAAATCCTTATGGATTACTTTCTTGCTGTAGTGGTATACCCAAATGGAAAAAAAAAACTTTTGTTTCCATAAAAGTCCTGTCATCAAACAAAAATAAATCATCTAAAAAAAGTCAACAAAAAAAAAGCGGTTGTGAAGAAATACGATTGAGTTATGAGACAATGCCTAAATTAAAACCGGCATAACATTTTGAGTGAATCGAAAATAATGTCTCCAAATGTCCAATCAGATTATGAGGTCTTATTGTGGGTTGATTATTACTCCAACTCATGAAATTATAGTTACCAAAACTATAATAGACTAAATTAGTGTGACGTCATTAAAAAGGTTGGTATCCCGGAAAGGTAGCGGCTGTTTCCAAACAAACTATTTCCAATGCGTTTTTATTGGGAGTTTTGAGTTATCATCGATAATTAACTTGCTCATTCAATACCTGTTTATTCAAAAAAAGTACATTGCTAATGCCGGTAGGTATTCTTTATTTGATTACAAACTAAATAATCACTTCCAACTATCTGACTTGTCAAAAATAGTGGATTTAGGCATTTTGAGGTTATGTCTTTCTATTGATAAATATTCTATAGATATACCTATAGGATTACGGTTAAAGGTGATCATTTTCAGGTTCATGATGGTATGTGTTTTGCTCCAGACTCCCAAATATTACAGTGCAAAGAAAAAATGCTTCTCCTTCAGATTCCGAAAAGACCCAGTCCTGTACAAGGAATGGATCACCACTTTTGTTTGAAGTTCTTTTCTTATTTGTCACTTTTAATGATATCATAGAAAGTAAATCATGCTAAACAAATTTATTTTGAATTTCTTCATGTAAGAAATTGTGTAGACGAGATGATTCACTTTCTTTCTTTCAAAATATGATGTCCACTATCATAAACAATAATTCCGAGATTTCTGATGAACAACATCAATTTCTCCTCATTCTTAAAAAAGTTTATGATACTCATTTCTAACTAGGTACCTACATGATGTGCTTGTACAAGATATATTCACGTTAAATCTATGAAATCAATAGAGAATGTGAATCACCCCGCTAAACAGCCATTTCTAAAGTGCATAAATTCGATATTTATAACAAAAATCATAATTAATTCACAAAACATGGATATTATAGTTCATCGCCCATACAGTGACTCGATAAACTACAGTGACGCCAATGCATGTCGTCGTTTCTATTGGTAGTCCGCCATATTCTGGCAGAACATTGCTCGCATTCATAAGACGAAACAGTTGTGGAACTATTTCCGCTCCTTCTTATGAATTAATCGGAAGTCTCATATAAGACTCAACATTCAACTGTCAGATGCCAAAGAGTGCTTCCGGTGCGTAGCGGGCACTGTTTCGTCTTATGAACGCGACCAATGTTTATTGTTATGTTGCCATTGACAACCATTTGACAACCATTGAGAGTTTGAAATGGTTTTAAGTTGCGGTTTGTGAAAAATATTTTTCATCAAGGTTTCTTTGTGATTTGACTATTTTTTTAAATTGTGACGTTCCTCATCGCGCCCCAGCGTTTGCCTCAACATGGCCTCAATGGCCTGTAGTTTATCGAGTCACTGTAATCGCCTACCACCTTCACTCCTCCAGAGTACTTCAAACTTCCAAATAAAATGACAAGTCACCATAATTCAAGTTCACTTTAACCACAGCAACCTGAAAAACTCGAATACTGAACAAAATCCCTCAAAAGCTTTCCAATATTTTCAAAAAGTGTGTTCTTAGAAAATATGTAGTTTTACATCGGCCATTAGTTCATTTGGAAATAGGCATTGTCATTAGTATCACTTTTGACTAAAATTCAATGCTACCAACATAGTTATGACGTCACGAGTCTATTAAAGAGATAAATAATAAGTTTTTAAATGAAATTTGGCAACAGGCATAATCACCAAAATTATAATTTTGGCGAGAATTTTGGAGATTGAGGAGAAGATTTTTGTCATACTGTAGAAATTAGGTTGTTTTAATTAATAGTAACACCGCTGGTATTAGATCGTAAAAAATAGTTAAACTGTGATTAATATGAATCTGAATTTGTGATGCTTATATCAAATTGTATGGAAGTATGGCTTCATCTCAAACCAGCACGATGCAGATTTCATGTGTTGATACCACAGCAATAAGAACATACACACCGTCTTCATAAAATCAAATTGGTTGAAGTTATTTTCTTTCATGAGACCATTATCGTGCTCACTTGCAAGATACAATCTTGTTCCAGTTTCTGAGTGTTCTCTTTTAACAAATTTTGTCTCAAGCTCTACGGACTACCAGTTTTCCATTGCTGTTTTATCCGATTTCAGTAAATATTTGCGAATGAGTTCAGTAAGAACTGACGTGAATTTTCTTTCGTATTCCTCAATTATACGTTGCTCAACTTCACTGGCTGTATTTTGAGGTTGTCACAATGATATTCTTTTTTCTTTACTTCCAGTAACAACCAACTCACTAGCACCAATTTTAATGCTACTAACTAACGAATGAACTGTCGATGCTGTTATTACGGATGCAAAAAACTAACTTTTTCAGAAACTTATTTTATACAGGGTGATAAAAAAAGTAATGTGAATTTTCTATTTCTTTACCCCCCATTTCCACAGAGATCTTTTGAAACTTTCTTTCGATATGCTCAAGTGCTTGTTACGTCCATACCTCGGAATATTTTTGGATTTTTGTTGATATCTTCTTTCGTTTTGGAAATATCGACTTTTTTTCAAAATTATGACACATCGGGCTTTGAATGGCTGTTCTGCTGATTCTAAGTTTACAACTGAAAATGTAATGGCAATGATCTATCGTTCAGCTGTCTTTCTGATGACTCATTGGATACTCAGCAGTATTCTGAGTATACAGGGTGGGCCAAAGGATTTTGATCATAAGTAAAGCACTTTTTAGCAATTTTGACAAGTTCTCTTGAAAATTAATGAATAGTTAATCAATTCATTCAGCTTCTTTGACATACGGTGCACCTCTTGAAACCAAATTTCAAATTTTAACGTCGATGTTGGCCGGCCCGAGATTTGATTCTAGGACCAGATTCGTGAGTACTCGATGCACTAACCACTGCGCTACACCGACGATATTACAGCCGAACAAGCTTCATTTTTCAAATTTCAATTTGATCCGATAACGAATAATCAAGATGTATCAATAAGAAGAGAAACAAAATGATCCTTGACTGCCTGTAACTCGAAAAATATTGAGATTTCGAACATTTGTTATATGACTTACCACCATTATTTTATCACATACAATCACCCCTCTGAGTTTCCTGACGTTTTTTGTGTATTACAAGATATGAAAAATGTTCAATGAAACAGAATAACTTGACTCATCCATTTTGGGGACACATAATCGAATGTAGATATATGGTCTGCAAAATTGAAAATCACCTACAGAATATTTGAGTGAGGCCTGAGGATAAAATCCTTCAGCAGTGTCTGTTAGTTAATAAAATTGGAGAGAATTCACATAAAAACAATAATTCAATTCAATGTTTTCATATAACTTCAAAGAAAATCTATTTGAATATTGATTCTATAAATGGATGGAATATGAAAACTCTATCGGAAAATATGAACGTATTTTCCTCTACATTGAAATAAACCTCGTCCACACTATATGGATTATTATTCCAAAAATAAACTGTGTACTGCTTTTATTCCATGGAATTACATACATCCTGCATTCAGTTGAACCAGTGTGATTTGTTGGCCGTGAAATTTCAATTTAGAATTAAATACATGTTTTTGGACTATATTGTGAAAAGGCTGGTAATCTGGAATCTAAAATTAATATCATTCTGACCTGGCTACCTAATTTGATGACTTCTAAATGGAACAAGCTGAGTAGAAGCCGTGGGTGGTATCAAAACATGAGCATGATTTATTTGATGGACCTAATTTATTGATTGATAATAATAATAAAATAAACAATCCTTATTTGAAAATTCAATTTTATGATGTAATATAAAATGAAATGACGTCAATAAGATGAACATGCCTAGGTATGTCAAACATTCTAGTGTAACCTACTAAACATTATGAAAATCATCAAGACAGTAAGTCAACAATTCTTTAACTTCTCTTTTAAAATGTATAACTGATTCAATTGAGTGAATTGCAAACAATAAACATTCGCATATGTACAAAGCATACACTGTCATTACGTTTAAGTTTTTGAATCTACTTCTGCAGCTTTCTTGATCATTCATTTTCTCCATTATCCTTAAGAGTTTTTTTTAAATGACAAAAATATTCTGAATCCTGCTATCTCTACCCAAGATGATTATTCTATATTTCAGAATTGACTCAAAATTTGCGATGAACAGAATCCTTAAAGTTTCACCTTTCATGTATTTACATATTGTTCTTATGTTGTAACGGGCAAAGTTTGATTTTTTCTCCAGATTTTGTATATTACACAACCATTCCAAGTTTTTATTAAGTTTAACTCTCAAAAATTTTACATCTACAGAAAATTCCTAGCTCTTGTTGTTCAAATTTATTCCATCCGGCTCCAGCAGATTTGAGTTTTGGGTTCTGAGAAAAAGTTTATTTGGTTTTCTCCTTGTTAAACACTAGGCGGTTCTGAGCAAACTCCAGTCTTCAACCATTGAAAAGAACTCCTGGTCTTTCGTGATCAAGTCTTCAATGTCCTTGTTGCCAACTAAGAGGTTCGTGTTATCTGCATATTTGACCATATTCATGCTTTTATCTGTAGTATCCACCAAAAGTGCAAAATCATATATGAACAAATTAAACGGGAACGGTCCCAAAACACTGCCCTCTGCTACACGAGAATCGTTTGCGTGGAGGTCTGACTTGCCACATACTTCATCTTTGGTAACTTTAACGATTAGCCTTCTGTTGCTCAAATATGGGGAAAAACACTTGTTCGCTAAACCTCTTATACCATATCGCTCCAGTTTATACACAAGCAATCATACACCTCTGATAAGTCCAATAGCAATCCCTTGTAAATCTATTTGACATTAGCTGAAAATATTGAAATCCTCTACAAAGTTCAAAAGTATTGAGCACATCGCCATTCCAACAATTTTAGAAAATTCAACCAGCAAACTGATTGGTCTATAGTTATTCAAATCGCTTGGATCCCCTTTCTTGAACACTGGCTTGACCAAAGCAATTTTGAGGTTTCTGGGAAGATTCCAAAAGCGAAGGCGTTGTTGACGATATAGTTCAAAACTTCTTGTGTTGCAAAAGCAGCTAGTTTCACTAAGCTAGAAGGAATATCATCAATCCAACTGCTGAAGTTCTGATTTTACTGGATATGTCACATAGGTATCTCCGAGGGTATCTCAGACTCGGTCACAGGTGCAATAAATAGAGACTTTGTTTTCCATGGAATATCACTGGTAAAAGGTGTGCTGACCAGATTATTCACAAGTCCTGGAGCAACAGATAAGAAATCAGTTTGTTGAATTTCGCTTCTGGATAGAGGAAATGCGAAGATTCAACACTCCAAAAAAAGGGTTTTAATTCACTTTATTGAATGACGCGTTTCGGGCTAATACCCATTATCAAAGGCAAGGGAATTTATATCTAAAATAGCCAAAACCAATTCGTCAACACACAATGAGAAAAAATGTTCGATTTTAAAAACTTACGTCAACTTCTACAGAAATGATCATGAGGGTGGTAGATAACATTTTTCAAAAAACTGTACAACAAAATAGAAAAAATAAAAAAAAAAATAGAAAACTGGAGCACTTTTTAGAAATTCACAAACAGCGTATTAAAATTCAAAAAATTAAACTTAACCTAACTAATAAGCAGGAATAGGTGCTGACTAGACTACTGCAGTATGAGTTCCTACATTCCAAAGCAATACGAGCAGTTTCGAGATGTAGGTTGCCTAGGGGATCGTTCAAGGAACTGACATCGAAGTTCAGAGCTTCTTTGGCTATCTCTATACCTTCTAAAAAGTCCAGATTCTTGCCATTTTTAATATTATGAAGGATCTTGAAACTCTTCGATCTATCAAATTTGTGGTTGCTTTGTTTCATGCTTTGTTTCAGATGAACTTCAAATACTGACCTGTTGTTGTTTGGTGATTTAACTGTGGATAGATGCTCTTGGATTCTTGTTCTGAAGCTTCGACCTGTTTTTCCCACGTAGGTGGAGTTGCAGTCATCACAGGATAAATGATAAACGCCACTTTTCGAAATAGCAGGGGTTTTGTCCTTGAGAGAAGACAAGGCGTTCCTGAGGTTGAAGCTTGACTTGAAGGCAATCTTGACATTTTCCAGATAAGTGTTCAGTATGTTGGTTATTTTCAATGAAATGGGGCCATAATAGCTCAAAGAAACAAATTTTGGGGGGTTGCCACGGAGATATCGATTGGTCTTGTTGAGGAACCAAACATCTTTGGAGTTTTCTAGTTTTTTTGATAATCAGTCTATCAATCAACTGTTTAGTATATCCATTATTGATGGATATTTGATATATTGTGTTCTGTTCCTTCAAAAAGTTGAGAGGTTGGAGTGGTATAGCAAACAGTCTATGTATCATTGAGTTGAATGCTGCCAGTCTATGCATTATGTGATGGTTGGAGTCTGATGAAATAACATGGTCGGTTTGAGAAAGTTTTCTGAAGATTGAATAGAGTAATTCTTGATTATTCTTAGTTATGGAGAGGTCCAGGAAATTGATGTTATTGTTTTGTTCCAACTCCATAGTGAATTTGATAGAATCGTGAATGGTGTTCAGGAATGTGAAAAACTCGTTCAATTGTTGTTCAGAACCAGTTCATATTACGAAAATATAGATAAAAAATGTTCATTTGCTGGCTATGTGTTGAGAATCACCTGCGATCTTGATTTCTGATGTCCTCACTGCGGATCTTTTCAATTTTTCATCAATAGCCCACAATTTGCTCTTATTATCAGATTTCATCAGTGACTGGATTGTTTACAATAGAGATTTGAATGATTCATTTTATCTCTTTTGAAGATAGATAGCACCAAAACCAATTGAGTAACTTCTATTTTTCATCGTTATGTAATCAGTTTTCATATTTCTTTTTGGTGTATTGATTTTAGCACCATCACTACTATCATCCATACTAATTTAAAAAATGTATTCGCAGTTTTGACTTGTTAAATCGAATGTAAAACACGGAAAAATTAAAACGTTACTGTCGCCGTTATTCACCAGATTATCAATACATGAATACATCTTTTTCTCATAATATTCACTAAAGATACTATGGTTTTCACTGATATAAAATTATTGTCCTACCGTTCCAAATATATCAGAAATCAGTTATAGTCCTAATAAGAAAATTTTTATGTACCTAGTCAGTTCGGTAGGTGGTGCCTCTTTACTAATGTACCTGTTGATAAACATTGATAATCATGGAGAAGACTTGAGAATGATCCACACTTGATAGAAAGAGTCTTGGACTTCAATACAATATAAGGAATTACATACATGAAAGTTTTGATTTTCCCTTGGGTCTCCCCATATTTCAGTATTCTTTTTGAGATACAGCATTTTTGAAACCAAAAGTAAATACTCACAAGCCGCAGTGTAGAGATATGTAGATATTTCTTTCAGTGACTTTTCAAGGACTTTGAGAAAAAAAAACTAAATGATGTGCTTCTGGTGATGAATAACCAAAAAATGAACAGAAAAAAAATGTGAATTTTGTATGTGAAAGCAAAACAAATTTTGCTTTGAAAAAAATTATCAAAAAATGAAAATAATTGCAATGTATTGAACAAAATATTCAGAAAACACATATTATCAGGTAGGTATATATACCCAAGCATGTTGGTGTTGCCACAATACACAATCCACTTACAAGCTCAAAAAAAATGTCACATTGGTCCTACCTTGATATCAAGATATCCAATTTGGCAAACATACCATCAAACTGATCAACGTCACTTCACAGAACACATATATGTGTGTTCTGTGCGTCACTTAAAATAACGAATCAATATGAAAATATATTTTGTACTCAATGAGTAGAGACATCAATTTATTATATGATTCAAAGATAAAATTTATAAAATATATTATTAATATTTAATATTTATATTTTATTTGTTATATTTTTGTCTGCTCGATCGAGAACTACCTAACAATATCAGTAGCAGATTCCATGAATCGTATGAGTTGAATTGTTAAGAGAAGAGCAAGTCTAGCTATTTATTGATTTATTCTCAATTATATTTTTTCAGTTCATTCCAACGTTGTGGTAGAGGTTCGGGAACCCTCAACGCTCCATGTTGGAATGTTGTTATGTGTGCACACATTATCCTCCGTTACGAGTGGACCTTCCAGAAAATCATAAAATACTTTATCTTCATCCAGCCATTCCGATTCTATTGTGACTTCTAGGGTAGTTTTAACAGCACGTAAAATTTAATTGCAGACTGGAAATGGAGAATTTCAAGTAGTCCGTCGAGATTTGTGAAAATAATTCCACTCATAGAATTGTTCCGCATGAAAACTGAAATTTGTCACGTATAAGGGCCGTGCATTTTTGAATGTGTTAACAAATCAGGCGTTTTTCAAGGATTGTTTCTTTCAGGATAATGTAGTGTAGCTCTGTAGTGTTGGGGCGCATCCATGATTCACTACATTCTTTCTGGTATTTCGCCACACCCTGTCAAACATTCTCAAAAAAAAGATCTTGGCAAAAATGAACCATTGGTCATGATTTGTCTTTCACGAAGCTCTTTTTTTGAATGTCAAAAGTTACACAGAAAAAAATGTTTGGTCTTAACATCAAAAAGAGAACTAAACAATTTTTTGAAAATAATCACCAGGACTCATGAGCTGACAAATGAATTGAAGCCTTGGATGGACTATAACTTCTTTCTTAACCGATGCAGGTACCGACTTTGATCAAATTCAAGGTCGTTTTCATACATATGACCTTACCCGTGTATCTGAATAGGATGCTGAAATGATTATTACACGCAAACAAGCCCATTGGAAAAATCTCTTACACTTCATCATTATCATTTGAGTGGATACTCGGGTGAACTCGCGTGTTTTTTCAAGCCAATAAAGTAAAATAGAAATAAAGATTCCAGTAACGTTTTTTTTTTGCGTTGTATGCAGAAATCTCGACAAAGAATTGCCAATAACGTTCGGGAAACGGAAAATACCTACATCAATAGATTAACTGTACAGGAAATAAATGCTGAGCTAGTTTATTGTATGTGCTACGCCGTTTTTTTGGATATTCTTACTAAATCCGGCTGGATGTATCCGGACCCCTTAGACCCGAGCTTGGACCCAAACATGACCAAGCCAATCCGGGCATGTGACATTCTATTTTTATTTGCAAGCTGACCCAACAAAGCTGTTGATAGTATCGACATTTACATCTTTTTGGATAAGAATAAATACTCACCAATTATACAGGTTGTCTCCAAAAAATGCGGAACAAAATCTACCATATAACACTGAGGCCAAGTTATGTCGATTTACCGCAGTTTATCTTTGTTCAAGATTGCACCGTTTCCGAAATACAGGGTGATCGAATTAGAAATTAAAAATTGATTTTTCTCATTAGTGGACATTTTTCCACTGAGGCCACCTAAGGGTGTCATGCACTGGTGCACATCAGTTTTTTTTATGTTTCATAAGAGAAACAGATTCTCCAGGAAATTTAAAGTAAGAAAGGTACTCTTGTCAAAGTTCGCTCATATGAGCCATTTTCGAGATACTTCCATTTAAATGGCCATGCCACACCAAAACATTTTATAGCATCGGTACTACTGCAGCTATCGCCAGCAATTTTAAGACATAAAGCCCAGTAGAGCCTTCCGGATTTTGTGACTTTTAACCAAGGGCCGTACAAACCAGGGGGGTATTTGGGTAAAGAAAGAAGCGTTTCCGGACCCATGTTCATATGAACCTGTTTTCTTATTTTCGTGTATTTTATCTACCCTAGAACTTTGTTACATGATCACCGGAGCACCCTATTTATGGTAGTTTTGTTAATAGTTTCTTGAAACGTTGGTGTAGTCGAATATCAGGAATGTTTCAATGTGGCATGGATCCCTTCGAATGGAAATATCTCTAAAATGGCTCACCTGAGCGAACTTTGACAAAAGTACCTTCTTCACTATAAATTGTCTGGAGAATTTTCAAATCTATCATTTTGATTAGTAGCAGCCCCTGATTACCGCGTGATCCCCTTTCGAAACGATTTTTCACCCTTCATTGCAATGCCTGCATACGTTAAACGGACTCATGGTATGCATATTATGTTCTCTTAGGGTGCAGTCCTGCTAATATGCCTGTTACATTCCTAAGTCGATTCCTACTATGTTTCAGTGGACTTTAGGTTAATGATGGTTGGATTTCATCAGCAAACATCGATTTACTGTGTTTCAATCCTGGAGATTGGTTCCGCCTTGATTTATGTAGTTTTTAGACTCATGGCATGAATTCTGTGTTGGCAACTGTCCGCGGCAGATGGTCAGAACCCCCAGCATGCCTGAGCCATCTGTATATTATATGGCTTCATGTGACCTACGGTATAGTTTCAATGTTTCTTTCTTCCAAAGAGGTGTTTCACAGTATCGTATGACTACTAGGTATTCATAGTTATTAGGGGGTTCGTCATTTTGCTGGTGATCTCAGTATACCCTTGTGCGTCTTGTGCGTTTGACATGAAATCAGATGATGATCCCACTAACGTTCGTTTGTTACAGGGCTCTGCCACATTCTCACGAGTGACATTTCATTCGAAAAGGCATAAAATTACCTTTCTTATGATAGCCTGTTCATTTGTTGAATTTCACTGTAACAGTTGCTAATAAAGATTTTAGAACATTCACTGGATAATTTTGGTATTAATGAAATAGGTTCTGGTTATTGAGAATCAGAACAAATACAGTTATTAGTACGTTTCAATGTTTGCTACTTGTAACATTGCCTTGCAAAGAAAAAAGTAAAGAAGCTGTTAGATTTCATTCATTTATCAAAATGTTACTTCAACAAATGTTGAAAATGTGACCCGTTCGCTTCCATTCAATAATAGAGATTTCCTTCAAATTTATTTCCGACTTTTTGTAGCATATCAGGTGTGACCCTTCTGCTCTCTCTTGCAATTCGTTGACAAAGATGTTGTATCGAGTCAGGCTGCGTTGCAGAACATTCATTTTTCAAGTGTCTCCAAAGAAAAAAAATTAAAGGCAGTGAATCAGGTGACCTCACAGGCCATTCGATAGAACCTCTTGAATAAAACGCTGGCTATCTCATTTGTTCACAAAATTGCAGCCTTCTGTCAGGATCATCATCATTCTGATCCTGTAATAATTCACGAACAAAATTCGTTTTCTTTAAAGATCCGTAATATGGGTGTTGCCCCCTGAGGCCAAATTCCGTGTACCTGTGGAATTCTATCAACAAGTCGCTTTCTCATCATTCTACACAGAGAGCAAGATGTCGCTATGGAATTCCACAGTTCACGGAATCCGGCTTCTGAAGATTCAGCCAGTTGACGGGTACTTTGAGTATGATCCTATTCCATCATACAACCCAGAACAGCTACTACCGCAGCCCCATTTCTCATTGGTTTCTGCGTCTGGTGCTTCACATCATAAACAGATCCGGAATCGACAAACTTTTTAATAAGCCTGCCAACGTAAGAATTATTGGGATGACTATCATAAAATAAGCGAGCAGTAAGTCTAGCACAACTATTGTTCTGATAATGAAGTTCAACAATTTCAACCCGTTCTGTTATGGAATAAACCATTTTCTACAGTCAAATTGAGATAACTTGGAAAGCAACCAAACTTTGCCAATAAAGAAACCAAAATAAACTGCTAAGCTCCTAAATTCTTTTCCTACACTCATCTGCAGTTGTTATGCAAAGGATAAACGGCGTATGAAGTTGTGATAAAAATTTCTCATTCGTTTTCATTCCTCTCAACTTAATCACATTTTGTTTTTCATCAATACTAAAATCATAGGACCAATGTTCTTAAAGCCTTTTTCGCATTAATTGTTCAAGTGAAATTCCACAAATATGTAGGGTATCATTAAAGAGGTGATTTTATGCCCTTTCGAATGACATCGATCGATCCCACTTCACATTTGAGATTATAGGGTTGTGGCTCACCCTCGCTAGGGAGTTGAGAGAAAAGGATGAAAAAAAAATATGTCCCCCTCAAGAGCAAAATCGAGGTGCCCGAGGATTTTCACTTTGAATTACAAAAACATGAGGAAAGCCAGGCCAGCATACTTTTCGTTGGACCACTCTGTATATTATTGTATTAGTGTATGTATATCGTGGGGTCCAGTCATCCTATTAATCCTAATATGGTAAGATTGGTAATAACTGTCAAACTTGTCAAATAGGTATGTGGATCTGTGGCTTCCATTTTGATAAAAATGTCATGTACGGTGGGGAATTTGAGAATAGTTTAGTACTTTGTAGCAAGTATCGGTATAGTTCTCACGTGTCCAGCTATGCTTACAGAGATACGCTGACCACTGGACTCTTGCAAGACACATGGCCGCTTGTAGGACACCTTTGGAATAAATTTTATATGGAAAACATTCTAACAAGCAAGTTTTGTCTTGAGTTCAGTGAATCATTTACAAAATGATGAATATATGATCGCAAAAATGAGTCTAGAAACTAAGGTTTGCCAGCTCTTCGAGGTATACCGGGTTGCGTGATGGATATGATGGAATTGGATCAACCAAATTCAGTATTCTCATGTATTTGGAAACAATTCAACAAGTGATTGTCTTAATTTTTCGGTAGTAGAAAAGCTAAATGATCTCAACGCTTTTTATTTTTTTTTGTGAAAAAATTTAAGGAACTAAATACCCAGCGGTGATTTTGGAAAAACAATTCCATGCTTTGTTTCGCAGTTTTGTATCTATCAATAATGTTTCCTGATTCATAATACTTTTCTTACTTCCGGGACTGAAGTATTACTTTGTATTCCTCCGTGATATAGTTTCACGAAAATCCCGGAACGAAATTGTAATAGTGATAATTGTGTGATACAATAACAGTTTTCTGTGTAATTTTTTTGATACTATTTTTACGTTTTAGTTCCAGAAGCACGAAAAATATCGTATATTCCTTGCGACTAGAGTATTTCTAATCCCTCAGGAATAGTATGGCCTTCTCTATGGTCGAGCCATAAACTTTTCCCTCGGAATTAAAATTGCCACTTTAGTCCCGCGGCATATAATATACTATTAACCATACCTACATGCCGATATTCAAATATTATAGATAACAACTTACCTAAAGTATAGGATCCGAATCAATTGTAACACTAAGCATTTATTTTGTATTCCAGAATGTCATGAGATGTCCCGTGACGCGTACGTGGGGGGCTCCCGCTCCCCTAGGGGCGTGAGGCTGCCCACCGTGGATCGGTCGCCCAGTAGGGCTTACCCAGGGGGCAGCCCCTTGGGACGCAAACCGTTGCGTCAGACTCGTTCGGGCAACAACTCGCCCGAACATACGGGATACAGCACTGGCGCTAGTGCATATCACTCGTATTATCGAGACGACGAACTAGAAGATTCAATGCTGGAAGAAAGAGGAAGACCGATGGCCGTTGGAGCAGGTCATCACCGTTCCAGAAGTGCCACAAGGTAATTCACTTTCCATTAGGTGAAATCGTCCTACAATAACTATAACAGACCATTTTGAGCTCTCAGTCTACATATAAGAAAAACACAAATCACAAGCTTTATTGTCTTTATTGTACATTGACCATTACCACAACTTGTATCAAATAAAATATAGCATACGAGGTTTTATGATTTATCTGATCAGAAAATTGTTTGGATCAAAATTTTCCCAGACCATCTCAGTAGATTATGAAAAGGATTGAAAATGACACACATCACCAAAAAAAAAAAATGTGGCTCTAGATAAAGTCCATGAAGTCTCCTTTGAAGGTACACCAAAATGATCATATTATTATACTTCAATGAAAAAATTAAACTTGAACATGAAACAAAACTGATGAGCTGATTCCATACAATGATCAAAAATAGTGGGACATCTCCAGAACATGGGTTGAGCAGGCTGTACTCATTTTAACACGAGCTCTGTATGATGTTTTTTTCTGCAAATTTTCCCAAAATCTCTCACAATACCTTTTTACCCTTTATAATAAAATGAAAGTTTTGAGCAGGATTATGCATGTGGAATAGAATGATAGAGAGGGTGGAGGGGCATTCATAGCCCTGATATTTGTGCTCCTAAATTATTTCTTAGAAATTGGAACATGATAAGTTCAAATACAGGGTGTCAATATGAATACTTCACACTCTGAATAACGAACCAAGAAAATGTTTCTCCAAGAAAAGAAAATTGAAAACGCACGGACCAGTGGATTTTAGCTTCGAAAAGGAAAAAAATTGCGTTTATTTCCAGTTTAACTACTTCATCCCTCAACCGGGGATGATATCGTCCATCGCCTCGACTTCTTGGTCACAGGCCCTGCATAATATTGTGTAGGTTAACTGCATCCAAAGAAGGTGTTTATTTTTATTTAGCTGACAGTGACCTATTATTAGAATGTCCAATTATCAGGCGTAGATCCCTCATGGTCCGCGACAGTTTCTGTTCTGCTGCATTATCTGGATAGCTCAGAACCTTTCAAGATAGATTCCAGCCGAAGCAACTTCCAGCACTGTCTGAAAAGAGTGTGAGAGCGTTCCGTGATGATATCTATGGCTGCCTTCATGGTCAAACCCATGAAAGGCTCTGGTGATTGATGTCTAGTCGGGCTTTTCCTTTGATGCTACCATCCACTTTGATTCTTCTATGTTCTTCCGTGCTGTTCAATGTTTCCCCTGTGAGGAAACGGTGGTATTGTTGTACCAGTTGTGAAGTATGATGTGGTCTTGATTGGGTACTGCTTGTTTGTCATCGGTGTAAATGTGCACGATTTTGCAGTTGTTTTTGACTATCTATCAGTGCAGATTTCTGTTTCCCGTCTATCTACAGGGTGGCGCATTAATGTGTGGATGTCCATTTTCTCCCTTGTCAAAAGAGATAGGAAAATATTTTCAAGGCAAAACTTGAAGGGTTCCAGCAGGGTCACAATCTAAAAATATTACTGTGTATACAGAGTGTTCTAGGAAACCGTGGCGTCAAAAAATACACTTTTTTTAAATAGCAACCCCAACTTTTGATAAGAGATTTGGATTCAGCGTTATATTCTACGTATGGAACAGTGGTTTTATTTGCCAGAACGTGCAGTGTTGTCAGGCTATCCAGGATTTACTAAAATCTAGGGACAAAAACATTATGTTGGTGAATTAGCTACAAAAACAAAAGATTTGAAATTGAATCTTGCAAATATGCGTATTTTATTTTTTTCAAATGGAACACCCCGTGTGCTGTTATCTAGTTTTGTTAAGCACTCAAAACCCAGCAACTTTGCTAGCACAATAGACGTCATAAAATGTGTCGTTATCTCGCGATCTTTAATTATGTCAAAATAGTACCTAATTGGAATTTCTGGTTCATTCTCGGTACAGATTACGCGACTAAACGTCATTGGCTGGGTATGACTGAAAACAAAAGAGGTTGAAGATCTTCATTCAAAATCGAGTTGAATATCCACTATGGTATAATCGAAATGCAACAATTCTTATCATTAACATAATCAACAAAACGAACTACGGAACTAGAGTAAATGTTCAAAATGACCGCCATTATTTTGAATGCAGGCCTATACACGGTTTTCAAATGATCGAACAACTTCAACTAGCATGTTGTTATAATTATTGTTTATATCCTGGAATGCTTCCCTTATCCGATCTTTCATATCATTTTGAGTCGTCGAAGGAACACGGTAGACTTGATCATTGATGTAGCCTCACAAAAAAAAACAGCTCTAGTTATATCGGGAGACCGAGGAGGTCACTGGACTGGACCACCCCTTCCGATTCACCTGTTGGGAAACACTTGATCCAACTGTTGATGTACCGGAGCTCCATCATGTAGATATCACATTCTGTTCTTGATATAATTTGGCTAACAGTTCATGAGTCGTGGTAACTCATTCTGCAGAAATTGGTGATATACTTGTCTGGTCACACGTTGATCAAAAAAGTAGGGACCAATGACGAAAGATCCCATCACACCTCCCCAAACGTTCAACGACTATCAGGTTTGTGAATGAGTCCGTATACATTGTGGATTTTCTGTTGAAAAGTAATGGATTTTATGACGATTGACGCAGCCGTTCTTATGGATGGTGGTGTCGTCTGCAAATAGCACGTATCCAAAAAATCGCCTGTCCCGTCGTGATTGGTCCTGGGCCCATTCACAAAATGCTTGTCTTGTGACATAATCTTGATCATGTAGCTCCTGCATTAGCTGAATGTGGTGGTATGGGTGCAGTTGATGATTTTTCAAAATCCTTTGAGTCGTTCGCCGGAAAACATCACTTCCATATTCAATTTCTCGTGGGGATCCTCAACAACCTTCAAAAAAACCTTGAGCTGATTATCTTCCGAAATGGCTGTTTTTGTTCGTTAATGCTTTTCATAATCAACATTCTCAGTTCGATTAAATCTATCCCAAATATTTTCAAAGACCTCCTTTCCGGGCTGTCTCCTTTGAGAAAGAGCTTATTTATGAAGTCTGGTCGCTTAAAGACAGTTTCGATGACTTTTCCCAAGTTTGAATACGATATCAATAAGATCATTTTTGGGAAAGTTCATTTTTGCGAAATTTTGAAATGCTATTTGTAATCTAGGTAATATGCAGCAACTAACATGAATTTTGACGAGATTTCACTCAAAATAATAATGCTTGGTGATGCTGGTTGTCATGGTAATTGAATCGGATCCTTCTGCCATAGCAACGATCCATTAACACGTTCGAATTTGTCATCTCGAAACCCAATAGAGGGGTACTATTTTGACATAATCAAAGATTGCAAGATAACGATACATTTTACGACCTGTGTTCTAATGGCAAAGTCGCTGTGGTTTGAGTACTTGATAATACTAGATAACTGCACACAGGGTGTTCCATTTGAAAACATTGAGTTTCTTCGTCTCTAAATTCGCCAAGTTGGGATCACTGTAGAAAACAGCCTGTATGAATTATAGCGAATATTTTTCCAAAAATCAATTACCTTGCCTCTAACATCAAAAAATAAGCAGATTTGCAATATTCAATTCCAAATCCTTTGTTTGTAGCTAGTTTACCAACATATTGTTTTTTTCCTAAATTGTTGTAAATTCTCGATAGCTTGACAACATTGTACGTACTGGCAAATAAAACCATTGTATCATACGAAGAATATCACGCTGAGTCCAAATCTTTAATGAAAAGTTGGAGTTGCTATCTAAAAAGTGTATTTTTTGATGCCACGGTTTTCTTGAACACTCTGTATTACATAGTAATATTTTGAAATTGTGCTCTGCTGGAATCCTATAAGTTTTGTTTTGAAAAATGTTTCTCATCTCTAATGATGAGGGAGAAAATGGACTTCGACACATTAATGCGCCACCCTGTATATAATTAAAAGGTGTCGTTCGCGTCATTAGGCAAAGAAGGAACAACAGGGCACGGTTGTTTGGAGATAGACGCTCTTCTGTCTGCCTCAGAATTCTCAGGTCTGTTTATCTCAAAAACGCTACAAATTATCAAAGTTGATGAGAAATTATGTATTTCATAAAAAGAACCTCACATTTCCAATTTTAAGAAATGCAGAGCCTCATTAGGTAGCAATACCGCCCGCTCTCTTGAGTTACACAGTCATGGGGTCTTAACACTTGAATCGCATGACATGATGTATCTATGGGATTGTGTGCAGAGTTTTGCAAAGGAGTGGAGTTCTAGTGAACGAGTTCTCGAAATAAATGAGTTTTCACTTTGTCTGATTTGGTGTGATGTGAGTTTCGCCTGGTCACAATCAAGTGAAGTCGTTACACAAAGAAGTTTCGTTGATATTTAGTGAATTTCGAATATATATCATATATCTTTATGGGTAATGGGCCATTTTATGAAAAACGAACAGGATGCAATCAGTCCATAATAGTTCAGCTTTCTTTTGTGAAAAGGTACAGGGAAATGTATCGATTTCCAAATCGCAGTGATAACATTTTATGCGATTTCCATATCGCACAAACCCGTTCTTAGCCCGTTTCAACTTGCTTCATTTTTCTACCGACGCGACGTCTCCTTACGATGGAACAAGATTAGAAAAACTTTACCGTGATATATTAACATGATATGTTTTTATTACATTATTTCCGTTCACCATTTATGGTACGACACACCCAATTTTATTTGGATTGTAGGTATTGATATTAGACGATGCACTTTTTGACTGAAGGAAACAATCATGTCACGTGTAGGAAAAGAACGACATGATTGGTTGATACGTTTGATAACGTTCCAATCTCAAACTGAATGAAATCTCACTGCGTCCTGATCAAAACGTTGAAAGCATCTTCATAGGGATCGGAAACGGACGTACATAGTTTATTTAATGTGTGAAACACCATTATTTTATCGCAGATGGTTTTTATAATATATCTATGAACAAAGACAGCTAGTGGACATGAACAATAATATCATCATAGAGTTGTTGGAAAACAAAATCATTTTCTTGTCATGAAACAGACGATATTTTATCCAAGACTGTTGCCAGATTATAATAAAAGTGGCGGCTCGAGGTTGAATCGATAGGGAGGTCAAAATGATATGATGTGTGGGGTGGAACAATGCAAACATTCGGAGACGAAAAAAATGTCAAGAGTCACCCAACCTCAAGCATTAGACGTGATCCCATTTTTGAATATGAAAAAAAAAATCGAAAGAAAGCAAATACATAAATGAAATAAATCGTACTGAGCGCAAAAAAGTAAAAAGCCCCAGCATGAGACTCGTCAATTTTTAAAATTGTTAAAAACTTACCTATTCATAGTATGTAGTTTGAAATCATTCCTCATTATACAAAGTTCAGTTATGAAATCAACTATACACAAGGAAAATAAGAAACTTGAAACTCAACTTCAAAATTTCTATTCACTGTTTTATTTTTGTTCGAAAAGGTCTTCCAAGCATTTTCAATTTGATGCGTTTTTCAAATATCAAACCATCTCCTTTTAAATTCACAATTTCACACGCCGCACAACGATCCGACATTTTAAAAACAAAATTTGAATTCGCGACCGATCACCGATGTTTGTAAACAATCCGCCGGCAAAATAAAATCAATAGCAATCTTTCAGCTTATTTGTCATTAGTCGACAACCCCTCATTATGTTTGTAAATAATGGCTACCAGTGTGAAGGAAATTTACCAAACGCTTTGCCACGGTCGGGTTAGTAAAGATATTCTATCCTAAAAAACAGACAAACATTTCACAAACAAAGCTACACTGAGTGTTGCAGTGTAGAAAAGTGTTCACTAGTGAAACATAACAATCACACCATCGTGTGACGAAGAAGGAAGACGTTCAGAAACCGAGAGCGTAGGTCGCAAATTAACCGCGTGCCAGTGGAAGGTGTCTTGGTCAATACCAATTTTTACATAATATGTTTTCTCATTCTAACACTCTGATTTTACGCTTGCTACTTCTCTCTTTCTCCGATGCCTCCAGCCGCTTATGCGTGATGATGTTGCATTTGAATTTGCAAGCGATTTTTGGTCAAAGCTGAATTTTGACCCAAATAATCTGCTGTGCGACGCTTTTTAAGATGTGTTGGTGGGGAGACGCTCAAAAAGTGTTGGTATTATAACGTGCGCGCATTATGGGATGTATTAACGGAAGTTTTTATTGGAGAATACCACTAAAGTAGATCATATGAAATCTAAAAATGATTATTTGGGAGGTCAATGACCATTTGACCCAATTGTAAAGCCGCCGTTGAATAAAAGTATTAACAGAAAACCGTTTAGAAGCTGCCACTCGCTAGAACTATATTCTACGGTGGTTCATAACCTTTTCACTTGAATGTTTCATTCACTTCTTGAATTACTGTTCAGGGTATCAATCGACCTTTATTATCAGTCTCTTGCTCAGAATAATATATCTCTTTGCATCGACCGTTTTACTGTTTTGGCATTTTGCTAGCTAAAGTCTGAAAATGACAATAACTAAAGTACACAGTAGTGTTTTGAAAAATATAGTTCACGATCATAATATAATGTTAACACATTTCAAAAAAGGAAGAGACTGATAAAACACGTCAAAACAAAACATCACACGGCATCAACTTCCGCGCTTCCAACTTAAGAAGGGGCGGGCAATTTAAATCGTAATGGAACCATCTTATTACGTTTGTTTTTCTGTAGTGGCATCATTGCATCTATTCGATTGTGTCATCAGTAAAGTCGAAGCATCATCTTTATTGTACCCCCTTATGTGCATGATATATTTTGATAGTGCTGCATTTCATCTTTTATTGATTGGTGGCCTAGTGGGAAAGATGATGATAACTAGGTGAAGTGTCTGTTAATCAGACGCATGAAATTGGCAAGTTCTAAAATATCAACTGATTAAAAAACAACACATTTTTAGGAATTGATAAAAGTATGGACGGAAACTTCATTTTTCAGGAACACGCTATTAAAAAAATAGTGATGTCATTTGGTCTAGTTAATCAATGGCTGTATTTAATTCATAAATCAGACCATTAAATTGATATAATTTTGTCAGGAAACAATAACATTTATAATTATTATATTGAAGCATTTATACAGTAAAATTTCCTGTGCTTTGTTGAACCTAAATAGCGAATTGTCATGTTTATAATCGAATAATCACACAGCCCAAAAATTATAATTAAGTTAACAAGAGTTGCTGCATCAACAATCAAAATGTTGAAATATCATGGTAGTCCATATCATTATCCAAATACATACACTTCAACCGGAAAAACGAAGATAATACTTTGATGGCCTGGTATAGCAACTCATAAGTATTCGAAAAAAGATAACTATGAAAAATTATTGATGGTTGGTTTTGAGCATTTGGTTTAATGTTAGTGTTTGAGCCCCAGAAAAATTTCAAAAAGTTATTTTTGATTAGCCTTCACTCTCCATATTAAAAGTGAACGCACAGTTTTACACCCTGGCGGAAAAAAATTGTTGAGTGCACTAAAAAGTCTGATTTTCCCACTATTATCGGCTGTGAAACCATATTGAACTATTTGGGACAGCACGGGGTATGGCTACGAAGCATACTTTCTTCTCAGAAAAGTGGGCCAAAAAGTATCCAAGTTGAAACGATACGCTGGAGCGGTTCAACAATGACGCCTGGAGAACGCACCGCCTTGGAGAAGGACAGCTCGAATGAGATACAGTAAGAAGAAGCAAGAGAAGAGCATGGTGTAGATTCTGCGGGGAGATCAAATCTTTCTCAGAGATGGCGAGACTCATGAAGCTACTCGGTTCAGAGAGTACAACAGAGATATAGGGATGTTGAAATCAGCGGATAACACATCGACTGACAATAGGGATGACACACTACACCTACTTACTTCTTTGGACACATTTTCCTGGGTGTTTCAATCTCTAACAGGATCCGCATTCTATGCTCATGGCCGACTGGGATATGGCAAACCAGGTCTCTACCGACGAATCCATCGAGTGAGCATTAAGTGAGTTCTGTTCATATAAGGTAACCGGACTTGATGAGATTTTCCTGGCGTTGCTACAGAGAGTCCAAAGACTCTCATACCTAGCCTCAAGTCCAGCCTCGCCTTGATAGTATTTGGATCAAAGAAGTCTACGAAGTACGAAAATCCCACAGGACAATCAGTTTGACATCTTTTTGAAATAAGCATCAAGGAAGATGATTGATAGGTATTGGGCAGAGGAGGTTTTCTCGAGTTCCCCAATTTACAGGCACCAGCAGGGCAAGAGTACGGAATTTGCTCTCTATGCAGTCGTAATTAGCTGAAAGGACCATAAACAAAGAGGTCGTCTTAACTCTATTTTCTGAGGAGAAAAAATTATTTGATTGGGCAAAATCAGACGCCATTCGCGAGACTCTCAAGAATTAAGGAACTACCGCCTTCCTGGTTAGTTGTGTATGGTCTGCTCTTCAAAATCGCCAGGTGAAAGGAGTAACTGCAATAGAGGCGAACATGCAAGGAGGTTGCTTCTCACTCATCTCTCTAATTGTGTTATATTGGAAAGTCTTCTTACAAAATTGAAGTTGGAGGACTTTCGTGCTAGGTCACTGATGACGACCCAATCTTCGTTCAAAGACTTCTGTGAGCGCATGAGGTCAGTGTGAAAAACCATGGAGGTATATGGTATAAAAAGATGGGGCTCACAGTGGATACCACAAAAACGGAGCTAATTCTCTTCATAAATAAGAAAAATGTCATATAGTTCAAGCCACTCACTCTATTTAAGATTCAAAAATTTGAACGGGACCATAACGCTGTGGGGACTAAAACCTACATCTTATCGTAAGTCGTGTTCTGTTGGCCGGCGACCGAGAAAACCACTAAGGAACTCAAACCAACCGGAGTGCGAAGTATGGCCTATCTAATTATAACCAATGCAATCATGACCACATCTGGAACTTCACTGAAAATCCTTCTTGCGTTACCAGGATAGAGGCGTAAGCGTAAAGAATATGGAATTTTCATCTATTTGGAGAAGTGAGGTGTCGTTACTGTCGGCACGAGTGACACCCATATATGGAAGACGGATGAGCTACATCTCACATTCTGGTACGGGTAACGTACCACCCCGACAGAATCATCAAGTAACACGTGAATCTCGTTGCTCAAAGGCCAACACTAAGACTACTGAATTTGAAGTATACAACTTGGACAGGAATGCAGTGGAAGCTTTCCCTCTCGAGAAACTTACAAATGTCTTCAAAACAGTTGTGTTCGCTATCCTGGAGGTAGTCAAGAGATAAAAACATTTGCAGAAGATAACACAGTTTTTTATACTGACATCCAAGCGGTAATAAGGACAGTATGCAAATCAAGGATCAGCTGCTCGCTGGTATAAGAGTGCAGAAATGTCCTGCATGCCCTGGGCGAGAGTAAGATCGTCAAAATGCACACTGGTATATGGCCATGCATCATCGGAAACGAACGAGCAGACGAGCTATAGACAGACTAGGATCATCATCGCTCAGCCCGTTCCAGAACAATACCTATTAGCCGATTCTCCAATTAATCCATATACGAATATGCATTTGGTTTTCTACACTATTCGTGTACGGATCTAATTGGAG
This sequence comes from Orchestes rusci, assembly GCA_958502075.1. NCBI lineage: Eukaryota > Metazoa > Arthropoda > Insecta > Coleoptera > Curculionidae > Orchestes > Orchestes rusci. The sequence goes on along the minus strand of OY293313.1, from coordinate 9,244,806 downwards.
AATTGAGGACCTGGGTCTGAGCAAACGACCCATCTCTGAGGCCCTCAACAAGCGGGCTTGACAGAAAACAGTGGAAAAGTCGAGGAATAACACGACATGTGAGTAAGCCAAAGGAATAATTACACAACCCAAAAAACCAAGGACGGCCCAGTTGTTGAACAAGAGTGGAAAAGCTTTGAGCATCACCGTAGTCATTCAGGCAGGAAATTGCTTGCTCAATCGATACTTGCATTCTCTAGGAACATGTAGGCTATGTTTCTTTTGTAGAAGGGCATAGAGAACAACCTACCATCTACTGTGAGTCTACCATAGATAGGGTCATCCAAGAAGGATGGTCCCAGGAGCGGGAAAAGCTGTCCTGAATTGTGATGATCTGTTCCGCTCCACAATGGACGGAACGGTTCAAGGAGTAGTTAGGGTTGGTGAGAGGAAAAAGGATCCCCACCCTCACCATTGGTGTTTGATCAATGAAATAGATATTCACAATTCGAACTGGAATGTCTATTTAATCTTCTAGGAAATATCACCAGAGCTAGAACTAATTTGTGATGTTGATTAAATGATGACAATCAGAAAGATGCTCAGTGGATCAGTTCACATCAGTTCAACTCACGGTAAAAATAAAATCAGAACACAATCGGGTAATGAAGTCAACTGCGATAAGAAGTTTATGCAGGATCACAATTTAATTTAATTTAATCTGAAAAACCATTGTAATGTATTTCACTTTTGTTCAATTCTTAATAAAGACCACTTATTATTATTATTATTATTATTCTGACACAGTAATTAGGATTCTGATGGTGTGTCCTGCAATACGACTTGAAATCTATGATGCCCCTCCTTAGTGGTGATGAAGGTGAATAAGCACCTTTTTGAGAGTGCAAATAAAATGAAAATAGACCTGATTGAATGCAAGCTGGAAAATTTATTAAACAGAATCTGTTATAAAGCAACGTATACGAATGCGCTCCACATTACAGGAGCTCCCTTGTATTGTTACCATCAAACTGATTACTTGGCTTCTTCATAAACTAATTGCTTGGCCAGTTTTGAACAAAGTATGAAGTAGACGAACTATCCCAATGTCTGGTTATCTTGATGGAAACTCTTCGTTCTACCAAAATAGATTCAAATATTGGCTAGTTAAAATACCATTCAGCTAGTTTACGGACTATAGAATTTTTTCCGGTGTAGCCTGAAGTGCACACATTAATCAATATTCTTGGCTAGTTTGAAAAATATCTATCGTATTTGAATAAAATGTCAACTCAATATGGCTAGTGATAGATAATATCGTATATACATGTATTGTATTTGATTTATAAACTTATCAATCCTGTCTAGTGAATTTATCGGAAAAGTTGTTTTGTTTGCGACATGTGTTGCGATTGTATCATTTTCAATGATGAGTTGTCAAATTTGGTAGTGTATCCAGATCGAGGTAAGGAGAATGAATTAGTAGCAATAATTCGAACACCTGCTTTCGGAAGTTCACGAGCGGGTGCATAATTCAAAAAAGATTTATTGCAATGGTTATGGTGAACTTCTGCAATAAGAGCGAAAGAGAATAGGTACGTGAAACTATATTGAAACAAATGATTATTATGTCGTTGATATATAGTCTACACAAAAAATCCAAAAAAAGGTTTCGTTAAAAGTTTAGAAGCATTTCGTATTACTCTTTGGCAAAATATGTTGTTCTACTATCTCGACCTCACTGAATCCAAAAATGCAGGTTGCCAAAGTGAAATCACAACCGAAATTAGGATATTCAAGATTGCGTTCTGACGGCATCTCAATTTATTTTATGGTTATTATCAAATGCATGTTGACAAATTCTCGATCTATGAAATAGCCTTTTTCTCATGTATGATTTATGTTCTTCAATTTTCTTTTTCAATGGTCGTAAGGTCTCTCCAATATAGAATTCATTACATTCACAAGGAATTTTATAGATATCAGTTTCAGTGGACTCATTAATTAGGCCTCATTAGGTCTAGTATGTGTTAAATTAGAGCGAAGTGTGTTATTAGTTTTGAAAATTGTCCGTTTATTATATGTATGACCCAAACGTTTCAGTTTATGAGAAATTCCAGGTACGTTTAAGAAAAAACTCACGACCTATGCGATTGAAAAGAACAAAATAATAAAATTTCGTTTTTGGATATTTTTACTAATGAAAAAAGATTGTCAAAATTTTTAAACCAAAATTTATAGAAAACCAACTCACACAAATAGGTATCCAAATTTCAATTCCAATCATCCATTGAATATTGAAAAGGCTGTGGTAAAAAGTCTATATGATAAAGCAAAACTAATTTGTGATAATGTGATAATTGTTATCCCATGAATTTTATTGAAAAGTGTTTTGATAGTTTTGAACACTAGACAAAGAGAACAGAATATACCTATAACTAATTCAATTATTCCATACATACCTGAAATTTCTTATAAAAAGAAACACTCAGGTCTAACATATTAGGAGAATTTTGGAACCTAATAACACACATCGCTCTAATTTGACAAATACCAGACAGAATATTATCAAGTCCACTAAAAACGTAATCTTGTGAATGTGGGTCTTAACCTGCAGCCTTTCTCTTCATGCATCGTCTTAAACCATCCCATGGTTTTTATGAAGTTCAAAATTACCACGATATCTACAGTCTTCAAGGAAGTATTGTCCCATGATACTATAGCTAACAAGATAATATCACGCGCATCTCCACTGAAGTCACTAGGAGACCCAACTAAGAGAAGTTAGGCGGTTTTATAAAGTGAGGTTACGTTGTTATGTTTTTTGTTTGTTCACTCGCATGCCCAAATTATCAAGTTGAATATTTAAACAAGTGTTGTGACTTGAAAAATATTGATTAACATCTGTACAGTGCTTTCAATTTGATTTGTCATACTTTCAGAAGGCTGTAAAATATTTATTTCTTGAGCTAAAAGGTCGACCAAAAAAAGGAACTGTGGGGTTTTCCGTAAAGTTTTGTGCTTTTGAGTCAAATATTTCCTTGACTGTCAAATGTCAAAATTATTGACATAACTCACTTTCACTTCATTTTATGCACAAACGTCTCACTGAATCCCTAACTTTGAAAAAATGGATACAAAAATGTATTAGACAAGAGTTTATACACTATCAAATGCTCTCTTCATGAAAGGTATAGACAGTGCGGCTCTAAAAGGTCCCCCCCTTGTTCTTTATTTGTGCACCAAAAATTTTGAAACTTGGCATACTCAAATTGCTTTCGAAATACTACTTTTTGATGTTACTGACGTACTTTTAGTATTCAAGATGGCGTCTGGGCGCCATTTTGAAACATTTTTTTGAATGCAAAAGGAGGTCGTGTGACACATCATTCGAAAGGTATTATTGCGTAGATTATTGTGTGAGAATTTCATAGGATTAAACGCATCCCTGCGGATATGACAGCCTGCCAAACTTTTAGTTTTAAAAAATGTCGTTTACATTAAGTTTCAATTTTTCAACGAGCTGACACATCAGATTCCGAAAAAATGATGGTGAACCTGAGCAAAACAGTACAGGTTAACATATAGGAATGCTGATACAAAACGGATAAAGAATTTCAAGATGATAAAAAAAATTTGGAAAGCATTTATTAGCATTATAATACTAAATTCTAAATTAGGATGGAGATACAGTTTCCACACTACCTCGCCACAGCACTAAAGTTTAACCAAATGTGAAAATCTTGAAACGATATGAGCCAGCTGTTTGATTATTGTGTTGATTGGGAAGTGTTACAAAAATGCCTAATTCGAGTCCCCTCGCAGAAAAAATTGAAGCAATTTTTATTTATGGCGGAAATCGTAATGAGACGGAAAGAATCTTCAATGAGCGCTTTCCGGACCGTCCGATATACAGGAAATATCTTCGCGAATTAGTGCGGAAAATTATCGATACTGGTAGTGTCCAGAGCTTGAAGAATCAAGGGCGACCATCTATTTCGGATGATAAACAAATGGCAATCATTGGTGAGATGGTGGTAAATCCTGAACAGTCGACTTCTCAGGTTGCAGACATCAGTGATACTTCGTCTGCTTCTGTGAAACCATTGCTGAAAAAAACAGAAATTTCATCCTTATAAATTTCAAATGGTGCACCAGTTCACTGAAGATGATCCTGACAGACTTGTGGAATTTTGTGAAATTATGACCGATAGAATAAGCCAAAAACCGAGATACGTTCAAAATATTTGTTTTAGTGACGAGTGCACTTTCTTTTTGAATGGCCGTGTACACAGGCAAAATGTTCGTTATTGGAGTGACGTAAATCCGCATGTTTTTAGGGAAATCCACACGCAATATCCCGAAAAGGTTAACGTATGGGCTGGCATATTGGGGAACCATATTGTTGGTCCTGTTTTCATTCATGAAAATTTGACAGGGGACCTGTATTTGAGCTTGTTAGAAACTACAATAGAGCCTACTGCTTCTTGTCAAAATATTTATGTCGATACTTTCGAAAAAGTCCGTCAGGAGTTCTCAGACAGATTATTTCATTGTTTGGGGGTCAACGGAGGACATTTTCAACATTTTTCACAATAAAAATTGAAGTATGCTTCCTTTGTTCTTATTTCACGAATTTCTTGATCTTGTTAGTTTGACAGTCTGTCATATCCGCACGGATGCGTTTAATCCTATGAAATTTTTACACAATAATCTACTCGATAAGACCTTTCGAATGATGGGTCACACGACCCATTTTCCATTAAAGAAAATGTTTCAAAAAGCTCGTCAGTAACATCAAAAAGTAGTATTTCGACAGCAATTAAAGTATGCCAAGTTTCATAATGTTTGGTGCACAAATTTAAAAAAAAGGGGGAGGGAGGAACCATTTAGAGCCGCACTGTGTATTCAGGTTTGTATACATATACATTTCTTGAATTGGAATCAAACATTTTCAAAAGACTATGCAAGAACGATGAACGATAAGTCGAGTTATAACCTCAAAACCTCGAAATCACAACAAACTAACAGCGAAGGTCATGCCCAAATCATCAAACGTCAAAAATGCTGTATGTGGATTGGTTACGAATCGACAAAAATTAAAGTATGTTTATGCTATTTCATCAATGCAACATATGTCTTACATCAGTTAAGCCATGTTGGTCTCCCCATGACGTAATGCGCGCTTCTGTTCAAAATTCGTCGAATCGTATCATACCTTGTTTGTTTCAGTATCATGGTATTGTCCCATATTTTTGTGTCGTTCTTTTTTCAGAATTGGACAGTGGCACAGTAGTCCCTAAAGTAGATGGAATAGTGGATGATCCCTTTATTTCTGCGGTCAAAGCAAAAGAAAATGTCGGGTCTGGTGAAGTTGACGACCCAAGAAATTCCGCAAAAACTTTCTTTAGTAAAAAGCTCTATTGGTATAGAACAGTTAAAAAGAAAAAAAATTGCGGATGAAGCACTTTTATAAAAAAAAAAAACTATTAAAAGTTTAATGAAATCAAGAGTTCACGGAACGCAGTAGTGGAGGATGCTCTATTACCTGACTTGCGGTGTTGCCAAGCTTCATTTTTACTGATATTATTATAATATCTGTTTACACATTTTTGAAAATTGCAAATACCTACAGTGATAGAAAAAGCACACAAAAAAACGTTCGACATGATTCAACTAAGTGGAAAAGCGTACGGATATTAGAAAACCGCGCGATAAGAGAAACACTTACTAAACCAAACTTACTCAATCTATCCCAAGGGTAAAATGTATGTACATACCATATGGAGAGTATATTTTTTTACCTCGTATAAAAATATTGTGTCCAAAATGTAATGCTGTCATCTGTACATGAAAATAAAAATTTTCTGAGATCTCTATCTAGGGCTGGGCCCAAGAAGTTCCGATGTAGTTCCTCCAGAAAAAGTGGAACTGGTTACGTCATCAGAGCTGTTATTTTACCAACGCATTAATATTTAAACTGGTGTCCTCCATAAAAAGCTTCCAAGCTACAAAGCTCTAACAACTATACTGCCGTGCTTCATAAAAATGCCATAACCAACAATTTTACGATTCTTGGTTCACGGTCATTTCTCAAACCACCATGCACAGTGAATCTGTTTTAGTTTTTCAAAAAAATGTTTCTATCACCAAGGTAGGTTTTAGTAAAACAAAAATATATTCAGTGTGCATGGATGTTTGATAAATCATAAACCAAAAATTGTAAAATGGTTGGTTACGCCTTTTTCATCAAGCACGGCTCGATAGATATTTGGTGGTTTGTGTCCACGATTAGTGGATGAATCGAGAAAAATCTGTTGGTAAAAACGAGGAACTGGAACTCAAATTATAGAAATTGATTGATTATTGAATTTGAATTAAGCGTCGAAATTCGTTTTGCGAGCGCGCTCAATTAGAAGTGATAGTATCGCGCTGGCATAATGCCACGGTATTTTGCCAGATTTTTGAAATTATCTCTTATTTATCTCATCTCATCATCAACATACTACCTATTCAGGGAAATTTGCATAGAAAATTATCTTTTCCAGATATTTTTTCCAATATAGGTGTCTAGAGTTCAATAATATCCCATTATCCAAATCTCTGTTTGCATTTCTGTGAGTCTGCCTGTTGACTATCCACCTCTAAAAATGGCATTACCATCAATTACCATGACTTTGAATGGCAATATTTTGCTAAAACACTGGAGTGTTTGAAAATCCTGAGCGATATCAGAAAATCAAATCATTTGGCATCAACGAAACATAATACTCTTGAGAGCACATGGCTTATCGAATATCAAATTGTAGTAAAATGAACGAAAATCAAAGTATTACCTATGATTTTCAAACTTGTAAAGAATAATCAATTGAAGAAAACAACAGGAAAAACTGTTCTCACTTTTTACACACTGCCTAGGCATGCCGTTTACATCTAATCAACAACAAAAAAAACTTGCCTAAACCGGATAGATGAGAAACCTCATCAATCTATGAGATGATGAAAAACCATAAATCTTATATATTAGTTTACATTCTATTGTACAGGTTGCAGAATATCTATGGGTGATGGACAAATTTTGTTTTCAGATTTGATTTTGGGGTATAGAACTACATCAGATATACCGAAAAGTTTTTTTTTCACAAATCCTGTGTTTATCAGTGTTAACATCAATTATGTCATATTTTCTGTAGGCTTAAGTTTTTTTAACGACACCCCTCACAATAATTATTGTTGATTTATGGGATTAAAGTTTGGATATCTATTATCAGTTTTATCATTAGTAAGTTTTCTATTAACTGGTCGACAATTCTTGAAAATCTCTTAAAATAATGGGAAAAAAGTACTTCGTTTTTGAGTTCAAATGTATTCAACTTTTGTTATTCATGCTCAAACATAAACATCATATACAGAACAGATGTCAGTATCAAGATCAGAGAATCGCAATTATCATTAAAAACATCATTCTAAAACTATTATGATCTGACATGACAATTATTGCTGATTGGTTCAATCTTTCTCACTGTTCTCATGATCTCATAAAGGAGCCCACAAATGTCAAACCATGCACCTTTTATCACAGTTTCAAAGTATGTATTCCATTTGCATATCATACTTCCATCAACTATCCTAGAATTGATGTATTTTTGCCTTTCCGCATACAAAGCAGGAAAATCTAATTTTGACGTCGGTCGATCCTTGGTAAGCCGCCTTGCAAAGGAATATGATACGCCTTGGACTTTAAAATTACATAAGCCCCGCGTAGCTTCAGGAAATTACGTTGTTAGTGTAGAGAAAAAACGCCTTTTATAGAGGATAGACGAACTTCATTATGGCAGGTAAGATCAGTCGCCTTTTTGCTAATAGTAGCAAATTGAATAAATTAAAGCTTAAAAACCGTAATACTGATAAGTCATGTAATACGATAGTTTCCAAGATTGTATCCTTGGATTGATTGGACATCCTATCCTTCTCAATTTTTATTATAGTTCAGAATGTAAACGAATCTTATTGTATGAACCTCACTGCAGTATCTATCACCAATAACACATGCAAAAACACCTCAAATAACAAGTGACATGATTGGATATGACTACTATTTTCGGATATGATTTGATCAATCAAGAGAACATAACTGCTTAGTCTTCATTCTAAGTGATTGTTCCCAAGTTCTCCTTTTATCGGAGTAAAAAATCAAAAATCCTGGATGAAACTCAGCTCTCTTCCAAAACCTGTCAGTCAAGATCTATCCTTCAAGTTCAAAACTAAACTCTCCATCAAAACTTTTATATGGAATTTTTTTCCATTAGATACATCAAATCAGAAAATTTATAGGCCAGTGGAGGATTTATGGACGTGCTTTGAGGAAAAAGGCATAGTTCGCGAAATTCATATTATATTTTGATGTCATAAAATGGAGTTTTTGGGCAAAAAATGCGATTTGAACAAAATTCTGGAACCGCGCAGCTTTTTTCAAAATTTTAAACTGTCAAATACAGCAACCAACATTCGCTTCTCTCGTCGGATGTGACACCAACAATATTCCTGGGTGATGCTATGAATCAAATCAATTGTTTGCAATGCCGCGGGTCATTACACTGGACAGAAGTCAGTGGGCTAAACAAATGTCATAGAGCATTGAAGGCAATGACGGTTGATGAAACATTTTGTGCCGTACTGGCTCATCATATAAACAGTGTTTCGACTTTGATAAATTAAAGGATCTTCAAAGTAGAGCATAGATTAAGAAACAGGTTTTTTTTGGTAGGATAATGCCAATGAGTAAGTCAAAAAATAGTATTAATTAAAAGTCACAAATCATCAGGTCAAGTGAAAAATAAAATTAAAAAAACAGAGGATATTTTTTATTGATGGTTTTACACTAAGAGCGACTCGATTTCGAAATCGAATAAAACAAGCTGTATGTGAGACATGCCACTTTGTATGGAAAATAACATCTTTCAAATGTCCATCGCGTCTTTTCATGGTGTCTCGAATCAGAGTGGTTCAATTTTCAATGACTGCTGCATATATCGGATTAATTTGAGCATAACAGAGTCAGTTATGTCAACATCAGGGTCCTGTGACACAAAAAAACCACACAAAAAAGTCTAGCGAGATCAATTCTTCTTGTTAACATAACCAATAAAAAAGTGCGTCATGTCACAGGTGATGATTTTTTGCCAAACATTCGGATCCTCTTCCAATCCCTTTGCCTTTGAGGTATAGTCAGCCAACAAACGGCATTGTCTGTGGTCATGATTTTTGAGCTCCTTGGTCAATTGGATGTTGTAAGGCTGAAGTCGTGACACAAAATCCACCAAGTCGAAATCTGCGTAAAATCGAGTTATTTTGCACGTCATTGACTGACTTGGTTTATTCAGCACGCTTTCAAGAACTGTGGCGATGTCCTTGTCCGACACCACTTTAATATTGCAGTTTTTTTAGTGTATTACGAAAACAAACAAAGTCTTTGAGCAGGTTGACTGATCACTGTAGCAATCAAAAATTTTAAGGATGGAACGTTATGTTTCTATATGATCTAAAAGTCAAAATTATACGGTCAAAACCTATCAGACTCGATAAAATAGTGGTTCACATCACTAAGGCAGTAAATTACTTTTTAAATTACGAGTCGAGATGTTTATGGACGAGACGACGAAGAAGCCGAGCCTGGAATTTCTAGACGAGTAGTATAATGACATTTGATGGCTGTGTATCGTACATTGTTTTGTTTCATATAGTGATTATTTTTGTCAATCGGTTTGAAGTGCTTCCTTGTCCATCCATACACTTGGAGTGGCAGTCCGCCTCACATTCTTACCATGAGATGGCGCCAGCCAAACCATGCCACCACTTGGGTGATAGATAGGTTAATAATTATATGTTACCAACATTCTATGTTTAGTTGATGATTGAAATCATGAGAATATCGCAAAAAATCCGGCTCGCAAAATATTCAAACACTGTGCACTTTGTTAAGAGAAAGATGAAGAAAATCGAAGAGCCCTGCATGGGAAATAAGAGCTACAGTAGGTGAATATTCCACTTCCACGCCATCTGTTGGACAACGAGACAAAACGTTATCTTCATTTCAGAATGCCGATTTCGGCGTACAACTTGTTGGAACTTGAACTCCAAGAAACTCTGTCTAAGTTATTTATATTCGTTTGATTTCTCACTCATCCAATGAGCTCCTGTCTCCTGGTGCTCAATTCTCCAATTAAATCCGTACACGAATGGTGTAGAAATCCAAATGCATATATGTGTACGGATTATTTGGAGAATTCAGCACCTGTGGTCTCAAAGATGACATTCTATTCAATTTCAGTGGAAAAAATAATACACTGCATGATCGGATGCGGGAACGTAGTCGTGTGGAACCGGCGAAGGATACGTGCCGGAAAGGTGTGAATTGGGCTGTATGGAATCCATGTTCAATTTTCCACTCAGACACTCGTTCGACTGCATGTTCGTAGTCGAATCGGAAGACAGATGATAGGTAATAGGCATATCCCGGACTTAAAGCGATCACAATCCGCAATTTATCTACTACGTTTTCAGTTCGAATAAAGTATCGTTTTGGTACTGAAAACTACATGAAAACAGATATCCAAATGCCAAAACGTTCTGAGTATCGGAGTTGATTCGGCTTTTTCAGGAATCAAGTCGAGATTTGAATATTCAAATTAGTATCAAGACGGAGATCGTATTGAAGTATGCGCAAAGCAATCCTTTAACACGAAAATCTGTTTCATCATTTTATTACTGTTTGACGCTCGGTTTGAAAAGTTTTAGTTTCTCAAGACATGAAATCCTCTACTGATTGTGAATAGAACGTATACAAACAAAGCTGACAGTGGAAACGATTTAGGACTGACATCTATTTGAATATTCCATGAAAACGTAGTGATTGTTTCAAATAGGAGAGCATAGAGATCGCGTCGCCGTTTCTTTGATGAGGGCGCTTATATGAAACAACGTAGGTACCACGACCTCTATCAATACTAAAGAAGCTACTGACCCAACGTCTCAATGTGCTCCTGAGCTTTTGCTTGCGCAATGCTCGAAACATTTTTCGGCTGCCGACAATGTGGCGAAGTCGCATGCATCACTCAAATTACGTATTTTTTGTGTTAGAAGTTGAAATTGAAGAAAGTTATTATCCAATTCTGTGCATCCTGTAAGTGAATCTGTAAGTCTCTATAAGCTCATCGGGCAATCCAGGGATCACGATTGCCAAAAACCCTATCGTAAATAGATACGATTCTTTAGGATTCTATGTAAGCTATAGGAAGCGCAGACTTGCAAATCGTCTAGAGTTAGGGTGAGTTTGGGATAGTTGGTATTTGCAATTTGGTATAAACGTTGGCTTGGGCAAAATATTTTTCAAACGTATTCCTAGATTGATTTTTTAAGCAAAAATGAATCATATCTCTGAGATGAATAGTTGAAGCAATAAATATGAATAGACTTTTTCCTTCTCAAATCTCTTCATGATTGCGAATTTCTTAAAAATTTCTGGAATATTGTATTTTGAAATAAAGGCCATCAATAATATTATGCAGAATTCGAAAATGCGATGAACATTATGGTGTCATCTCAAAAATTGACCTGGGGAATCTGGTTCGCTGATATGGTCAAATGTTTTTCCGAGCTTTCGTAATATATTTATTCCATCGAGGGGACAATCTATCAAAATGTTGATAATATGAAAAGTTGACTAGTCACTAAAGTAACATCTATCAAAATAAGTCACAACAATACGTCAATGTACACTTAACTGAAGTAACATCTATTCAAATCAGGAGGAACAATACGTTAATAGACAGTTAACAACGCACCATAATACAGACAAACTATAATTTTCACATGCATTAAAGCAATATTGTACAATTCAGATCTGTATGTGATCTTATCATTGAATTGAACTAGTGATTTGCCAATTCAGATCCAGAATGTATGACACCGGTTTGGGCAAAACCTCCATCAGTGTATTGACATTTACTTGATTAAAACCGTAGGTTTTTGAAATAGAATGCAAAAAACTACTTCTAATCAGAACGCACATGAACTGCTTGTTTTGACAAACAAAACGAGACTATCATGAAAGATATAACTTTGATTAGGACTAAAATTTTGCGGCTGTTTATATGAATCATCTTTATACAATATCTCCTTATATAAACAAAAACTACATCACTCTTTCAGGCAACATAGTGACCAGATTGTATCTTACTTTCCATGTCAGTTATGGTTATGGGAAGCCATTTGACCGTTCACAAGGACAATCATCATACAGATTCCATTGTCTTGATTTTATTTTCGTTACACAATATTTTCAACAATGTTATCAGTATGTGATACAGGATCTTATTCTTGGGGCCTTTATTTCAATGTCACCTTAAGTCACAGAGTAGCTGAGGTACCTTTGACGTTGATGAGGACTTAAAAATTATCTTCCAAAAGTGCCGAAAGCTGAGAATCTAATATGAGTGGCACCAATGAAATTCGGGACTTATGACAAAAAAAATTCAAAATCCACCTGAACTTTTATCCTTGAGCTATTCTGTACATGATGATTGTAATATCGGTACTTAAGCGGGATTTTCACTGGTCGATTTCCGCTGCACGACTAGGCCGCAAGTCAAAAATCGACCGTGTGAATAGCAAATCGACAGCTGGTGACGATAATCGAAAACGCCCAAGTAGGGTGGCATCAGGTATCAATCCCAGTATCCAGCGATGTCGCGTATCCGACGAACCATCCCTGTCGGACCATAGGTGCATACTGATGGAGATCAATAGCATCGATAAGCCGTCAGAAATGTTCCGCAACCCACGCGAAATAAACTGGGCTGAATACTGTGAGGAGGTGCAGGCGGGGTTAAGCGGGTCAAGGAACGTATGTTTAACAAATTTGATGTTGAGGTGGTAGCGGAAGAATTACAAAACGCCATTATCTACTCTTACCATAAAAGTTGTCCCCTGATCCGGCGTTCTAAATGTAAGAACACAACCTGGTGGAACGAGAAACTTGAGAAGATGAAGAAGAAAAGACGTACACTTTTCAATGTGGCCAGAAGAATCGGTTAATGGGATGAATACCACCATACTCTGACAAAATTCAATCAAGAAGTAAGGGAAGCTAAGAGGAACTCCTGGAGAAAGTTCTGCACTGGGGTCGAAAAAACCTCAGAAGGGGCACGCCTTCAGAGAATCTTGGCTAAAGATCCTCTTCCACCAATGAGGACACTAACTAACCCCAATGGTGAATACACGAAAACTGGCAAAGAAACCATTGAGACACTCACTACTCAGGGCACACTTCCCATGCAGACTCGACTATAATCAACTCGCAACAGGGAACCAACTCCCTATCTTCTGAGATTCTCCTGAAGAAAGGATCAAGGAATGATTGGGTCACAGCCCGACAAATTGTGACACCAAATAGAATCAAATGGGCTATGAACTCATTCGAGCCATACAAAGCAACTAGATGTGATCCGGCTCACCTGCAGCAGGGCAAAGCCCAACTGATATCGATGCTTTGTCAACTATTCAGGGCAAGCCTGGCAACGGGACACAAACAAATGATCTGGAAACTCTCACGCATGGTCTTTATACCAAAACCCGGGAAAGATAACTCTCAGCTCAAGGCATTCAGACCAATAAATCGCTCGTCGTTTTTACTCAAAACGAAGGAGAAAGTGATTGAATGGCACATTCGGGAAACCTCCCCAATAGAGAGGCCACTACATGAAAACCACAACGCCTATCAACCTGGTAAATCATGTGAAACTGCTCTGCATTCACTTGTTCATAAAATAGAGCAACCACTGAACAACCAAGAAATTGCCCTAGCTGCATTCCTTGATGAAGAAGGAGCATTTGATCATACCTCCTTCAATTCAATGACTACCGCAATTAATCGGCGTGGAATTGAAGACACAGTCAATAGGTGGATAAAAACATGCTGAAAGGAAAGAGAATTCAAGCAACTAGGACAAAACTGTAACTATGGGGGTAGCTAAAGGCTGCCCCCAGGGTGGAGTCTTATCCCTTTTTCTCTGGACCTAGTCGCAGATGGACTACTGGTGGAGTTAAACAGCAAGGGATTCAATGCCCAGGGTTATGCCGATGACGTAGCAATACTTATCATTGGCCAACACACCAAGACAATATCAGAACTGATGCAGACAGCTCTGACTATCGTAGAAGACTGGTTCAGAAAGGTGAACCTGACGGTCAATCCTGAGAAAACCTCCCTGGTCAGCTTCACGAGAAAGAGGAATATAGCGGGATCATTCAAAGCCATATACCTTGGACATGAACTGCAGGTGGCAAGAGAAGTCAAATACCTAGGCATCATCCTGGATGACAAGCTCACATGGAATTCACACCTACAAAAAATAGTCAATCGAGGCAAGGCCACAGTAATGGTAACAAAAAGAGCGATAGGGAAAAACTGGGGCATAAATCCGCGCATGGTACATTGGCTCTACTGTACCGTGGTGAGACCCACTCTTGCTTACAGCTCTGTTGTGTGGAGGTGGAAAATCGAGCAGATACGGGCAGCCACAGAACTTGCAAAAGTTCAGAAGCTAGCATGACTCTATGTCACGGGAGCCATGAAAACTACCCCAACACTTGCCATGGAAGCCATGCTCAACCTCCCTCCTTTAGATATCTTGATCAAAATGGAAGCAAGAATGGGAGCATATAGACTTAGCAACACCGGGAACTGGAGCTACTCAAATTCCCAAGGACACACTAAGATAACCAGCACAATCACGGACCCCCTAGTAACAATGAGGAGTGATATCATGCTGAGAAATATTAACTTAAGCACGTCTCCCAAGACCAAGCTAATATGGGAAGAGGAAACGATGAAACAACTCCAGATGGCAAATGGGGAAATATGGTACACAGACGGCTCCAAAACATGCCGGGGGACTGGTGCTGGAATTCTAGGAGAAAACCCAAACTGGGAAACATATGAACCACTTGGGATGCACGCTACAGTTTTCCAGGCAGAAATACACGCAATAAATGTATGCGTGCAAGAGAGTTTCAGGAGAGGCTACAGAGGAAGGAAAATTCTTATCCTTAGTGACAGCCAAGCTGCAGTCAAAACCATCTTCTGTCGGGAAACTAAATCTAAACAAGTCATCGACTGCCAGCAAAACCTTGCTACACTGGGAGTATCTAATGATGTTAGTCTTGGATGGATACCAAGTCACACAGGGAAAGCTGAGAACGAGCGGAATTACTTGCACGCAAAGCTGCAAACACACCACTTCTCGGTCCAGAACCTGCTATTGGTATTACAAAGTCATCTGTATGAGGTTGGCTAAACTGTTGGTCCAAAAAACAACAGAAAGCAAGATGGTGTCAATCACCAGGACTGAAACACTGTAAATTGATGATGGCAGACGAAATCAAACCATCTTTTTCTGGAAGCCTACTGAAACTCAGCAGGAATCATCTTACGAAAGCAACAGGTATATTAACTGGACACTGCACTCTGAGGAAACACATGCATATCATGAGCCTTTTCCACTAGGAACCCATATGCAGGCTGTGCAACGAGGAGGAGGAAACAGCCTCACACATTGTATTTGAATGTGAAGCACTGGCGTACTGGAGAAAAGATAACGGTGAATTCACAACCGCTCCTCAAACGTCGGACAGAGAAACAGTAAAACGAGTTATAAACCTTATTCGGGCAATGGAGCTCTTCGACTGGAAGACAGGCACAGAGAAGATACAGTAAGCCCAACTAGAGGCTGTGGTGTCGAGGCCAAGACAGCCCAAAACTCGTAGCGCCTGTACTCCAGTGATCAGTGATCAGTAGAGTGGCATATGACTTTTGCCGCACGATCATAGGTCGCATGCGACGGGAGACTGAACTCGACCGTGAATACAGGGTGTCCGAGAAAATGTGGGAGATCTCTCGGATTCTGATAGAATATTAAAAAATAAGATGACAAGTTCCCATAAATTTTTTTCCTAGCGTTAGGTTCACAATTTTGTCAAGAGCACCACTTCGTCATGGCTTTTTTCGAGGTTTTGTTTAATAAAAATTGTTTTTTCTCGAAAATGGTTCATTTTATCGACAATGACCAGGAGTACCTTTTCTTTAGCTTAATGTTCAAGGTATCCAAATTTATTTTTTTTAACTCCTTATCATACAGGGTGTTGAAAATTTGAGCGTTAAAATGTACAATCTAGTCCGTCCCTGGTAAACTAAACAAGCTAATTATGTTTTAAGGGAAGTATTTTGAGAGGTCCTTACTACTGTTTATCATAATAAATTTTTATTGAATTATATCGAGTCGTTTAAAAGTTATTCAAGAAAAACCGATTTCCAGTGGGGTCCTTTAGGGGGCCGTATCTCCGTAGGGAGGGCCGCTAGGAAAAAAATGTATGGGAACTTGTCATCTTATTTTTTAATGTTCTATCTGAATCCGAGAGATCTCCCACATTTTTCCGGACACCCTGTATGCTTCAGAAGATAATATTGATGGGGCAATATAGAAGTAACTAGCCGCACAGCAAAAATCGACCTGTGTAAATATTCCTTTAGGCTACTAACTTGAATACCCACTTGTTGATTTCATTTCAGTATATTGATGTCACAGAACACATATACAGTATGTGTTCTGTGATTGATGTTGAACTTTGTACGAATGATTTATAAATGCAAATCTCCAAAGTTTAGACAGATCTTCAGCACTAGCAGAGTCTAATAACGAAGACTATTCTTGGAAGATTTTCTAATAATTTCATTATCAAGCTTGCTCTCCAATCTAATAGTTACCTTGAATCAACAACAACAAAAAAGTGATGTTTACGAAGTCCTCTGTGAGTTTAAAAAATCCATAAATGGGACCTGGCGTCTATTGAGTGTTTTCAGGAACAAAAAACCTAAGCGTCTGGAAGGCAGAGACCAAGATCTGGAGTCCCTGAACATGTCTGGGTGTACGCAAACTGGAAGAAGCGCAGATGCTTCATTGAAGAAGATAAGGAAATCTTCTGCAACAGCAGTCTTATCGAACCGACGTCGTCGCATCGTGTAAGAGGAATCAAGGAAGTGATAGTCCGAGAACCAAGAATCTGTACCCTGATCCACATTGTCTCACAATTTGGAATCTTCACCATCAACTTGGTAGACAATTTTCCTGAAATTATATTTTTTATCTGCATTTTCGCATTCGTAGACAAGAGAAAAATGGTCTTCAGTTTTTCGCTATTTTGATTTTCTTATCTCACAAATGAGATTATCAAAGAACGGACGAGAGTAATAGGAGTATGATTCGTTCAACTAATTTGAGTAAGCTTGGCTGGCCAGCTTTGAGCAACACAAATATGTAATTTAATTGCTTTGGGAATTTTGTGGCTGCCTTTAAAGTAATATTTATTTGGTGGAATCACGAATCTTGTTGTGAAGAGTTCCTTATTCATCAGTCATTGAGGAAAAAGAGAAAATAATTTCTAAAACTCAGAATTTGAATCCAAATACTCCACCTTCAGCTTGATTTTCAGCTTCATAGGATAGTACGATTATAAATTTAAATGAAAAAAAAATGCATCAATAAAAAAAGCTCAAGAGTAAGAGAATTTGCCAATTTATATCCATTTCT
Organism: Orchestes rusci; assembly: GCA_958502075.1. Lineage (NCBI taxonomy): Eukaryota > Metazoa > Arthropoda > Insecta > Coleoptera > Curculionidae > Orchestes > Orchestes rusci. The sequence goes on along the minus strand of OY293313.1, from coordinate 9,227,182 downwards.
CTGTGGATTGAATATAAAGAGAGAGATTTGCAGATAGAGAAAAGCACTTATTCTTTATTGTAAACATTAATTGTGAATTGGAACAAGTGATAGCATATGATTGTAAAATATGATTGAGGCGACATTCAAATAAATGGCTTGTTGATAACCGTAAATATTTCATTTACACATCAATTTAATCTGCCCATTCGATTTGATCAATACGGCTAGTTTTATGGTCCTATCAAATTAGCGTCACCCTCCGGCATTGGCTGGGTTAATTTTATTAACGGAAATTTCAGTTAGTCATTTGAGTTGTTGAGCTGGCGATGAAATATCATGGTCGGTGAATACAACAGGATGACAAATAGACTGTTTTTCTGTTTATTTTATCGTACACCATACTAAAACTATCTTTTTGTTGAATACATTCGGCGATCGATAATCGTCACTTATCGTCGACGATGAATTCTCTTTTTTGTCCTCTTGTATCGATTTGGTTTCTTAAGGAAAGTTGAGGAGCAATCTTCTAAGAAATGGATTCTACCATAAACGATACATCTAGATTAAGAAGGAAAAGTGTTGGGAATGATTCACGTGTAGGCCATAAACCTTTACGAACAAATCTTTGAATTTCAGAAACAAAGAAAGACAGATGGAGAAATATTTTCTCTGAATATATCAAATTTTTTGCCAGATGCTTAGAATTAGATTTAGACTTATATTTTAAACTGTAGCAAGTCTTTAGTGACTATTCAAATACGATGCAATAATAGTCTTGCTTTGTATACCTATACATTCTTTAACATAGTTTGGAACATTCATATGCAGCTTCAAAGAGGACAACATCAAAAGCTCATGACCATGAACCGATGGAAATTTCTCTTTAATGTGATTATAATCATGAGGAAAGCACTCATGATATAGTCTTTTATTGTGAGCGTTAACACAAAACAATAATGGTTCATAAAAGATAATATATCCTTCCATCACAAAATGGCACTGTACCCAGCTGATAAACTTAGCAATCAGTATTTCCGTCAAATATATATTTCTAATCGAATAGAAATGACATTTGACACAGTTTCGGCTTGTTTAACAGTATTGATATGTGAACAAAATGTTTTTCTACTCTGCCCCTAGAGGGCGCTTTACCTGAAATCCAAATCCTATATTTCGCATCTTTTTTGTTTCGAGATATTTCTCAGAAAAAAATACGCCGTTTGAAGATTGGGAAAGACTAAACAGAAAATATACTCTTTGTACGAGTGGATAAATTATCGTTTGGCCGAAGATCGACATCAAATTTACTCATGTGAAAAATAATTGCTTTGTATGACATGATATTATGGAAAATACAACACGAACAAAAAAAAAACAATCATCAACAAAAAAACATCAAAACACGAGTTTTTGTTTCTGTGGTTTTTGTGCTGTTTTGTTCTGTTTTTTTTGTTATTGTCCTGTTATTTTATGTTGGATTTTTTTTTTTATCATGTCATTCAAAGCAAATTATTTTTTTATTTTTTATTTTTTTTTTATTTATTACAACAATTACACTACAGAATCAAAATTCCAAATGGTAATACAAAAAAGAAATTTAGATAACAAGTACACAGTACACAGTATGATATGTATACACATTACATGCCGTCGCAATTCACAGCTACTTGAGCTGCAGCCTGAGGCTATTTTTTAAGGACAAAGTACTACATGAGAAAAGAGCACAGTCGGAGTAGTTACTGTTATAATTCGACAGAAGGCTATCGGAAAAGTGCGTGAAACCATAGTTCGTCCGGTGGGGGGCTTCAAAGAAGAGGCGTGTGTGTCTGGTGCGCTTCGAAGGCACTGATAGGATTACCGAGGTAACCAGAGCATCACAGTTTATGAAGCCAGTAATCAGCTTATGAAGAAATATCAACATATTTTTAACATGAGGAAGTTAAATGTTGATTTACGCCAGAACAGTTAGATTCAGCCAATCGTACAAAATCATTGTTTCTACAGAACAATTATTCAGATTAACAAGCTGAAACTTTGTATCAAATTTCATTCTGATTCTTCATGAAATATCCGGAATATATCAATATCAACAAAACAAGAATTGATCGTTGAGTGTCGGCAACTTAAAAAATACTGAGATTTCGAATTTTTGTTATACTTTCCCAAGTTTGCTAACGTTGTTCCATATATTTTGTCGTTTTTGTTAATTTGATAATCTTCATTTTCACTTATGGGTTCTACCTGCGTCTTTATAACGTAGTCGGTTGTATTTCAATTCCATTAGGTACTGTTTCTTTCTGTCTTCTTTCGCATGCTTTTTGTTCCAAGTGCTATTCTATCATTCAGAACATTTCATTAAACGGTTGTTACTTTAGAACACTAATCTCTTTTCCCAATCGAGAGTTCCTGAGATTCCTGAGAAATTCATTTGTTGTGCGATGAAAAAAATGCTGGTGATTGCCGAATATTCTGGATCGATCTTGCTTGGTCCTCGTCAAGCAAGTAGCGAGAGTTCCTCCACCAGTTGATAGAAATATTGGACTTCATGTAGCCTGAAACCAAGATCATTGGCAGCGATCCAATTTGTGCTGCTTAATATGAAGTTCACTCTAGGTTTTGATGAGAATAATAATATAATGGTTGGTGGAATGTATATACAGGGTGTTTCCTAAAGATTGGTGAAAAATTCGTTGTGTGATTCCTGGGGTATTTTCATGAAAAAAAGTTCCTATAAACATTTGCCGAAAAATGCTTCCTAAGGGAGCTACGCCCCTTCAAATAGGGCACCCCGAAGACGGTTTTTCCTCAATATTTCCGAAACCTTACATACAAAAATCATGAAATTTGGTACATCATACAAACTTTTAATGCTGAATGAGAATTTGAGCTCAGAATTTCAAAGTTTTAATCAGGGGCGTACCATACTGGCGGGGTTAAAAAATTGGATTCTTTTAACCTTTAACCCCGCCAGTATGGTACGCCCCTGATTAAAATTTTGAAATTCTGAGCTCAAATTCTCATTCAGCATTAAAAGTTTGTATGATGTACCAAATTTCATGATTTTTGTATGTAAGGTTTCGGAAATATTGAGGAAAAACCGTCTTCGGGGTGCCCTATTTAAAGGGGCGTAGCTCCCTTAGGAAGCATTTTTCGGCAAATGTTTATAGGAACTTTTTTTCATGAAAATACCCCAGGAATCACAAAACGAATTTTTTACCAATCTTTAGGAGACACCCTGTATATCAGTTGAGAGAATGAAGTCGTTTCTAGTCCCTATCTGCTAAGATTTAAGCAACTATATACTTGAGGTTTTCTTTATCAGGGTAAGAATTATTGTAACCACTTTTAGTAAACCCGTTGAAGTCAGCAGTTAGCAAACTATGCAACTAGCTGACACTGCAAATTTCATATGGACTCATAGTCAATAAATTCTGTGTTGAATGACGTTTTACTAATTCTTCTGCTATTCGGGGCGAAAACAAATCCAACATATGAATAAAAATAATATATGTATAACATAATAAATAATAATATTTGTGAAGTATTTTTTTAAAAACTCAAAACGTATCTCTTGTGACAACACAATTGTTTAGGTCAATTTGGAAAACCTTTTTAATTAATTTTGTATGTATGTTAAATGTGATAAAATTATTTGAATGCTATCTGATTCTGATTCTCTGTATGTACATCTTATGCAGGGACTCGATCCCAAGATTGAGAAAGCCTTTCGGAATTGACATCTCTACTGCTTACACACCTCATTTGAACAGTATCCTTTGGAAATAACAAAATTATGCAAAACAAAAAATGACTAAGTAAGAGGTCAGTTTTTTAAAATTTCTTGATTAAATCTCAAATAAAACCCACATATCTGATTTGAACAAAATCCTCTAGAAAATAACAAAGTTGTGCAAGAAATAACCTCACTTAGTCTTTTTTTTTCAATATCTTGATCAAATCACAAAGGTAAGAACTGACATATTATCTGATTTGAACAAAATCCTTTGGAAAATAACAAATTTATGCAAACATAATTTAACCTCACCAAGTCATTTTTTTTCAATTTCTTGATCAAATCCCAAATAGAACCTACATAATTATCATCTAATTTGAGCAAATTCATTTGGAAAATAGAAAAAAGTCGCAAAAATAACCTCACCAAGTCTTTTTTTTTTTAATTGCTTGATCAAATCCCAAAAAGAACCTATACCAGGGGTGGCTCCTCAATAAGAGCGCCAGTGCGCGTGCCCTGCCAGCAAAAACAACAAGAACTAAAAACGACATTTTAAAAAGTAAATCCTTATAACAATTTTATTTGGAATAACGGCGCGTTTACCTATTTTCATATAGCTCAGAATCCAACATGTGGAAAAATATTGCTATCTATCAACACAAACCTCCGGCGCCATAAGCATCTTACACTCCGTTGCACACAGTCACAAGTCTCTCAGTCTGTCACAGCCCATGTATACAGGGCATTTCACTTAAAACTCCGCACGTCAATATCTCGGAAACGAATAGGCATATGTGATTTTTGTAAAAAGTAGTCAATGTATGGGGTCGAGTAGTTATTTTTCATAGTTAAAAAAATTCGACGCCTACCAAGAGTAAAGCGTCGCGACGCATCGAAAATATTAATCGATTGCAGGGACTTTGAAATTACGCGCATGCTAAAGTACATGTTATTTATAAACTTTTTTGTTATTCAGTCGAACTCATTTATTCTACTCAGTTTTGAGATATACAGTGTGTCCAAGATAAGGATGTCTATCATGGGGATCTTGAAAACCGTGAGAGATACAAGGTCGGTTAAATGGAGGCGAAGTTGCGTATTTTGATGCTTAACAAAATGCCGTTTTAAAAGCCAAGAAATTCCGAAGTCCGAAATTATCCGAAAAAAACCGAAATTTTTCAAAATTGTTTTCATTTTTTTCTGACCACATTTGAAAAGATATTTTGAAATGAATGGGACTTCTTTTTTGCCACTTTTTGCCCTTTACAAGATAGCGTTATAAAATCGAAGAACCGAAGTTTTGTCTATGAGCAGCCATCATCAACTTTGTTTTTTTAAATACGGTCCTGGATTTTTTATGACGGATTATGAGGACCTCTTATGTTCCTAAACCAACAATGTATCGCAATTATTCAAAAAAATTATGTTGATGGATTTTTTCATAAGAACTCATGTGTTAGAGAGAGACAAAAAATACATTTTTAATAGGATTAAAACCACCACCTCTTTTTTAATTAGTGCGATACCTCGTTGGTTTGGGAACATAAGAGGCTCTTAAAATCCGTAATGAAAAATCCAGGACCGTATTTAAAAAAACAAAGTTGATGATGGCTGTCGGTTTTTCAATTTAATAACGCTATCTTGTAAAGGGCAAAAAGTGGCAACAAAGATGTTCCATCCATTTCAAAATATCTCTTCAAATGTGGTCAGAAAAAAATGGAAACAATTTTGAAAAATTTTGGTTTCTTTCGGATAATTTTGGACTTAGTCGGAATTTCTTGGCTTTTAAAACGGCATCTTTTTAAGCATCAAAATACGCAACTTTGCCTCCATTTAACCGACCTTGAATCTCTAACGGTTTTCAAGATCCCCATGATAGACATCCTTATCTTGGACACACTGTATATCTCAAAACTGAGTAGAATAAATGAGTTCGACTGAATAACAAAGAAGTTTATAAATAACATGTACTTCAGCATGCGCGTAATTTCAAAGTCCCTGCAATCGATTAATATTTTTGATGCGTCGCGACGCTTTACTCTTGGTAGGCGTCGATTTTTTTTTAACTGTGAAAAATAACTACTTGACCCCATACATTGACTACTTTTCACAAAAATCAAATATTCCTATTCGTTTCCGAGATATTGACGTGCGGAGTTTTAAGTGAAAACCCTGTATATGCATTCGGAGCTCCAGTCAAATGCATTTTCGCTATGGAAATTTAAACCATTGTTCAAAACAAACACATCTAGTACATTTGACATTTTCCAGTACAATTATCTTTTATCTAGTCAGTTGTCACTGTTAGTCTGTGGTCTGCGTGTATTCATTAACGATAAACAGTGTTGTCAAAAGTAGGGATTTCTTCTTACGAGTGAGGATGAGCATGCCTTGTAGGGACGTGGTTGAGAATTTTTCCAAACCAATAAAACGTACGGAAAATTAAGACTTAACGGTATTCAAGAAAGTTTCACGCCGTGGTGATATTGCTAACTCTACTTTTACCGAGTTGAACTTTTTTCAACGATAGACTGATTGGCATGTATTTTTACAAAACAATATTTAACTATTGTTCTAGCTAAAGGAATAAATACATCGGTTTTTTAATTTGGTTTATTCCAATTTTATCTGAGTCACGAACCTCAAGTAAATAACCATTATTGATGTGGTTTCCTTTTGGTAGCGCACACCTATACCTACACTTCAGAATCCTATAGAAAATAACAAAATCATGCAAACATAACCTCACTACATATACTTTTTACAATGTTCTTGAATAATTCCCGAATAAAAGCAACATTATCTAATTTGTTTATTTATGTGTTAACTTGGCTATCTTGAGGGTGCCACAGATTCGATCGCATGCATGGGGATATCAGTTATCATAAGATATACAGGGTGGTCAAATGGATGCAAAGCTGCGCATTTTTATTCTCAAAAAAATGTCATTTAAAAATTTGAAAAATTCCGACTACTTCCAAAGATATTTGAGAAAAAACGAAATTTTGCAATTTTTTTGATTATTTTCTGCGATTGTTTGAAAAGACATTTTAAAATAAATCACACTTTGTCATTGCCACTTTTTCTCCTCTACAAGATGGTAGTATCAGATTGAAAATCTGACGATTCGTCTTAGAGCTGCCATCATCAAATTTCTTTTTCAAAATACGGATCTGGATTTTTTATTTTTTTAGTGATGTTTTGACGTCCTTCAGGCATTGAGGTGATGAGATAAGGGTGTAAAATTATGGGTTGCCTCAGCAACCTCAATATTTCAAACTATCACTCACCTATCATTGTTATTTTCAATATTTTGTTGAAATGGCAGTATTCTTGAACACTTTTGCAAAAATTGGTTCAGTTTTTTACATGTATTTTTTTTTCATTTCCATGTCATGTGTGGATTTAATTTAATTTCATTGAATGTATCGTTATTGGATGTTATTTCGATTTTAGTTCAGCCAATTAGTTTTGTTTAGTTTAGTTCTCATGTAAATAACGTGTCGAATAAAGATCGATTTATTAACCAAACTATTAAGTACAAGGGTTGCCTAACCAATCTTTTCTGGTATTATTTTCAAGATGGGTATTTTTCTGACGGTTGCGATACCTTGAAGCATCAAGGACGTCAAAAGATAACTAGAAATAAAATAAAAAATCCAGGTCGGTGTTCAAGAAAATGGACTTGATGATGGCCGCACAAAGACGAGACGTCAGATCTATAATTTGATACCGCCATATTATAGAGGATTAAAAGTGTCAATTAGACAGTGCAATTTATTTCAAAATATCTTTTTGAATAAATCCAGGAAATAATAATAACATTTTTGCGAAATTTTGGTTTTTTTTTCGAAATAGTGGGAAGTAGTGAGAATTCTTTGCATCTATTCAATCGACCCTGTATTACTAATTATGACTGAGATCTCCATGTATGCACTCGAATCTGTGGCACCCTGTATAATAGGGATCTCTTGTATAATATTTCTTAAAATTGATAAAGTGACCTCCGATAAAGTGATTTTCCGACTTTCCTGTGACATTTCCAAGCATTTTCTTTCATTTAAACATTCTTCTGACTCACCAGAATACATAAAAAAAAGAATCAGCTAAATCGGTCGCGCCGTTCTCAATTGATGCTTGTTCGAACATTCTTCTGAGGTCATTTTATTTGTATTTGTAGAAGAAAAAAAAGGACGGTCCAAAGATTTTCACCAAAACTACATCAAATCTTCCGTTTCGGAGCTGATAGGTACTCATATTGTCCTTTTATCCCTTTGCTGAGAATTGGCTTGAATCGGCTTATACTGGTAGATATGACCAACAGAAAAAGCTTTTTTTTTTGTGCCGTTTTCTTTTGATTATTATAAAAACAAAATCTGTGAAAATCAAGTTATTTTTACCTTCGCTTTTTTTGCAATTTTGGAATTCTATGCGATAATTTTTGCATAGCAATTTTTTGTTGCTTCCTACCTATAATACTAACTTACCTGCGCAGGTGTAAAAAAATATTTTATTCATTTCAATCATATTATCATACATTCATTCAAAAGCTAAAGTAGCACTGAAGTAGTGATATTTCACAAACCCGTATTTCGAAAGAATAATGAGAACTACCGAAATTTACTGAATTCCACTTCGATTTTATAAAATATTTAATCGAGATCTTTAATTCAGCAACGATAAAAGGCCAGCATGAGAGCAGACAATTCATTGTTCAAGTTCAAGTTCTAAATGTATTCAAGTTCTAAATGTATCAATTCTCAAGCTCAAAGATGAACTGAACTGAACTTACACTTCTTTTCTTTAGTGTATTTACTACCGAATATTGATTTAAAACTCCAACACTGAGCAACTGGCAGCTTTTGCGCCGTTTTTTTGGTAAGTGTCAACGTTTCTGCCCCATAGGTAACTACTGGCAGTATACATTGATTGTATGTTTTCCGTTTGAGACTTATAGGAATGTTTGATTTGAAAACATCCCTAAGCTTTCCAAATGCTGCCCACGTCTAGCTAATTCTCCTATTCTGATCGCAGGTTAAGTTATCTCGGCTAATCCTGATCTCGTGTCCTAGATATTCATATGAGAAAACCTGCTCAATACTTCTACCGTCAACTGAGATATTCTCGCTCATGACAAAGTTGGTCATACATTGAGTCTTCTTAAAATTTATTTTTTAACCGACTTCTTTGCACACTTCATGAAGGCTCTCCAACATAGTCTTCGCTTGGTCGATAGTGTCGGCGATTATGACAATGTCGTTGTGGGATCTTCAACTGTACCCCACCCCTATTGTGCGCTAGGGACGTAGCACTCACACAGAAGGGAAACTCGTGTCACTTCACAACATCTCTATTTTCTTTGAAGGTTAACAATTACAGCCGGGGTATGAGCAAGGGCCGCTGGCTCAGAGGAAGAATAGGAATTCTTGCCAAGCTAGATCAGGCTTCTAGCTTGGCAAGAATTCTGACACTACTTTTCCCTCCTCTCGAACCATCGTTCCGTGGCCGAATTTATACAAAAAAGTGTTGGGTCAGCATTGTAGGTCATGCTTCATAATATCATCGTAACATAAATGAGTGGATTTATTCAGCGTACCTTCCACCCCATTATTACGATGACATAATATGCCCCTTCCCCGCGAGCATTGGCCTCCAATGCTAACTGACAACATGCCCCATCCCCTTACAAAACATGACTTAAAACTTAAAACAATAATTAACTTGCTCCGGTCCTGTGTTACATTATGTCAATCTGCTGAGTATGGTTTTGTCCCTGATCATCACCAACAGCAAAACAACTACAATTGCAATCTACTGTCAGCGGTCACCGTGCCCCCAATTTCTGATCTTCGCTGACGGTGCGAAGATTTGCTGGCTGGCTCATCAGGGTTTTGCAATTGCAGCTTGACCTTGTTGATGGTGTTCCGTAAGTATGGGACTACAGGGTGACACATGACACTCCTACTCAGTCCGGAGTGACCTGTATACCCGATCCTGGAACAATACTTTTCAGCTGGGTATCGGAGGACCGGAAGCAGACATTGAATGCCCTATAATAGAAAAAATATAAATATATATAGATATCTCAGAATAATGAAAACACAATATATACAAACACAAGGAGGTTGGAAGTGTCAGTCAAGCTTCCTATTACTGTGGTTTCCCCCGGTGCTGTGGTACGTCTTGGACTCGTTCAGACCCCTTCTGGTACGCCATTCTCAATTCTGGGCCGTAGATCATCCTGTACTCACTCTGTACACTATACACGCTTGGCATGCGAGAGATGATCGTAAGGCGCCTCCACCAAATGTCACATATAAGGGCTTGTGGGGTCTTCAACTGTACCCCACCCCTATTGTGCGCTAGGGACGTAGCACTCACACAGAAGGGAAACTCGTGTCACTTCACAACATCTCTATTTTCTTTGAAGGTTAACAGCCGGGGGATGAGCATGGGCCGCTGGCTCAGAGGAAAAATAGGAATTCTTGCCAAGCTAGAAGCCTGACTGACACTACTTTTCCCTCCTCTCGAACCATCGTTCCGTGGCCAAATTTATACAAAAAAAGTGTTGGGTCAGCATTGTAGGTCATGCTTCATAATATCATCGTAACATAAATGGGTGGATTTATTCAGCGTACCTTCCACCCCATTATTACGATGACAATATCAATACCCACGGTTCGTATTTGATGTATCAAAACCAATCATTTTCAACAACACTACTGAAAAGAGCACGATGGTCACTTATGGCAAATGCCACACAACTTTAGATCTACGTCATAATTTTGCCACCAAGCAGGTTGTTATGAAGTTTGCTGGTGGCCAAATTTGGTCACCAACAAATCACATAATAACTTGCTTGGTGGCAATCATGACGTGCATCGAAAGTTGTTTGGCATTTGCCGTATTCAAATTTCAAGGCACAATGCGTAAAACCAATCCCTCAATCAGTCTTGATAAGAACTTAGACCTCGCCAATATGAGGACGGTTTGGGTACCAAACCATCTAGATCACGTGACCCAAAGTCAATGAAGTTCAATCTTTTTTGATTTTTATTATTTTCACCCTAATAATGATTATTTTATTATTGATCAACTGATACCTACCTACGCGACTATAAACTCACGAAGTTTTACAGTAAGAGTGACATTTTGTGACATAAACACAAAAAAATCAATTTTACAGCAAAGCCACAAAAAAAACGAACTATATTATTTGAATTTGAGTTAATTGTTCCTTTTTTAGGTTCCACTGACGACGGAAGCAGATTCGCTTCCGGAACGTTTGATATTGATAGGCTTTATCGTTAACTAATAAGCTTTTTTCCAGGTAATATAGAAGTTGCGGTATATAAACACTAGTTTGATTGTTTTTTGACGAGGTGTGGCAAAAATCCCAAAAAAATCTGGTTAATCATGGATGCGCCACAAAACTACAGAGCATATATACTTGACAGATCATCTTTGATCGCTCTTTTTATCAAATTGAAACAGTTCGAATTTGAATAGAAATAATAATTCTATAAATAGGATATAATTATATAAATTCTTTTTTTTCGATAAACGTTTAAGAACGTAGCTCATACCGGTATCACTTTCAGTTGGGGCACTGATGATGGCTTATTATTAGTTGAAAGCGCTTTGCCAGCTACATTAATAAAAGATTATTGCTCTGAGTACTCAAACTGTTTTCTTCCTAATAATTCTATGCCTATTTGTCAACTCTTGACAACATTTTATGTGTCAGCAACAGAACTGAGCCCTGAGAATGCGGCTTGATGCGACGCGTTTAATTTCGGCCTGAGAAACCTCTCAGGCATTGACATGATCAATTTACTGAATACGTCGACAATTAACTGACCAGTATAGGTATCGATACGCGATAATTCTTTGGATGAATTTTACCCTTGGGACTTATTGGGTCAGAGGAGACTCGTGGTAGAATTCAAGGGGTCGAACGCTGACTATGATCGGCTAAGATTATTCTTTTTTTGGGATGTGTCCAGTTGGAAGAGATGCTCCAAATCAGATTCAAGGGTCCTGCGGACAAGACTTTTACTGGGTCGATCATTTGATCTCTCGATTGCAGACTCAAAAACAAACAGGTCGATGGATATTTTGAACTTTCGAAATATCTTAACTGTTAGGAAAGCAGTTTTCTCCAGGGGTCCAGGGATCGTATTTTTGAATCCGTTCGAGTACGATTCGTATCCAAAATTGGATTGAATTCTCACAAAAACGGGTTCATTTTAGCAAATTTCACTCCATTTTGTTCAAATTTTATGCGAATTTGAACCACTTTCCCAGACGACTTATTCTCAAACGGTTTTGAAAATACGACTCCAGGTCTGAACCAACACGAATGTGTGGTTGGGCCAAGTGTGCCTGACTTCGATTGAGTGTCGGTGGATCAAGACAAATCAAAGGAATTACGGCGTCGTTTGGCCAGTATTTGTCGCACTATTTGTGTCGCCCACACATCAGTGCAGGATGATATGGTTGCCGTGTTCACGCCATAGAATGTTCACCTACCTTTGTGACCATTGGACTACCTAATTTCGGAACTGTATTACGTTAACCATCATAAGGCGACTTTGTCTTGTTTGGTTCATGGTTTGGTACTTGCTTTGGTCTGTCAAACACCTACCAACCAAATTTGGATTCTAAATGATGACGTCACATCAAGTTTGGTATGTGTTTTGGTCTGTCAAAATGCCTACCGGGGTTTGGAGCACGGTTCTTTGGATTGGTATAGTGGTATCTTTGTTTATTCTTCTTTTGTCTCACTCGAGAGTAGTAAGTAGTAGTTATGAATGATCAAGTGAATGATGTAAACAAACAAATCGACCAGTTTTATTTAAACTTCACTAACTTCAGCATTTACTGGATCACCAAGCAATTTACTGAATGTTGCGGGACTCATTCTCAATAAGGCAAAAAAGTGCTCTGCAAAAGTCGTCTGTGAATCGATGACGTTTATACAATTCCAAAACAGCCAAAACCACAGCTGCTTTTCTTTAAGGCATTTTGACTAATATACGGCCACAATCTTTTCATCAAATCACCAAGCAGTTTAAACCGTATATGACAAAGATGAACTAAAAAGTAAAATAAACTGTAACCTGTAGCTAAACATAAACAAAAAAGTTGGGTTATATAATCACGGCTCTTTTGACAGTTCTTACCAAACGATTTTCATAAAATGTTGGTCATCACTATGAAGCTGCAGCTACCGTTTGGTTAATCAAAATGTAGACCAACCACTCGAGTCGAAATCAACTAGAGTCTATATTTTTGTGCACTTGAACTTCATTTTTTTGAGAAAGGCAGTGACAGATCCATATTGCGCGTTAGTTTACTTTGTTGTTCTATGAAATATTCTCGTACGACCCTTTCTTTCGGAACTATTCGTACTTTGAAGTAACACCTTGAAAAACTTTTTTCCGTAATGCTTCGGGGCGGTAATCTCGATTTCAATAAAACTTGGACTGTATACGCAATACCCAAGCACTGATGATTTGAGGCTATAGCAGTATCTCAATCTTATCTTGGAACCCTTGGACGTACAGCTGGTTCGTAAAAAAACTGGTATTGCTAAATCTAATCTATATCATGTTGAGCAGTGTATTTTACCGGTAGTTATGGAAAAACCATGACATTATATTGTCATTACTTTGATACTTTCTAATAATTTTTTCAAAAAATGGCTCCTCACATGAATAACGACACTAGAGCGAGAATTGTGACTAAATTAGAAGATGACTGGTCCTATGCTGCAGTTGCGGCTCATTTTAATGTTTCCGAAACAACTGTTGTCTCTATAAAGCATCGGTGGGTTCACGAAAGAACTTTCAAAAGAAAAGTCGGGTCGGGAAGACCGAAAATCAGCACCCCTGAGGAAGATCAAGCTCTCTTTCCTCACTTTCCAGGACAAAAAACCACTACCTGGAAAAAAATCCGCAACTCACATCTTAGCTGCAGGGTTGCGGCAAATAAAACTGCTTTAACAGAGCAACAAAAACAATCCAGGCTTTTGTTTGCTTTGAACAATAACAATATAAACAGAGATCAAGACTTCTGGGACAGAGTGATATTTTCAGATGAAAAAAATTTTCAATCCTCGAGGAAAGGGAAAATTTCAGTATACAGGCCAGATAATGAAAGATTCAATCCCACCTACGTGAATCATCATAGAGCAGCAGGGCATTTTAGCGTGAATGTTTGGGCGTAGATATCTTCTAGAGGCATGGAAATAATTTGGCGTATCCAGGGAAGGTAAAACAAAATTCTACTACCAGGACATTTTAACTCCAGAAAATAATTTTGGTTCTGTTTTAAGATTTAATGCTCAAACTTATGTGAACATTCTGGAGAATCTGATGATGCCTAGTGCCCTAGTGTAGAACAGGTGTACCCAAACGGAGAATTTATTTTTCAGCATGACAACTGCCCCGTGCATACTGTCAACATTGTCACAGAGTGGATGCGGAGCGAACAACGTGGAGACGCTACCATGGGCCAGCTATAGTCCGGATGTTAATCCCATTGAAAATATTTGGGGACTCATTGTGAAAACTTTATATAAACAAAACTCTATGCCCCTCAATCCTGATCACCTATGGGAAGGCATTTTAGACGCATAGGAACACACTGCAGAGTGATTGGAATTCATTACTCCATTTATTAATTCCATGAATCGAAGACTAGCTTCTGTAATCGAAGCTAATGGAAATATGACGAAATATTGAATTGGTCGATTATGTGTATCAGTTACCTAAAAATTTTCAAATCTACCTGATTCAACCCAATGTTTTGCTTTGTTTTATTATAGCATACTGAACATATCCAACTTTTCACTTCAATGAAATGTCACGGTAGTCAAAACAAATATTACACTGCTCAATTTTTTAAACATTTCTATGAGTAATACCAGTATTTTTACGAACCAGCTGTACCACTCCTTTTATAAAATCCTCTGAACTTGGAATGACTTCTTTTTTTTTTCTTAGTTGCAATTTTGTATTCAGGTTCGTCGATTAATCTTAATATATAAAATGAGATCGTGTTGGTTATATCATGCCGCATCACTCGACAACGACTCGACCAAATTTCATGATTTTTGCTTTGTTGGATTTGTCTTCATCTAAGAAAACTGTTGAATCTTAGGAAAAACGAAAGTATTCTAAATAATCTGTCAATTCAACAACAACACTTTGCACTGACACTGACCACTGACACTACCATGTAAGGCGTTTTCAAGTGGTTGTAGTTGTGTTCGGAAGTAAAGCTGTTTTTTTATTTGTCTTTGCTAATGTGTGTGTTAGGGCCGGTTCATCAATTGTGGTTCAAACTCAGTTCAACGTTGAGCTGGGTTCAAAGATGCACAGTCCCATGTACTTGAACCGGGTTTATCGCTGAACCATCCTTGAGAAACCGGGCCTTAGTGATAGAGAATTTTAAAAGCTAGTGAACACTGTTATTTATCAAGCGCTCGCATTGCAGCGGGGAAAGAGCTAGTCTAGAATAAAAAAGGTACTACCTATTCACATCGAAAAAACGAATCGTCTTCAAGAAAAGCACCAGTGATCGTCAAATTATCCAGCTAGTTACTATGACAACCAGGCAATAACCCATGTTAGTCAAAAAAACTAAAGTATGTGTATAATGCATTTTATCATTACTATGTTGTACAGGGTGTCCCAGCAAGGGTGGCCACCGGCCATATCTCAGAAACTACTGGACTTAAAAGTTCAGGAAAAAAAAAATTATCACTAAAGTGGCCACGAGAAAATGCTGGGAGATATTTATAACTTCGAAATTTTTCCGCTAGGGGGCGCAATCAAAGCTTAAATATCAAAATTCGAAATTTCTCCGGAAATTCTCAGATTGAGGTATATCTTTATCAACATGGTTAGAGAACCTAGACAATTTCACGTCTTTTTGGTACAGGGCTCATTGGCGTACCGATCTTTGTGTGAGTAGGGGAAGGTAGTGAAAGTGTAATTGTTCAAGTGGCTGTAACTTATAAACGACTTGTCCGATTTTGTTGCGTATAGGCTTGTTTGGAAGATAAATGTGAGTACTTTCGTATATCGTATCCAGTGATGCGTGATTGTCTTAAAAACTGTTATTTTCGTTTCACCGCAAAAATTTAAATGGTACGGTAAACAAAAAAAAAAAAAAAAAAACCTTGAAACATTAAATTGTACATAATTTGGACTAGTTATTATTATCAGAATTATACCATACCATTTAAATTTTTGCGGTAAAATGAAAAACACTGTTTTTAATTCAAGTTACCCCTTCTAGCAACTTTTCCATCACTGGATCCGATATACGAAAGTACTCACATTTATCTTCCAAACAAGCTTATACGCAACAAAATCGGACAAGTCGTTTATAAGTTACAGCCACTTGAACAATTACACTTTCACTACCTTCCCCTACTCACACAAAGATCGGTACGCCAATGAGCCCTGTACCAAAGAGACGTGAAATTGTCTAGGTTTTCTAACCATGTTGATAAAGATATACCTCAATCTGAGAATTTCCGGACAAATTTCGAATTTTAATATTTAAGCTTTGATTGCGCCCCCTAGCGGAAAAATTTCGAAGTTATAAATATTTCCCAGCATTTTCTCGTGGCCACTTTAGTGATCATATTTTTTTTCCTGAACTTTTAGGTCCAGTAGTTTCCGAGATATGGCCGGTGGCCACCCTTCCTGGGACACCCTGTATATGTTCAACGAATAATAACATTGTGTTTTGAATAAACATTTCAGTTAATTGAAATATTGTCATAGTCTCAAATCATCTGTAGTCTCAAATCATCAGTCCGTTGGTATGCATACTGCATATACAGGATGTCCCGCATAAGAACCGTCACAGAGCAGGAGCATGAAGGGGAACACAAAACTTTTATGATCTGGTGCAACTTACCTATATAACAAGATGCACCCACAAAGAAGTTATACGCCTTGCAAGTGAGGTTTTGAATTTCGAAAAAAAAACAATATCTCAGTTATACCAGTATACTTCCAATACTTCTGGGACACCCTGTATAAATTATTCGGAAAATCATCATAATTTGTATACACATTCCTGGTTTAATATCATTGGCCATTGTGTTTTGCATAATTAAACGGAAACCTCCCTTCAAGATTCTAGTATGATATTTCTAAATGACCTTCAAAAAACTTCAGGAATTATTCTAATTCAAATTGCTTGCGGTGAATATCATATTATTATTGATGTGAGCAGTGAAAAGATATTATGATTATCGTATGTTAAAATTTGAAATTTATCGTAGCACCCTCACACATTCAATATTAGAAGATTATTATTATTTTTATCATTATTATTACGTTAAACTTGATCTCCGAATGCCAAATAACATAGTATCTTGAATCTGGTGAGCTAGCTGGTGCCTTGTATAACATTCTTTAACTAAATAATGTTTTCTTTGCAGACCATCAAATCCCATGTCAGTACGTTACCAATCACTGGACCGAGGACCGACTGTTGATCATGACCGCGAATTCCTGCCAATTCGTGACCGCCGTGACCGATCACTTGATAGAGGCCTCTACTTCGACGACGACCCCTATCTGTGAGTGCTGTAGATTTTATAATATTTTCATATTAGATAACTCATTTGAATCTGGTCATCCGTGATTACCAAATATGGTAATGACGAAGTTTGTTTTTTCTTTTCGTCCAGTTCGCTTTGTTTGTTCACTTCAACCATCAGGAGTATCGTACAAAATCAAAAGGTGCATATTATTTGCTATACTTAACTGGAAAGTGATATACCTACGGGGTGTCCCATAACTTATCCACCATAGAGCAGCAGATGATAATATGAATTAAAATAAGAAGATTTCTCTAATAAATGGATAGCAAATGCTAGTCGTTAAAAAAGGTGATGAAAACGACAGTTGATTTTCGGAAAATCTCAATAATGTTTCAACAGATAAAGATAACAGACTCAAAGCTGGAACACTAGCGTTTTCGAAGGTGAGAGATCCGAATTCGATATTTTTTTGAACCTAATTTTCATAGGGCACTTTCTGTGTACTTAATGACAAATTATTGTTTTTATAATGTTTTAATCTGTAAAGCTGAGGCTGTTTTGACTTTATTCCTGGAAAGAGTCATTTTTTATACGTCGAAAATGAACTCTTGATTGGATATCGATATCTCAAGTCGCTTGCGAGATAATCGACTTAAAAAGTAAAAATACCGAAAAAAAGATCCGCTTATCAAAACGAGAACTCGATCTATTCAAACTATCTAGAAATATTTTTATATTCATCTCAATAAATGTTGAAAATGTCCGCAATTTTCCGCAATACATCTTTATCCGTTTAAAATTGATTGACATTTTTCTAAAATAAAGTTTCACTTCCAAAACCGTGTATCTTTTTACCGACTAGTATTTGCCACCACATAAACTAGACTGATCTTATTTTTTTTTATATTATCACCTGCTGCTTTATGACGGATAAGTTATGGGACACCCTGTATTTTTTGACAACTTAAGCATATCCACAAGAAAAGTGTAAACAGTGTTGTGGATGATTTTCGAGCTTGGATGAATTTCAACCTTGCCTGAGTATCAACGCCCAAAATGATCGACCTTTTTTTGGCATTTTGCATTCAGTGAGCTTCTTTGATAGAATTCAAAAAATAATATTTTTTCACACATTGATAGAATTACCGATCGAACAACACACTTTGCAAAAAAGTTGCGATCGTTATAACAGATCATTTTTTGTTATAACAATCGCAGTTGAAATAATTCTACTTTTTCTCTTCAACATTCATCGACGGTGTGGCGCAGTGTCCGGGCCGATCAACGACGACCGTTAAAATTTTAAATTCGGTTTTAAGAGGTGCATCGAAAAGACGCTGAACTGTTTGTCCCATGCCATGGATATTGGAACGTCAAAAAACTCTACCCTCTACTTAGAGGGATTCGGCAAAATCAAAAGATGAGGTGAGACAAATTTCCTGGCAATGGTGATTAGCCCTCATGGTCGCAGGAATTGAAGGACAAAAAATAAACCTGACAAAAAAAACTCTTAAACATTTGAGAGCAACTGAGTCTTGGATTTGTTTATATTGCATGCTTGAAGAGCTATTTAGAAAGAAAAAGTTTCAGGGAAATAGAAGCTCATAATCTGTTCTGCTTTCAATACAGGGTGTTAGTAAATAAGTGCGAAAAACTTCAGGAGGTAATTCTGCATGAAAAAATATGACAGTTTGCTGTAAAAACTTATTTCCGCAATGAATGTGGATTTCAAGAGGTTGTTATTGGGATTTGTAGCGCGCATACGAGTAATGATCTTAATTTTTTTGAAGAAAAAACGAAGCATATGTTTATATAGCAAACTGTGATTATTTTTCTAAGCAGAATTACCTGCTGAACCTTGTCGTACTTATTTACTAACACTCTTTATACAGTAGATAAATAGACTGCGTTTCTCTCATATTAAAGAATGAACATATTATAAGAATATAAAATAAATGGAGGAAGTTTAACTAATCCAGTCCATAGAAAAAATTAATACAAAGCAATTCGACAACAACGTATTTTGAAGAGAAATTATCACCAACCGATGATCTGGGTTTTTTGAATAAATAATAAATTAATAACCATTTTTACAAACACAGCTCTGAATTGAATTGAGACAATCGAATTCAGCCAATTGAATTGAGCCATTTCAGAGCTGCGTTTGTGAAAATTGTTACCAATTTATTATTTATTCCCAGATCATCGGTTGTAGTAATTACTAGCTACACAATATTTTGTTATCGAAGTGCTCTGTATTATTTTTTTCTACGGAATCATAAGTTAAACTTTCTCCACTTATTTTAAACAAGATAAACATTATTTTTTAAGCACAACTCATCAACAGTGATGAAGTATGATTGACTAGTGATCTTTAATTATAATTATGATGAGAAATATCTGCATGTGAGAACAGTAACAGTTTGTACAAAGATCATCACACTTGATAATATCTGTTTTTATTCAGAAAGATTGATTTATGAACCAAAATTATTTATTTTTTCTTCAAAGTAAGCTCCCTTACCTACAAAATATCCATGCCAGCGATTTTTCCAATATTGGAAGTACATTTGGGACCCACTGCTTAATAAAGGGTCGAGTTTCTTAAGCGATTCTGCTTTTATCTCGTCAATGGTGGCAAAAACTCTCGAGAATAAAAAGAGGCCACAAAAGCCATATCAGGCGAAGACTTTAGTTCAGAATTTGTTTTTTTTTCAAATTGTCACGAACAAGCCATGAAATTTGAAGGGGAACAGTATTGTGATATCATATCGATTTGAGATTTTGCCACAGGATCGAGTTTGATTTTCTAGCAAGCTACGGGTATTTGATTCATCAACACCAGAGCGTTGAACAACAAAGTTCTCAATTGACTAAGTACATATGATTAATAGTGGTGGCAGATAGAGGGGATTCGGCAATGAAATTGGTAGGCCCAAGAAGAACAGTCACTTGCTTCAAATGCAGTGAAGTTATTCATGTAGTATGTGAGAACTGACTTGAATATGTACATTATAAATTATTTAGAATAAAACTGAGCCAGTGACTTGAGAGAGATAAGTGAACAAGATATCCAGTTTTTGGCGACCTTTAATCATCGTTTAATCTCTTCCTTTGATAATAAAAGCACTGGATTTACGGTGACCAGCGTTCCCCAAACACCAACTCCAATCAAACTGAAGTGGATACTACCAAACTACTACATGCTTCTGATGCTGCCCGTACAGAGAAGAGGGCATATGCTGCGCTGGTAGTAGATCCTTCGTTGGTGTAGTAGATATTTCAAAAATGTAGCAACTCCTTTAAGCGTTACTATTTACCACGGTTGTTACATTCCACTAACTGTTTATTATTCAGTGACTGATTCCAAAACACTATAGCGAGTGACACATTTGAGCAGCAATTCCAAATGATGAAACTCTACCATCAAATTGGGTGTTTGTAAGTATTGCACCTTTTCTACCTCACACACGACACGCTGAACCTTCAAAGTCGACCAATCATCGTTTAGTGGACGAATTCAGTACGACCAGTGCGTGGCAAACAATTAGTTATCTCTGGTACGTTGAAAGAACGCCATAGATACCGCTGCTGTCCGTGAAAAAGAGCAGGAGAACACGAGTCATCCAATCGTTCGCCGCGCAAACAAATTCGGCCTTGCGCAGCTCTTAACTTGGCGGATTTTGCGTTGGGATTTGAGCCCGAATCCGTACAAAATCCAATTGACCCAGGAGCTGAACTTTATGACCATCGATGATGCCGTTTGTTTGCTGCATGACCACGCTTCAGAACAATAATTATTGTCAGCTGATTTTTTTCTATTTCAAAATCTTATTGGAAAACCTTGTAATATTTACTCAAACAGGAACAGAAAAAGTATTTGAACAGGGCATCACACACGGAGCGACATTTTGAGCGATTTGGTATGCAGCGGACAGTATCTGTCTAGTTTTGCATACTTTGACCGCCCGTTAGTGCGGAACGACGGACCCGGTCGGTGAAATACGTCGTCGGTGAAAGACCTTGTCACTACACTCTACAGTCAAATTTCCATTCACAACTAACGTAAAGAACAAGCCGTCACGCTCGTTGTTTGATCAAGATTCAAATTTTGTTCACGTGGGGCTCTTTTGAGGGGTTGTGTCCGTGCAAGTGGAGATCGTTTGATAAATGGCGGACCAAGTATGTCCGTGTGTGGACACGACATATCTAATCCCTCACAGACCATTCGGCGGATATGGTATGGCAGACCTGGCCGGCTGACCCGGTCGACCTCGCTCGACCGACCTCGTCGCTCCGTGTGTGGGGCCCTAATGTAAAAAGTAGACTTTGGCGTAGTTACTGGAGAAAGCTAGGATGCAAGAGATGATGAGATGACAGACTTAAATCATCAACGATCACATGATTGACTGATCATCGTTAATCTGTTACCCTACTCATAAAGTAAAATCGGGGCTGTGGAGTCGTGTAGTGCTGCACTGTTTTGTCTAACTCGTGGCAGAACAAGCATGATCTTATTCAAACAAAACAGTTACGATCTGACATTATACATACTTATATGCATGATTGATACTACAAAAAAAAAAGACTTGGATAAATAAAGTTCGTTTAACAAGACTTTCACTCACAAATTTCGCGTCGAATTTCATGAAAGGTAAAAGATATTCAATCCAGATCTTTTTTTCAGCTCCCGATCCGCCCGCCAATCCCCAACTTCCCACCAGCCATTTATAGGCGAGCTCCAGCATCAAAACTCGGATCTTCAACGTGACTTAGCAAGTTTGAAGAAAGAGCTTGATCTCACGAATCAAAAGCTTGGCTCGTCGATGCATTCCATTAAAACTTTTTGGAGTCCTGAATTGAAAAAAGAAAGGGCTCTGAGAAAAGAGGAATCTGCGAAGTATAGCCTTATTAATGATCAATTAAAGTTGTTAAGTAGTGAAAACCAGGTGAGTTGATTTGATTCATAAAATTGTAGTCTTATGATAAGGACAATATGGAATTATGTGATGAGTCGAAACTAATGGAGTGGAAGATGGTATTCACTTTGTTTTATAACATTTTTGTTAAAATTGATAAACAATGGTACTTCTCTCTTGACACATTTTCTTTCCCAATTTTTTCAATACCCTGTACATAAAACTTAAATTTGACTATTCTCAAAAAAAGAAAAAACAAAATTTGTCAACCCCATCCGTGGACACACTGTATATTTTTTTCTCAAGATACTGAATTAAGTAACTTTGTTTCATACCGGCTGTCATCATGTCTCACGTCATACAACAATCTTATATTGACTGCTTTGATGAACGATGGAAGTAATCAGGTTTCTAAAATGTTATCTTCAACTATTTATGCGAAATCATAACCCCCTGAAATATGATCCTTTAACAAACAAGATATACTCACGCGCAGGTTTCGCCTACGTCATTGCGTGTCCGAACCTCAAAATTCATAGGTTACCTAGGTTACTCGGATATCATGATACTAAAACAAACAAGATAAACTCTCGCACGTCCCTCTCAGAATTCATCACGTGACCTACATCAACCTATACCATCAATGTCACGCGGCGACGTCATGCGTGAGCCAGTTCAAATTTTGACCAGCAAATGGTTACTAAAGGTAACGTTACTGATGTTTTGAATCCAACCTCACTTTTGGCTCGCGGTGACGACATGCGCGGTTTGCTTCTAATATCGTCCAGCAATTGATCATATCTTTTGTGTTCAAGTATCATGCCCCTGAAATATAAAGACCAGAGTGCTGATCGCGTGACGTCATGTTAAGTAGGTCGTTTTCATAGTAACTCGACACGATCGAGCATCGACACGCGCGCATGGTTGTCAAGAGTGATAATACTGTGAGCTGTCACAAGTGAAAAAAAATAAAAAGTCATTTTAATCATGAAGTAGTGGGTTTAATAATAATTATTATTCATTCAGTATTCAGTGGATATTAAAAGTCCGCTTATCAAGATTAACAATGCCGCGAATGTATAGTGTTGTTGGTTGTATATACGCCGCATTGTTTATCTACATAGATGAGCGGACTTTTATTATACACTGAATGAATGATTATTTTTATCATTTCAATTATTTTCAAATGTTTGGAATTTTTATGTCACAATGACAGCTCGCAGTATTGAAACTCTTGGCAAACATGCGCGCGTTTTGATGCTCGATCGTGTCAAGTTACGATGAAAACGATCTACTAAACATGACGTCACGCGTTGAGCACTCTGGCCTTGATATTTCAGGTATTGCCACAACACATTTTTCATTCAGCGAAATTATTCTCTGTTGGTAAAAAAAGTTTCTCATTTTTTTTCAACCCTGATGTCAAAAAAAAGCACTTCTATCAAAACTCTAAGTAAAAAATGAATAATCAATCGATCTCATAACAACCGCTTGAAATGTTGCTATTTTGTTCTTTGAGAAGAGCAAAAATCTCAAAATTGTATCGAATTCGCATAAGACGTTTTGAATTTACAGACAAAAAAGTGACATGATCATTATTAGCTAGTAAGTATTATTTTGTTTTTAACGAGACGTTTGCGGACACATGTTCCTCTACTTATTTCAGACTCACCCTGTAAATCATAAGAGGTGAACGCATTACATCTTCATAGGAAGGGTAGTATTCCGAATCTGTAACATGGAAATAGAGTCATTCGAATTCTGAAAATCTGTACTGTAAGATTTTCTCTGCTCTCTTCGACGTTGCGCGACTTTGGGTTGTGCCAGTAGTAGTTCAGTAGTTGTCAACTCGCTTGTTTTAAACGGTTCACCTTATGTTACTATTTGATTTTTGAATTCTATGCAAAATTCTAGGCACATTTCATGTATAATATTCCTAAGCTAAGTCTAACCGTTTTTGTCCAAAATATCTTTTGCAGACCAAAAAATTTAACCATTTTCATCACAACAGCAGCCCTCAATATTTGATTCTGGTTATTTTTTCACTGAAGCGGGATCTACTCCAGGAGACTGTGTTGATATCTTGTTATTAAATTGATAACTAAACAAACATCAAAAATTAATTTTTGTTATTTGTCTTTTTTTTTTAAAGAAAACCCCTCTTTTTACAATTTTCTCTTATCAAGCATTCAAAAAAAGAGTATAAGGTTGGATTTTTAGATTAGGAAAATGTTGAGTTGCCAACTTTTCGAGAACGTTCAATTCTAGGAGTAGACAACCTTATACAAAGTTACTCCCATTTTGCTTAATAAGTTAAAGTGTAAATTTTTTACCAAAGTATCAATACAGTCTCCTAAAGGACTTGGCTACAAAGTATTAAAATACAAAAAATGTGGCTAGAGTTCTGCACAAAATCCAGAAATTAAATAGCCTATACAGTATATATCGCTATTATGCCTGTATCCCACACGTTAACTTAACGTGTACGTTTCTCCATGCGAACGCTGTTATCAAATGGAACATTTCCATTGGTAAACAATTATAACGTTTAAGTTATCTCAACGTTGATGATACAGCATAGGGCACAGAGATCATCTTTGAAAATCTCAACATAAAAATTTTCAGGATCAAAATCGCCATATTCCCCGAGATACTTTAATGAACGGCCTCCGCGAGACATCCTGTATATTTAGAAAAGTATTATATTAGGGAATATGTTTGTTTGTCTTTGCAGAGAATCAAGTTAAAACAATTCGTTCAAATTAACTTGCAGCTTTGTAGGATCCAACATGTTACTGTCCAACTGTCACGTCCATTTATTTTAAAGTATTGTATAAAATGGAGCCCGGGATCTTATAAATCCTTCACAGACTCATTTTCAAAATTGAAAATACTGATTCATGTTGGAGTAGTGTCATTGATCAAGAACACTACATTAAGATCATTTGCCGTTTTGCCCGACGCAACGCTATTGAATAAATTTCAATTTGTTTTGAAGATGCACCGTCAACAAATTCGAATGAGTGGTATGATTTACCTAAATATTCTAGAAATGGATGATTCATCAACATGTTTAGTCCTATTTTTCGGGTTCTCAACAACACGAAATAGTATTTACCTTATTTAGTGGTGATTGGCTGTAATAAGGTTAAGATGTTTACCAAAATTACATTTCGGTTAAAGAAAAAACTACGATCAATTCTGCTGCATCTCCTCTTGCAAGCTCTTTATTTCAATTTACAAGGGATCTAATGACTAAGCCCCGAATATAATTGTATAAAGGCACCTGTCAAACATTTAATCAAATAAATACAGCAATGGTTATTGTGGTAGCTTTTCTTCAGTTCTGCTGCAAAAATTCCTAAATCTCGAAAGCGGTTACAATACAATTTTAACATTGAAATGGCGAGTGAAATATTTCTATTGAGATGCACTGCCAATTACACTAAATTATTCAATCATGAGGACAAAGAGCGTTCTCTTTATTAGTTCATATCAAAAACTATACTTCTTGATACAAACGACGAAAAATGATAGTCTAAAAAAGGTATTTTGGCTATAATTACCTTCCAAACTGCTAAGTTTAGCCAATTCTCGAAATTTTCACATTACTTATCTGCACTTTCTGTGTGTACTACCATTATAGTCTAAGAGCCAGTGACATTTTTCAGCGATGATTTAGTTAAGGCCTTATTTTTAAGAGAATGTTGTACCATGTCCATCGAGTGTCATCCGAGAGGGTTCGCCCTGATCGCGGTTCCAAGGTGGTGGCGGAACGCCCCGAACTTGTAAAAAAATTTGCATCTTTTTATCATTTAGTAAGGGCTGATTTTTTTACCAGTTGTTCGTTGGTAGTCCACAATCATCCACAAAAAAGGGCGATTCGATTGGCCGGTTCCTTAAGGGTGGGATCACCCTCAACATGTCGTGGGACCGATGAACTTTTTATGATTTTGTTAAAGCTGAAATTTTGACCAGTTATTCTTTGATAGCCCACAAACATTCAGAAAAATTGGCGGATCGATTGGCCGGTTCCTTAAGGGGGGCGGATCACCACCAACATGTCTCGGAAACATTGAACTTTTCATAATACGATTCAGTCAAACCTGAATTTTTCATCAGTTGTTCTTTGGTAGCCTACAATCGTCCAGAAATATTGGCGAATCGATTAGCCAGTTCCTTAAAAGTGGCAGATCACCCCCCATGATGCTTTGTTCTTTTAATACGAACCCAACTTTTTTAATCCATTTCTAATCTTTGCTAATTGAAAATAGTGATGCACATTTTTTTATTTTTTTCTTGTTCCATTTTTTTTTATTTTCTGCATTGTTCATATTGGCGACTGTGACATATCATTATTTTCAGAAAGAAAAGAGTTATTCAAAAATGAAAAAGTTGGGTTCGTACCTATTTGAAAAAAAGTTGAGGATGGTGGCGAAAACTCGAATTTCAATTTCGACCATGCTATCTTGAAGAGCAGAAAAAGTGGCCATGACAATGTGTCATTCGTTTTCGATTCTCATTTCAAATAAATTCAGGACAAAATAGAAAAGGATTTAGAAAAAATCGGTTATTGTCGTATATTTCCGGAAGTCTTCGAAATTTTCCAAGTTTCGAAGCGGAAGTTTTTTGAGATTGATGTTGCACAACTTTCCCTCTGTTTAACCGACCATGTATATTTTACGTTTCAAGAGATCCCCATTTTCCCTCGAATTTGTAGCACTCGTATAATAATTTGTTATATACTTCTCCCGAAATTCTGCGAGTTATAAAAGCAACACATTTCATCAAGATTTTAATCTACTGCATGTCTCTATTACAAGCCAATGCCAATCAGTAAACTGGATAAGGTCAGCCTAATCACAATCATCGTTAGATCAAAAAGACCCAGCAACTTGGTAAGCACTTTTGCACAGATAATAAAAAAAGCGTTCATATCACCGTCGATCATATAGCCGCTTCGTGCTTTATTGGAGCAAATGTCCAATTGGCTCGATAAATTAATTTCGTTTTTAATCACATTTCCAACCCTATTTGGAACTCGAAATCAGGTTTATTCTCAGTTAATCTTAATTTCTACAGGGTGAGTCTGAAATAGATGCGCATTTTTACATGGTGGATAGAGTATAGTAGGATAATCACTTTTCGTAAATGGACAATTGTGTCCGCAAACGTTCCATAAAAAAAAAAAATAATATTAGTAATGAAATTCAACCAATAGGAAGATATCAAAATCAGATATTTGCTATTTTCTCGAGCATGTTTTGAAATGTATGGTATTATTTGGAAACCTTGGAAACGAGGTTATTATTAATGGATGTCAACTTCTCAAGAAAGATTTGAACAACGTACAGGGTGACCCAATATTATCCGACAATATTTTTAATTTAGATTCTACCAATTAAAAGGAACAATCTCTATTCTATGGACATTTATTTTAAAAGACTACAAAATAGCCCCTCGAACCATGAGAAAATCCACTCAAACAATGGGAGTTATATTAATTTTTAAAAAAGCTTCTAAAAAAAACTAAATATTTTAAAAGTTTTCATAGAATAAAAATTGTTCATTCTGATTATTTAGGTGGAATCTTAATTTGAAATATTGTAGGACAAAACTGGGTCATTCTGTATGTATGAAGAGAATAATTATTTTCCTTTTCGCTATACAACATGCTCCAATTTTTCTTGATATATTGACATCTATTTACCACTACTTCCAAGGTTTCGAAATAATACCCAAATTTTTAAACATGCTCGAAATAGCGAATTTTAGACGTTAATATCCTCTTATTGGTTGAATTTGGTTATAGGGTATTTTTCGGAAAATGCAAAAATCAAACAAAAAACAAATTTGAATTTGAAATATGAGAGTTGGACCACTCCCAGAAGTTCTGAAACACCCTGTATATGTGTTTCGTTTTTACAAAAATTGATTTTGAACCATGAAACTTTAATTTTGAAACATTTTCTTCCCAAACATCAAAATAAATAGTTAATGAGGGTGTTCATTTATCTGTGAACACTCTGTACATTGTTACATTCATAATTTGAATATTTTTGCTCTAGTCTGCCGTCTGCCAAGCTGTAATATGGTATATTTCAATATTTGAAGTCGATCAAATTCTATAAAATTTTTCGCCCCCGTGTACTAACTCCAAGATCAATATTAAAAGTATAATTATGTCCTATAATATGTCGGCCGATGAATTTTTAAGGTTTCCTCTGAGCTTTTAAACCTACCTTTGATTCGGTAGACGGGCATCAATCGTTTTTTTTCATCATTTTTCACAACAATTTCATAGTAAGGTCCTGCAGAACCTACGACTTGAAACTGTCTTCCGATGAGTTACCGATGGATTTTTTTAGTACACAATCATAAAATCACAGCGGCAGATGGGCATCGATCGTCACAATTTCAATTATTGCTCTTGGAGTTGGTACACGGGAAAGGAACAATTTCATTGCATTGATCAACTTAAAATATTGAAATATACCTTACCCCAGCTGGGCAGATGGGCATTGAACGTTTTCCAAAAATGGTCGTCATTTTCCGGTCCAGAAAGTACTGTCACAAAGGTACAGTTAACGGCATTACATCTCGAACATATATTTTTTTAATATCCCTCGTATTCAGTCAAAATTCTAATCAATAAAACAATTCAGTGCAGTTTGTCAATTATTACCAACAACAACAACAATGATTAAAGTATTTTTGTTAAAGAAAGAAAAATATTAGCAGTCGAATTGCATCCAATCCAGCTACCTCAATGCGCCTTTGCGTAGTAGTGTCAACTGATCCCGGGAATTTAACATTTTCTTTTGCTTTGACCGCAAAAATAAAGTTATTATCCACTTTTCCACACATCAGGGACTCGTCCTAATGAGGAGTATCGCCTTCCTCGTTGTTGACTCTCAATAGAACCTCTTGCAACCCATTTGGAATTAATTCATTCAGAATTCAACTCAACTTGAATATTTATATGATATTCATACTAGTTCGAGCACTTTCAAAAAAATGAGATTATAGTTTTTATCAAGGCATGACTAACTACATAATATTGTGTGTTAGAGAGCGAAAGGACTACCCCATAAGCGCAAGTTGCATAGATCTCAATTTGACTCATTTTTGTATCGTGTCAGAGTCGTATTCATTTCAATGTTTCAACGTAACTCTTTTTGACTTCTTGATGCTAGAAGCGGACGTGGAAAAGAAAACACAACTAATGGGATCTCTCTTGATCAACTAAAAGGGGAAATATTGAATTAAGTAAGGTAACTTGGTGAAAAACTCTTATTAGCAGAATAAATGTCTATCTGCACACACAGTACCATCAGAAGGAATTTGAATATTATCACTTTGACCACTGTTGAAATGATTATCAAGATAAAAAGAAATGATCATGAAAAAATGAGTTACCTTTGTAACAAGAACAGAGAATACGGAGTTGAAATTGTTAAAAAAAATGGTATCAACAGAAAAATCATCTTCATTATTATAATTGTTATTATGAATTTGGACAAGGTGGTGAGTTTCACCCATTGTTTTTTTCTTTGTTTAGTGGAGGTACACTTCAGAATATATTTGATGATGATTACATGATACCAAATGTTATTATGCATCATGAAGATAGCATTAAGACTATACATTATGAATCAATAGTGGTAAATCTCATTTTTGAAAACTATTTGTAGAGCGCTTTCAGCGTATAGCGAAGACAATTTTGGCCAAGTATGCAATAAACCGTGGAACGCAGATGAAGATATACTGCTGCTTGCTAACGATGTATAGTATAAGGTGATAAAAATGTCCATTATCATTCAAAATTTTTTTCGAAAACAACAAGTATACAGTCAGTTGAAACGTTCAAGGCCTCAAACTAGATCGCAGCAGATCGTACCCTGGTGGTGAGGAATCATTAAGTGGCTAAGATCAACATCATTGAACTACTGTCATGATTTGTTCTTTCTTTCATACCTTACGATAGGTTACTATTATATAACCTCCAAGTCTATTACGAGGTACAAAATTATTGATCTCGCGTCGCAGTTCCCAAGATCTTCGTGAAAGGAAATTGCTTTTCTACCTTCACTTTTGGGAGCGCTTCACAATTTGTCAAGATGTGATATCCAAATTCCTTTCTTTGTCACAAAATATGCAAAAATTTCTTTGCGGCTTTGCTGTCATTGGCAATGTAGGCTCTTGCTCCTTTGGGTTTTTGTTATAATGCGGACTCAGTTTATGATAGCGTTGTACTGAAAAAGCAGTCAATTGTCCCCATTACTAAGGATCATATCATTTATGTAGTTGATGAGATGTTCGCCTTAATCGCTTAACATACCAGCATCCGCTGTTTGTTCCATGTTGCTTGTAGCTAACGGTTGCCTCACGTTCAATCAGAAGAAATTGTGCTAGCAGCAGTCTTTTTGTTCTAAAATAAATACTTTTGCAGTATTATTATTTTATTTCTCAATAGAAAATAATATATCTACGAAAGGTTCTGAACCCTTCACCACAACAATTTTGAATGATCTTCTCGTGAAGTTGAGCATGATTTTTATACAACTATCAGGACTTAATAATCATAAAGTAAATAATCAAGGCCGATTATACCATCCGCCTCAACATTTTTGATGTTCATATTATTATGTATCATAACCATACAATCTCCGCAGCCGTTATTCATTGTCAACTACATCCGACGTATCTGTTAGATGTGAAACGGCGAACATAAATGAAATTTGTACCAAATCGATGTTAATCAAATTGTGCCACCCTTCATTCGCCAACTACGACCGCCCGCTCGTAACAGATTCGTGAATTAACCATCCCGCAGTTGAGCTTCTTTTTAATTAACTTCCAGTCGACAATATTGAACAGATTCATGCAAATGAAAGTGATATTGTGGCATGGGTATGGATAATCAGAAGACTATTTGATAACTATTGCTTCTTCTGATTTACTCTAGTCCAGGAAATATCACTCTTTGAGACCTTTTCCGGAAAGAACTCTGTTAAAATATATCAGAATATTTTGATTTATATTGATTATTTATTATTCAGACTCATTTTTTATCAAATCCAATGAAAGATCAAGAACTGCTTGTCACAGATGCTTCTTGAAGAAAATTCTCAAGAGAGTGATAAGTAGAAATAGTCAGTACTCTATTTATTTAGGGAAAAGTTCTCCATCTATGGCCAAACTTGGCCTACCGATAGGTTTACAAATAGATCGTAGTTGAAAGAGATAAAGTCATAAGCCCTAAATGATGTTAGTCTCGATTTGCAATAGATCGTTTCCAAGTACGTCACGAATCTCAGCTGATTACTTCAAGTGACACATTAAAATCAGTGTGACATTATTTCAGAATTTAAGGTTGAAGTTATGCCTGAGTTACATTCAATTCAATTTCGAAGTGGAACTGTCAAATTTTGCGCTTGGAAAACGGGAATGATATGCCACCATCCACATTGAATTTCGCGTAATCGTGACTTTGACAACCCTGACGACTTCAACCTAAAATTTTGAACTGTTACTGAACTTCCAAAAAAAAATTACTGTAAACGTGTTATAATGATACATACATTCCAGACTTTTACACATAGACTGTTGATTATGGGTGAGTCAAAGACATACTAATAATATTCCAATTCTGGTTTAAAGCATTTTGATAGTAGTATATACAAGGATATAAAAATACTGAGAAATAATGTTTAAGAAGGCTATTTTGGCAACATAGTAGCGTCTGTGCAAAATATAAATTCAAGTTCTAGGTAACTACCCAAATCAGTAAAATCTATAAAAAAAGAAACGAGATGATCCACTCTTAAGCTAAAATAGACTTCGCTTTGACTCAAGATCAAAATAGGTATATCCTTGATTCTGTGAAAAAGGCAACACAATATTATTTATAACTTTCTCTTTAGTAACTTTCAACCAAGTCGAGAGTAATACATCAAAATTCCTTAAAGGAAAACCGCCTGAGTAAAAATTCCAAGAGGGCTGATAGATTTGGCAGGGTTGGACCAGGGTTGAACTTGTGTCTGTCGATGGGCTCGATGAGGCGGTGGTCTGACGGATTACCCGAAAGGGTAAATCCAGGGAGTCGACTCCAGCGTGGTTCTAGAGAATGAACACGTGGATGAGAATCCAAGGTTCGATTCAAGGAAAATATAACGAAGAAAACGAAGAAAGATTCTAGATTGAATAGGAAATATCCAGAGAAACTCACCTAATCACGCTAACACCACAATTTTCACAAAAAACTTGATTCCGGCACGCACCAAAGGAGATCTGGTTTTATGACGACCAGGGAACTCTGAAATTCCCAATTTCCTTGGCTCCAGGGTAAACACACTACTAGTACAATATACTGATGGAGATTCTTCACAAATCACCGAAATGGTCAAAGGGCATTAGAAAACCCGATTTCCACAGAATCTAGTTATAAACGTGTATTCAACGTGCTGGGAACAATGTCGTAATAAGTTTCTCTCACAATGAAAAAAACTACTTCCTCTTAAAGAGTAGGCTTCAAATTTATTGGTCAGAAAAGAGGCGGGAGATTGATACGGTACAACTTTATAGGAAAAGTTTGTAAGACGACATGACAACGCAGCAGAATTTGAATTTGCCGCGCGAAGGTTGGGAGATTGAACGCTAGGCAATGAAACCTGCATGCTACACTTCTCACAAAATGAGAGTATTTTTGACTCGGAGAAAATGCAATGCTACATTGGTGAACTTTTCTGTATTTGTTCGTGTATTTGATTTTTTAATTTTTTTTGGTTTATGAAACAGTCGACAACGAATCCAATCAACGATATTTATTGCAATTCGCTGGAGACCCCGTTCAGCAGATGGGCAGATCAGGATAAAATAGATCTTTTGATAATTCTTCGTAGCTAGAATGGTGGATGCGCCTTTTTATGTTTCCTGTTCTTTACCTGGTTTTTAATTCGCGAGCCAAAACTGATGGTAATGATACGCCATTGAACTACATACTACGTGCCTGGACTGGACCCGCTTATTATTGAAAGTGAATCAAGAAGAGATAGCGTTAGTTACGGATTCATACTAATTCATTGGACTATATGCTTGGAGTAGAGAGAGAGAAAGCGATATTTACGAAAATCCATCTATCTCTCTAACACATTGGCCAACAAATTGACAGAAATGACACCCTACGATTGTTGTTATGTTTGACAATCAACTGTTGCCAATCAAAAGGTTCGAGGCCAGTCAGCGCAGTTGCCATCATATCTATAGCCTATCAAATGAAAACATGCTAAACTTATTCAGGGTTTCCCTGTGTTAATCAGATAGTGAATACCAGAAATCAGACAATAGCATTGAGAAAATTATTAAAATCATGTGATTGACTAGGAAATTTGAAATATTATATTATTCTATTTACAAAACTAAACTTGAACCATGAAAAACATTAAAGCTTGTGATGAAAAGCTATAAAATGAGTCTTCCAAAATATCAATTGATCGTCAAAATCCAATAAAACGACAGGGTGTGTTCAGCGAACGGAGATTCAGAAAAAGATCAACTACTATAAACCGGATGTGCCTTATGAAATTCGTCAATCAATAAAGCTCGTTAGTGAGATTTTATGAAGTCACATAAGCTCGAATTAAAAAGTAATAACTCCACACTAGAAACTTTCAAATGAACGAGGAATAAAGCAAGAGATAACAACGACAAAGTAGTCATATCATCTGGCGGATTTACTGATCAATGAAACGCATAATAACAATTTTTCTGTCTGTTGACGCCTTGAACTCATACTGTCCACTGATAAGTAGTTCTCTAATAAGAGAATTCTTTGTTAACAGATAAATGGACCAAAAAAATGCTAGAATATACTTGAACTCTGTATGGCATTGAAAATATGATTTTCGGTTAACAAGGAAATTTCTGATAAAAGAACGATTTCTGCCTTGAGTTTTTGTTTGTTCTTACCTTTACCTGGCAATGAATAACACTGCTACAAACTTGGCTCCTGACATCAAAAGAACATGAATTCGTAATACCTACTTGCTAAATAGAATAAAGAGAAAAAAAAAATAAAATTACAGACTTTTTAACTAAAACGCAATAAAGTACGTATACGGCTGTGTAATAGAATAAAGAGAAAAAAAAAATAGATAAAATTACAGACTTTTTAACAAAAACGCAATAAAGTACGTATACTTTCGCATTGAATCAACACTGACATTAAAAAGGAAATGAAGATTCGTTCACCTTATTTTTTATCAAAGCATATCTCGTCATTCCATTCATGACGTTCAATAACAACTTTCCTGAATGCACAATTTCATTAGACGCCGTTATCAATTATAATAGTGCCATGAAATTGGCTTTTTCTTAAGTACTAGATACTAGCAAAAAAATGTATTGCGAATTGATTTATGTGAACAGTTGATGTATCAATAATCGGTAGTACAGGGTGACGAAGATACCTGATGATACCAAAGAGTTGAAGTGGGGATCCCTTCCCTTCGTGGTGACAGTCGCCATAACAAATTGCTTTGATGAACCAGGGGGAGATTCTATGTCTGATTGGTCAGTTCACCTTCCGTACTCTCCCGTCCACTCTAGCACGGCACTTTGAACTAGCATCACCACCAAATGATAGCCGACCGATTGATAATTGTTCTCATGACCAAAAATGTGTTTGATAGGAGACTTACGAGAGTAACAGATAAAGTAGCATAAACTTGACGCTTAGATCGCCACCTGGTAGGTACGTAGGACGTTGAACATTTCCGTTTTCCGCCGTATACAGCAGAGTGAGGACCCAGACGTGGAACATGTGTTATGAACGGAGACGGTTCTTGAATTACTTCGGCGCGCTGCACGGAGTGATCCTTCTATATTATTATATGTTCGGTGATTCAGTATAGCTCACAGAGTCCAAATTTTCGATCAAATTAATTCATTTCATGTTACCAGAAAAAAGCTATATTCTCACAGCTTCAGCGTGCCTTAGAACCTACCCCTATTATTCATCACTGACACTCCGACAGAATTGAAAACAATAGGGTCGGGATTGAATTTTGAACATTGATCAACCGCTCGATCATCTTCTTAAAAGATGACACTTCTGCATACTACTCGATCATGTTTTTTTTCTGTCACACTAAGAGGGGATGGACCTGAAAGACGTGTGGTCCCAGTAGGATAAGTCTGCATGGGCATTTTGCAAGACCCAGGCGCCTCATAACCCTAGATTGTGATTCCTACGTGATTACCTGAATTCTTTGTTTCACACACAGGGTTGTTGGGGGCGCCTTATGCCCGATACTTATGGAAAAACATAAAAAGTGTCAATTCGTAACAATCTCGGTTCTAATTAATTTCCAAATGCATACATCTGCCGTGCGCAATATAATTATGAAGATATTCTGACCTATTTCTCCAAAAATCAGTTGAATCACGGCGTTAGGCGATCGATTGGAGGAAGACAGCGAGAGAGGTTCAACAAACGTGATCGTTATTGCTCTGGTCGTTCCGTAATAATTGGTAGAAAATTACCTCTGTCAAGAAAATTTTCTTGCAATATAAAACAGAGCAACACGCTTATGGATTGTTTGGGACCTTCATGATGTGTAGCTATAATCCTAACGAGTGGGAAACGTGCTACATTTCCGCCAGAGTAAACATTTTCATTATTGGGGTCCTCATAATTTAATGTTTTGATGGCGCGGAAACGACCACCCAAAATGGGGCTTATCTGAAGTGTCCCGGTGTGATGTCATCCCGCCTGCTTTTGGTACCAATGTACAGTTGTTACCAAGAGTCTCCGAGGT
This sequence comes from Orchestes rusci, assembly GCA_958502075.1. Classification (NCBI taxonomy): domain Eukaryota; kingdom Metazoa; phylum Arthropoda; class Insecta; order Coleoptera; family Curculionidae; genus Orchestes; species Orchestes rusci. The sequence goes on along the minus strand of OY293313.1, from coordinate 9,191,155 downwards.
CCACAAACTACACATGATATAGCTAGCCAAACCATTGATCTGGTCACATGTGTAGTACTATGACGTAACCGCGGAAAAGCATTGAACAAACAGTAGTTATTTCACTTTACATAATTGGAAGCATTAATGACTTTTGGTTTTGAAGAGGGTGTAGCGAGGAGCCGCGGAATTCTCAATTTTAGCTGATTGAACTCGGTTGACGGTGACGATACGTTTTTTGTGCTGTGCATATTGGGTTGCATGTGTCAGAGGCGACGCATAAACCTCAAGAAACAGGGTTGTACGGTACGAAGACTTCAGCTCATCGTCTGGTTGGAAAACAAGGAAATGCCGTTCACGGGCGTCTTTTTATGATTTTTGTCGTCATGCGATTTAAAATTTTGCAGAGCCGGTTTCATTGATACCAGAATCAAGTTTAGGATGGATGGATTCGCTTGTACTTATGGTCGAAGAGCACGGTCAATTTCCATATCTTTACTTCCTTTCCGATTCTAATGCTGTATAACCAATTCATCATGAATGCCTCAACTCAAATGCCAACGCTGCCTGCGCGAATCCTGCCAGAAGCAATCAAATTTATAATTGATCTTCGGAAGCGGTTTTCTTTAATTTTTGACATGATTTTAACGTCTTATGACAAATTCTACATGCGAATGTGTCATAATGTGTCAAAATTATTTAAAAAGTCAGAGAAATCCCCCGCGCTGCGTACAATTTGCGTCAGTATGTGAAGACCTTTTTCTGCGGCGAATTTCATAATTCTTGACATAATTTTGAGAATTTATGATATGACATATTTGCATGTAAATTATATAATATAAATTGCTTCCGACCGGTGATGCGCAGATACGGTTGGCGTTTAAAGTATAGGGGGGGGCGGAGCTAGTGAGACACCTTGAGGTTTGACGATCTATAGCTTCTTCAGTTCTGGAAATTAAACAACGCATATAGAATAAAGACAAACTTCAAGGATTTTTGAAACGACTTCACCACAAAAAATCAACAAAATATGAACTGCTTGAGAAAAAAAAATTGAAAATAAATTGACAAATGATTCACCTGCCCCAAGGTATGGTGCAAGTGAAACATCTATAGGGGGCAAGTGAGTGCTTATACAAATGATTACCGGAAATTGTCACAAATCTAACTATTTGCACCTAGTTCATTATCGGAACACTCCTCGTGTATCCATGCAGGCACCACATTGGAGGCACATTATCCATTTGTCCTGACTAGTGTCTCATATGTCTGCTGACAGTAGACGCAAATTGTTGCATTTTCCTTTTCTGTCATTTTACTTTCAGAAGCACTTTTCTCCATTTTCTTCGAGTTCCCCCTTTTTTTTTCGAAACTTTGCCCAGTTTTCTTAGAAATTTTCTTGACTGATTTAAATTCTTTATTCCGTACTTTTCAGTTTCTCTTCAAGATGATCTTTGAAAGGTGGTCTGGTGGTTATTTGACACATACACTACAGGTCATCAACCTCTTCAACATTGATAAAATTGTGGGGCACGTAAGTCATAGCCATATCTCAGTTGCCCCAACGCGCCTTCAAAATTAAAAAAAAATAATCCAAGTGGAACAGAAACATCTGGCAACAATCTCAATAACACGTGTTATTACTAGAATGTAAGGTTATGTTTTGTTCATAATGAGATATCTAGATATTGCATTAAAACTGTGGAAAACCTTACTCAATTGACGATGAGGATTACATCACGATATGCCAAAAACAAAAAATATTCATTTACCTTGGTTTCAATATTCCTTGGTCTGTTTTTTATAAACACGATTCACCTCGTCAATAGTACGTAACCTGCACTGATTGTTCCCGGCTCTGCTGTCGATTGTACAAATTATTTTAAAAGACGACAAGCGTCTCGCTGCAGCGGCCCGGATAATCGCTTCAAGGCAGCGGGCATGCGCATTGCGCGTATTGTACGTATCGATAACGAGTATCGATATTATTTTTCTCCGTGATACGATTTATCAGGTATGTTACGCACAAGACTAGAATTCGGCAATGCCCGAAAAAAAAGCTCAAAACTGGTTTTGGCTAAAAAATATTTGACAAACCCGAAATTGTACTTCTAAACGGGTATTAATTGAGCATGACAAAATAATCAGAACTGGTACTGTGCACTTTGAATTGCACCGAACTAGTTTTGTACATTTCTGAGTTACCAATACTATAGTGGATCGAACCCTTCATTTGACTTCTCCCTCAAACTAGGTAACTCAGAACCACATTTTTAGACAAGTTAAACGCAACATAAAGCTTGCTGCTTTACTGACACTATAATGTTCACACATTTTTGCAAATACAGTAACCTAAGAGTGAAATGTATTATATAGAGAGATGATGTCGCATGTCGCTAAGGCGACTTCAAATTTTTTGCCAAACACAAACTAACCCAAACTGAACCAATCTAACCCAAACAACCCAAAATCTGAACGTTAACAGGAAAATGAAAAATAACCATACCTTTAATTCATTGCAAAAAAACCGTAAACGAGCGAAACAGCTGCGCTGCCTTGAATCGTTATTTGGACCGCTGCACACAGACGCTTTTTGAAAGACGCACTTGTCAACTATGACTCACTTGTCCCGCTCTCCCCTATGATTTCATGATGAATCGGTTATTATGGCATTAGAATCGGGAAGGAAGTAAAGGTATAAAAATTGACCGCGCTCTCCGACTATTACAATGACATGACAGATTTAAAAAGTAGTTTCCACGTTCACACCCAATATCTGTGTACATCAATTACCACACCTGGTAAATTTCAAATTAAATTTGTTTGTTTCGAGTCATTTTATAAGTAAATCAGGAAAGCATTAGTTTTATTTTCCAAGCTTCATGTAATGAACTGACGGGAAATTTAAATATCTATTTTGTGATCATTGCACATCCAGATCTATCATTGACAATGCCTTCATGAAAGGAAAAAATAAGAAATAACGAAACTTGCCAAAAGAAAAATTATTGAACAATTATTGTAAACAATAGAAAGCTACAGTCCGGAGCAGTTGAACCAAATATTTTGTCTGTTTGAACCATTCGAAAACATTCGATGATGTTCAAAGAAAACAATCAAATTACCAAAAAAGTAAATACTTTGTAAAGCAGCACAGCGAAAACACAATATTCCTTTTCTGATCCACTGCTTTGGTTTTTTTTTTGTTATTTGGCCACAGTGACAGATAATGCGAATTAACGCTTACTGCCTTTGACATGAGAGCATAATGTGATTTAGGGATCATCCAGATATTTTCGGCGTTTCAAGGTAATGCGAATCTAGATCGCAAGCTCGGTTTAAAAGTATTCGCTTTTTATCATTTTTATCCAGATTAGCATCTGAATAATGCGGATGAAAGCTGATGTCCCGACGGATTGCTTTATTTGACAAATGAAAAGAAGTAATGAGAAAAAATAAGTAGCAGATTCTAATGCAGGAAGATAGAACTTTCCAAACCTCTATACCGCGTGAGAGTAGCCGTTTTTTGTGATGGAGAAGCTTTGTCTATCCTGAGGGTGTCCTCTTGATGTTACCCTACTCGATTTAGATAACGGAACATGGGTCCAGAGATAATAGTGTCCAATTATAAACAGGCGAAATTACCGAGATTTATCAACAAACTATTTCACTGTGCGGGGAAAGAATCTAAAGTTTAAGGAGAATAAACTCAGCGTTAACTATCCACGAACGTAGTGGTGAAATTAAAATATGGTCGGGTTGGTTGGTTTGCGATAATTCAGAAGTCTGTGCTTCACGTGAGATTTTGAAAGTTTTTTCCTGAATTCATAAGGCAGTTATAGATGTATCAACCTCCACATGATCCCTGAACATATCACAATTTATCATCATCGCTTCATATGCACTTTGATTGTGCCAAAAAAGTATGTAACGAGAGAAAACTCATATGGACCATTTCTCATACCTTATTATGAAGTGATAAACTGATGTTGAACTGATTCTTGGTAAAATAACTCAAAAGCAATAATTAATTACATCAATGTGAGTTCTCTTGATTTCCTGATAAAATACGGTATAATGCATATGTTTCGAATGAATTAGTTAAAACAAAACACTTTTTTATATTTTTTTTCTCATCCCCCATTTTTCGACATTCGTGAGAGGTCACGTCATCGATCGATATTATCGTGTGGCACGATACCTCAATTACCAAGAATGAAGATGTTGATTTGGCATCTATCTATGACGTGCTCCTTCATAAGTCTTATTGCTTCATTTGGCATGTAAACCTCTTGAAGGATATCAGTCTTGAAAATCTAAGCGGAAAAGTAGAATTCTCCAAGCAAATATGAGTGCCGAAAACTGTCCTATTTCGCACACTCGTATATGAAATACTTATCAATTTGTATGATGACGTTCATCACCCAGATGTTTTTATAAATTGGGTATTGGGTATTAACGAATGCTCACATAGTCTTCATCAACGTATGTTTTGTAAACAGGGTGATTGATTATATTTTACCGAGATATCTTGGTTAATATTTTGCAAATTGTTCAAATGAGCAAAAGTATTCTTCATTTGCACTCAGAAACCGATACAAGGAAAACAAGAAAAAAACAATCGTCAACCGTGATAATTTGGTAAAAGGGACGTTCACTTTATATCAGGGTTGTAATAAACTGAACAGTATTCAATTCATTATGTACCGTATAATATCACAAGCAGTCAGTATAATATTGTAGAAGACTCAGTATTTCTGTTAAAAATGATGAGTAAAACTGGAATTTTTGAGCAGTGAAAGTACTATTTGGCCTGTATTTCTATGTTCACTATTGTTATTCTAATGGTCAGTAAAAATTTATGGAATGTCAGTATGACTTAGCTGGTAATAATTCCACAAATGTACAGTATAAAATAATAAATGGCCAGTATGCAATAGTCAGTAATGATTTTAACTAACTCAAACTAATCCAAACTTGATACACATAATACCAATACAGAACACGTGAATTATGATATATAATACTGATTATAATGTTAACCTAGTGCTAACCAACGAGCTGCTGCATATTTTTATCAATTTCGATCACCAACACAAACTAACCCAAACTTGATCCACATAAAACCAATACACATTACGTCAATAATTATAATATATTATAATAATTGTAATGTTAACCTAGTGCTAACCAACGAGCCGCTGCATATTTTTCATCAATTTTTCTATTAGCAACACAAACTAACCCAAACTAACTCAAACCAAATCCGCCTCTCGAAGGAACCTATCTGACTACTTTATCATGACATAAAGGCAGAGTGTTTTCTCTTTACTAAGTTGTGTTTCGTTCCGTTGTAAAAATGTTTGTATTTATACGAAATAAAATATATGACTAACCATTCATTATTTTACTGTCGCTTTATTAATTTTATGGACTGTCCATTATTTTCACCAGGCATTTACTAATTTATTTGATCGTTTTTTTATGATACTGAATCTTAATTATTTATATCTACCATTTATTATTTTTACTGACCACTTCTTTATGTTACTGACCCTTCATTATTTTTACTGACCATTTCTTTATATTACTAACCGTTAATTATTTCAACCGACCATTTATTATTATACTGATCATTTATTATTTTTACTGACCACTTCTTTATGTTACTGACCCTTCATTATTTCAACCGACCATTAATTATCATACTGACCAAGGGAAATAAAATAATGGCAAAGAGTACTGTCCATAAAATTGAAATACTGACCATTTAATTTGTTGCCTTTATATCATTCACTACGACTCTGATTGTGCCAAGAAAGTATGTAACGAGAGAAAACTCATATGGACCATTTCTCATTGCCTGAATTCGTGCCATTCAGAAAGCTAGAGAACAACCCAACCTCTTTGATTAAACAGCTGTTTTGTTAACTTCAGACTTGATTTCATTAATACAAACATTAATTCTCACACTAGAGCCAGAATTTCAAATAATAGTCACGAATGATAATAATCAGGACTAGCATGAATTACCCAGAAACATACCTTATTATGAAGTGATAAACTGATGTTAAACTGATTTTTAGGAAAATAACTCAAAAATAATAGTTGATTACATCAATGTGAGTTCTCTTGATTTCCTGATAAAATACGGTATAATGCATATGCTTAGAATGAATGAGTCAAAACAAAACACTTTTTTTATGCCCAAATAAGTAAGTTTTTTTCTGATCCCCCATTTTTCAACATTCGTGAGAGGTCACGTCATCGATATTATCGTGTGACACGATACCTTATTTAAAAAATTCTTCCAATTCTATCGATATACAGTATGACCGAGGATGTGGTGAACAAGAGGTGAAATAAACCAAAAATTGAAAGATACGACAAAAAGTCATTCTAGATAAAAAAGCTTGCTTGCTGAAAAAATGGTAGCCACGATGAAAAAATTGTAAAGACATGAAATTGAACAAGGGCAAACTGTCATTTTTGGCCTTTTAACGTTAAATGATAAATAAAAAACTTGCTTCAAATTTAGTCCTTAACCTGAATTCGAACTGACTGGAAAAAATTTAAATGTATGAAAATTTTGTGAAATCGAACAATTTTGTCAGCATTTTACTACTTGCATATTATGACTTTTAAACCTACAAAAACGGTAATCATGTGCAGGTATAAAAGTGATAATATGCAAGTGGTAGAATGCGGACTTGCAAAATTGAATATTTTTTCAAAAATTTTATAAACAAAAATTTTCTTCGGTAGGTTCGGAATTGACGCTTTGACTAAATTTCACGTTAAATAGCCGAAAAGTGACTGCTTGCTCTTGTTTGATTTTATGTTTTCACATTTATGAAACGCCCTGTATAATAAAAATCGATTTTCTCATCATAGCTCCTATTTTTACGGCAAGCAACGAACAGAATTAATTATTTCTTGAACTGATGATAGTATGAAAATTTGGTGAGTCACGTCAATTTAGATATCGAGTGGCACAACTTTTGAAGTATCTAATGTCTTGCCAAATTTTCATACTATCATTGGTTTGGACACAATTAAATGCTGGTCCATTTCGAATTGACACCCTGTATAAATAATTGTTCAATTATTCATTCATACCAATATTTTTTCTCAATTCCGGAATACGTTTCTCACTCGTTTTTTTATCAATTCTCTTTTTCACCTTCAATTACCTAACAATTAACCATCGGATCAAAGTACATCTCATAAATACCGAAGATGCAGGATGCTATGCCAAAAATGACAAAAACCAACGAAGGCATACTATAACTATTTGTATGAGGAACTCAAATTATTTACATCGCAGATCCACTAATTTGATCAATTTGAATCGATTGCTGATCGATTGCACCCATTGAGTCTGATTGGACGCGATCTAATAATAGACGCAACTCAGTTAAAATTTAAACGTTGCATGGTGATTTTGTACACCACACTTCGAAGTATTTATTTTGTTATGAGCTATTACTGCGGTTTCCGCATTACCCATTTATAGATTGCTTGGAAATCCCATAAAATTTATTGGATGACTCAAAATCCAGCAAAAGACTAAATTATATTTTTTAAACCTTATTTTATGTGGTTATTTTGGCTGCACTGCACTCATTCACTTGTTTGTAATGAATTACAGATCTGAATCTACCACCCGAACAGAAAAGGAATCCCAAAATAAACATCCACCTCTTCAAGAGAACCGTTATTATTTCTTTTTGAAACAATTTTTTCTAGAAGGTCCCACTTTTTTCATCCTCAATCAAAGCCTAAAAAACATTTTTCCAAACATCCAAGCGACATAAACATTATGCTTTTTTCAACTCAACATAGCAAAAGCCTTTCTTAACGGAAAAAAATCCGTTTTAAACAGGCCTTTGTCTGTTTTTCGCGTTGGACGCTGCATTTGGCAACGTAAGATCAAGAAAATGTTTAAATGATCATTTATAACGCTATAATAAATCAGAGGTTTGGCGCCGATCAAATTATCACTGCAGATCGAACTTGAATACAGCATGATCCGTCTGAAACAAAACATAGGCAAAACAATTGCGAGGGGAAAAATCGGTTCCAAAGAAAAAAATGGAACTGAAAAAGCTCACGTTCATGCCACCTTTTGAAAAAACTCATCTCATTTATTTTTTTCTTTCTTTTCTGGATGGTTGTTTCGCAAGTTTGGCAGAGTGATTCGTAATTCGTAGGTACATCCTTCATGAAGCCATCGTTAACGCAACACATACTGAAGACAGTCTTCTCTTTTCCCAGTCTTTCGGTTGTCCTTGCCACATCCAGCACAATCACTTTCATATTCACTTAATCGTGTTTCGTCCTTGTCAGAATCCAGATTATCCAAAATCACTGTTTTAGATTGCTTGGCGAATATACGCATTTGGCATTTTCTAGAACGTAAAACCCATGTAAATACTCAAGGCAGATCTATCCAACTATCCTTATATGGGAGGATATATGGACTCTGTGTCTGCCTCGAAACGATGCAATAAAATACCGGTTATTGAGGTTGGGGACAAAGATTGAGGCCTAACAAACTAGAGTACTTACAAATTTTACAAGACTAAACAATAGGTCTCAATAACTACTTGAATATCCCGTTAAAAATTTAAAAAAACAGCTGTTGTTTAGCCTTTGACAAATATGCTCGAATGGGCGTTACCTACACTTAAACATGTTATGTCAGCATCGCGAACGAAATAAGATTATATTGTGAAGTGTCGTCAAGTAGCCCTTTTTGTGACAAATCGCCAATATCGCAACACTGTATCTTTGCCGCAGATGACGCCAAAGTATAAATTGCGCGCTGGCATACCGTGTTTGAGTGTATTACCGTGCTCGAATGAAGCTACTCTTATTGGTACCACTACATCTTCACCATTTCTTGGATTTTATTACCAGCGTCCGTCTCCTCTACTGGTCAAACTCTCCTTCTGTTGAACTTCTGTCAAACATTTTTAAGAAAAATTTCAGTTGATCCTTTTTTATAATTTTTAGATTTTTGAAGATTTTATTTATTCAACTTGACACTTTTTGTTGAAGGAATGTTTCGATTTATTAAAACAATTATGAATTATCAAGCAGTTTCAAGATCTACTGAAAAGAGGCGGTTTTAAAACTTCTCAAAAAAAAGGTCATTGGATGACTAATTTTCTAGTTATCTCAGAATGTTGAGAAGAAAATTTTATATGGACATTTAATTATGATCTCACCTGATTGACTTGAGAGAGATTGGCTTATACTCATGGCACGCTCTATACAGGGTAATACAAAATCAATGTTCGTTTTTAGCTAAAAAGATCAATTTGACTTGATGATGATGGAAGGTACGAAATGTCGTTTCTAAATCTGCCAACGTCAAGTTGTAGATGAAAAAAAATGCTCTCCAAAACCCAGGACAAACCATTTTGAAACATCTCGTCGTTTCCCGGATATCTTCAGAAGTAACGATGAATCGTCCATTATTCTCAAAGACGACTGTCTTCTAATCAATGAAATTGGAAAAGAACACAAAGTCTAAGTCCTCAAGTGTCACTTGGGGGCTTAGACTTTGTGTTCTTTTCCAATTTCATTGATCTTCAGAAGTATTTGGAATGTTATGAATTTGTGAATGTCTTGAAAGAAAATGTATTTCTAATAATAGATCATTTTCAGTTTGAAGAAATGATCAAACTTAAACACCATACCAACATTTGCACAAAGCTATAAATCCTCAAAAACTTGACAAAAGAGAAACAAAACAGGAGAAGTTGAATGAATTCAAATGAAATATCAGACAGTTTGGCATTTATTCAGAGCAACCACCAGTTTCTTGCGTGTTTCAAACCAATATAGCTTTTATATTCCGATCGAATCCTCACGACTTGATTCGGGGCATTAACCCAGTTTCATTGCTGTTGCTGCAGAAAGCTTCTTCATTTTTTTTTCTTCCCATCAGCATTCCGCCTTTAGATTTACTTTTCAGCAATCTTGATCGGATTCTGCCTTGTCGAAGTATGGTCTTTTGCCATCATGTAATTAAGTACTAATATACATGGTGAATCAAGTAAATTGCCCGAAAATTTGCCTCTGGCGTAGGAACTGGGCTCGACACCCTCTCTTTTCTTCCAAATCTCTGACGCAACAGGAAAATTTAAAAATAAAATTCAATTTTTGATTTCCTGATTGATTAAGAACCTACAATTACCATTGTAGCAATTTTCCAATGGACAATTTGCATACATTTTCAAATGACTTGGAATTTTATATACGTATTCTAGACATTATTTGAAAGTCACCAGCGAAAAAAATTTTCCGAAATACTCAAAAATATACTGAATAAATGAAAAAGAAGACGCGAATTTCACTGTATGATCGCAAAAGGGGTGGGGCCATAATACCCTCCCGAGAGAGAGAGAGTCATCTCAGTCAATACGACGGACAGAGATAGATAGTGTATTCTGTGACGTAGTGCATGTTGATTGGCGCTCTTTAATCGGTGATTACTACATTATTGAAGGTCATAGGTTGAATTTTTAAACATCAATGGCATCAGTACTCACTAATCCTTATATTTTTCATATTTCCAAAAAATGTGCAAATTGTCCATTAAGCGATAAATCCATTCTTATTTTATTATAATAAATGCATGAGCAGTAACAATGGTAAATTTAATCGTCACCAATTAGTTTACCTGGTGTTCCATTTGCAATGAATGTGCGTGGGAATTATCCACAAATCTATTTAGGCTGATAAGCCCCGCAGTCTATTGAAATAATCCACAGTGTTCACCATGATTTTAGTCTGATAATGTAGTGCTCTTTTCAAAACATAATTTGTGATAGATTAAGCACAATTTACCTTTTAGCACGTCAATATTTCAAGGAAATTTGTATACGACTTTTCTCTCAATGACCTGCGCATTATGAAGATCACAATTGAATCATGTTTTTGTAATACCATAATGTGGATAAGAACGATATTTTCATTCATTTTAGATATTCTTACAAATCCAAGCGTCGTTTGATGACGTCACCATTAGTACAAGGATAAACATTCCAGTACAATTTTTCCCCGATCTGCGATACTATTTATTAATACATTCTACGAAGTATTTTGAATTTTGTATATGTTCATAACTCAAGTAGGTAGGTACCGGGTGTCTCACTTAGAATGGCTGTCTGCTGTATCTTGGAAACTATAAGCCGTATGGTTTGCGAAAAAAAATATTAGCAAAGCGGCCATAAGAAATTGTTGGAAACTATTCTCAAGTTTCAATAACGACCGCTTGAAGAAACTAGATTCCATTTGGAAATGCGTTCCCCACTCTATATTCTACCTTATGAACAATAACAGGGCCGTCTGAAAAAACGTGCGATATAGGTAAAGTTGTAATACAGCGCCCCCTATCATCTACTGTCAAATGCATCTTGTCATTATTCATACGGTAGAATATAGATTGAGGAACGGTTTTCGAACGAGACCTAGTTCGTTCAATTCCGACTACCCAGTCCAAAGTTATCAACATAAAAAAAACAGATTTAACCTTTTCCTACCACTTTATTTTGGCCGTTGGGGAAATAAAAAAATATCTAAAAAAAATATAAACAAATTATGATATCATTATTTACGGGCAAGTTTTGTATAAATCTAATTTTCTGCTTGGTTTTGACTTTTGCATCCTCTAGAGGCCGTTCTAGGAACTTGAAAAACATTTCCAGCAATTTCGCATGACTTCTTTGATTTCATTTTCTTCTCCGCAGGCCATACGACTAATACTCTTCGACGTACATAAATAGAAATCAACCTCAAAGTTCGTATATGTTTTTTTTAGATGGAATATTCCAAAAGTATTCATATTTAGAAAAATGCAGGTATTCAGTTCGAAAACGATTTGGAATATAGTATTCAGGATTCGTATTCGAATTTCGAATACCGGAAATATTCACTATTCGATTCAACTCTGGCGTGAAGTATTGATTATTAAAAAGGTTTGAACTGTTTGTCACTTTGACCTTTGATACAAACAAACTGAACAGACCGAATTTCTTAGAGAAACCACAACAAGAGTCGATTTCGGCTCGTTTGGTTGGTTTACATTTTGGTTAACCAAACGGTAACTGCAACGTCATGGTGATGACGTCATGACCAACATTTTACCAAAATCGTTTGGTCAAAACTGTTAAAAGTAGAGTGTTTCTATAACCCAACTTTTTTGTTTATGTTAATGTTTAGTTACAGTCATAGATAAAAAATATATGAGTATTCTACAGGTTAGTTTATTACTACTAAGTCCATCTATCTTATTCGTTATAAAGTTAAAACTTGAAGCTTGTCTAGTTATTTGGTAAAAAGATTGTGGCCGCACTGGCCGCATTACTCAAAATGCCCAAAAGAAAAGTAGCTAGGTTTTTGGCTGTTTTGGAATTATATTATAAATGTCCTCGATTCAACCATTTCCTTTTTCCATTTCCCCGGCTATTTCCTAACTAACGATTGGAGAGAAAAATGATTGACGTAAATATAGTCGTAGAACAACACTAACAAAAAACTGAACTCCAATTAACAACAAACCAACTTTTAGATCAGATAGAACATAAACAATCACAACCACTGAAGCACAGACTGAAATTTGAATAAAACTGGTCGATTTGTTTATTTACGTCATTCACTTGATCATTCACGATGAACTTATTTACTACTACCGAGCGAGACAAAAGAAGAATAGACAAAGATACCACTATACCAAACCAAAGAACCGTGCTGCAAACCGCGGTTGGCATTTTGAAAGACCAAAACACATACAAAACTTGATGTGACGTCATCATTTTAGGATCCAAAATTGGTTGGTAGGTGTTTGACAGACACTGACAAAGATCAGTTTTATCGAAAACTTTTGACACACAATCGTCTTTTGAAAAACTTGAATGAGGTTACTGGAATTATCTAGGATGAATCTTCTACTAAGTGGACTACCCAAGTAGCAAAATCAGTTTTATATCGATTTTAAGAAATGCTATACGACATATCGTATAAAACTATGGAAATCCTATAGGGCACTTTACAGATCCAACGATATATCTATACAACCAAAAAAGGCTCAAATTATAGGATCTTTTGATTCTTCAACATAGCGCTATATCATCCCAATAAGATATCTTCATGTGATTGTTAACAAATCATTTTATGATGTTGCCTTCCGGATCATTTTCAGAACTTATCAAAATATGCGGTTTACAACCATTAAAATTATATTTTGTAGCGATCCTATACAGCGGTATAGACCTATTTAAGAATAGTTACACAATCATTAGAAACACTTCATGATATATTTATAAATCGCAATTTCTTCAGCGCCCTTTATATAAGCAAGTGGAATTTTATAATTTTTGTATTTTAGTGCCGCAACTTACAATACACGTATCGAGTAAAGTTGATATAATGTAGAGAAATAAAAATTTCATGTCCTTGTACTTCTTTGTCGTGATTCGAAGAAATGAAACGAGTCGTCATCATTTTTATATGTACGTATGATCAAAATATATCGTACGTGAATGAAATTTGCAACCAGCACTTCAAATTTTCTTGCGCAGCTGAATTTTCTGATAATATATGTATGTTTTTATTAAAAAAATAGAAGCGCCTTGAATTAGACATCAATTAGCCAATCTGATGACAATGTTTTGATTTGTAAAAAAAATCAATGTATTGTTTTTCATCAGAGAAATTGATATATCACTATAATCAATTTGATATATTGCTCAAAATGCCGTTTATCTTCACGTTTTGTGTTAATTGTGTACTTTCATTTTTGAAAATATTTTTCGTGGATAATGGCTGCCACAGACATATGCCTTGAACTACAAGGAAACATGGCCTCAGTTAATACGACAATAATAAGATGTCAATAAAAACGTTAAATAATGTTTTGAGTATATGAGAAACTCAATAAAATAAAAATATTGTATAGAGCTGTTTTTAATCACATTATGTAACTATTTTTCAAACGAACAACTGTACGAGATCTTATCAATATCAGAGGTTGTCAAATTTAGTCATAATTTCGCATTAGGAAACGCATTCTCTAGTCTTGCTTTACAACTCATCATTGAATACAAAATTAGTTTGAAGTCGGCATAGTGTCAGTTTTTATTATTTTCTTGTCGTGATCTGTATTATTTTTCATTCTGTTTACAACTGCACTAGAATTTTTTGAAGCATTTTTCTGTGTCCCAAAAAACTGTTTAATTTGACACCTTACAAAGCTCTTATATAAATTATTTAAAACTCTCACGAAATCACTTTTTATCGCAGATATTGTGAGTGTTATACAGAAGTAATAACATCATTATGAAACACTTAAAAAACCTTTTTAAAATGGTTTTAATGCCGTCTTATGATACGTTTTAAAGATGTAAAACGATATCTTTGAAAAGTAATGGGTCTATATCTCATAATGTCAGTTGTGTGTAGTGATGTACGCAATTATACGACACAATTATAGAAGCGTTTTGCTACAAACACAGAAAAAGCGCAAAGAGACTCGTTAAGCGAGCAAATAGTCCTTAATTTGTCATTATAAAATATTTATATGCCAAATTGATACCATAAAGCAATGAATTTGCTACTTGGGTATTTTTTAGATTAAAACTATTGCGTATTTTTTCAGCAAGTTCAAAGTCATGATCATTCACAGATGATAATTTTCAATCACCTACCCTTTGTAAAGACTAATTTAGAATTTGCATTATACTTGTAGTGACATTTTAGTGGAATTTCTTAGAAAACTGTGTTTTTATAAAGACAAAGCATAGCGTCAATCCAAACCCTACCATCCTCACTTGAAAAAAAAAACATATTTCCGAAACCACTATATGTTAAGATTCTTGATCAAGAACTTGAACTATGAACTGTTAGTCCAGGAGGCACTGACATTTTTGGTACTTACTTATTTTTCCAGTCAGCAAACATGGATAGAAGTGTTCTGTTAGTAATTCCAAGCAAATTTCATTTTTATTTAAGGGGAAAGGTTTTCCGATTGGTTGTAGCTGAAAATGCGTCAGAGCACCGGTATTATGATTCTCCATTTTTTTTTTCAGCGATAGAAATAGTCTAATAGTTAGAGGTAAACTGAAGTTGAGTAAAAAAAGAGTCTGGCTAATCTGTTTCATAGGATTTTATATCACAACATATAATTCAGTCTTTTTCATATATTAGTTTTAAACTTCAAGACAAACCGTTCACATTTTGATTTATCTGGAGTTTATATATGCCTAACAGTGCAAGAAAAATTAGGTTCAACGGAAATTTCTGAGTATAATCGGCAAAAAACCGAATAACTGAATCTAAAAAGGGTTTTCTCCATACTGGTCTATTGAATATATTTATATGATTACACCAAGATAGCTCACGAGTTTTTGGTTAACCAAAGTATGAGACTAACTTATCGGAGATTGCTCGCTTGGAAAATAAATTTATGGCTGATACCATTCGACGTCACTTCTACCTCCTTTTCAATCCAGTTCGAATTATTTTTACAAAAAATTGAGAACGTTATTATAACGCACTCACTTCATGTGAGTTATACAAGCGAACTATCCAATTTATGTCAGTTGTATAAATATTTTGAAACATTTAATAGTAATAGACCAAATTCATAAATCAGTGGGAAAAATTTGTTTATCGGATAGTTTGTGATGGTAAAAACTCAATTAACAGCCTTTGACAACGTTATCGAGCCTACCAAACCTCGGCTATTTATTTTAATGTGTTTTATGAAGAAAGCTCTAGGAATACATAGGTGATCAAAGTTTCCTTGTTATTCTCAGTCTTGATTATTCTGGTGTCTGAAAAGATACGTCTATATAAGTCTCATGTTGGATGGTGAACTGAGGGTAAGAGTAAAAAATATATTATCAAAAAGATCCAGTCAGTCAAGTCAACTCAGAGGAATGACGCATATTAGGCCATCGATATTTTTATGCCAGAAAGAGAAATAGATTCAGGAGAAGCTGTAATGAGTTATTGATACAATATAACTAGCGACACGTTGTTTTCATCCAATTTTTCTTTCAAATTAGAAGATTTATGAATGGACTGCATGTCATCAAAAACATAAACCCTAATACATGGACAATATTAATCCGTTCATTACAACATCATTCATATATTATGGAGACCAAAAAGGAAATGGTTTAACACTGACCATCAGCTTAATTAGAAAAAATAAAACCTTGAATTTGAAGTGTGTTGATAGAAAATCCAATGAGGTTCTGGATAAAGAGCTCTTGTTCATGATGTTTTCTGAGAAAAATCTTTCTCATAAAATTATGAACCCCATTATCAATTATTTATAGAAATTTATGCACCTGTGCAACATTTCAGGTCACTTATCAAGTGAAAAGTCACAATCCTTTGGAAAAAGCGAAAATAGATATTCTATACACGTTATTGGAAAGATTTGACACGATGCTTGGTCTTTTATTCAGGTCAAAAACATGTTTCCTGATCGCAACTGTTCACTCTACTTCTTTTAACTCGTCGTGTGGAATTTTTGGAACGTTAAGTCAAAGTGAAATAGCATCTGGTTAGTGTTCCAGACTTTGCGTTACGACCTGAACTCGTAAATCTAGATTGGAAGGCTGACTTCCAAAACTTGAATGCTTTTTTGCATTTTCCATTCAATCGTCTAGTCAGGTTCATAGAGTTCTTCGTTCTTCATTGTACTTATCTCAACTGGATTGGATATTCAGTAGAATGAATGATGGATAACTGCTTACATATTTTTACTGACTAGAAAAAAACTGAAAGCGATAACATCGAAGAAATCAACTTGGGGCTAACAGCTTAAGTATGTGTGATCATTTGCTTAGTGTGATTATACTGCACCTTAGAATCTGGACAATGTATAACTACTTTTGAGAAGTTTCATGTACCACGATTAGTCAAAAAGGAAACAAATAAGTCGCCTTACCAACTGAGCATGTGATTTTTCATTGCAACACTCACGGGAAATTCACAAAATCGCGGTACATGCTGTTTTATTAGAGTATCCATCACTCTGTGTTCCATGTCTCATGTCATTAGGTGGCGGTAACATGAGCATTATAAGCTCGCTTAAAATAGACGAGAAAGCTAAAAATCGATTAGAAAGCTTGGACACAATACAAACACCAAATGCGACGGTTCCATAGTTTGTTTTTATCCTGAGAGAACGAGATAGAGTTTCATGCCAATAAAACGACCAATCTTGTTTCAGAATTTTGCGAATAAAAATATATAATAGTCAAACTCTCATACATGACTGAAATGGAGAGTTTCCGATCTAACAAAGCTGCAAGACATTTTGTTTCAAAATGTATTCTTATACTCTGCAAAATAGATAAACAAAGGAATAAGAAGTCTTGTCTTGAGTCTCGTCTCGCAGCCTCGAGCCTCCACACAGTCAGAAACAACTACCAAATTTCACTATCCTAACCTCAAACTCTTAGACAAACAAAGTCGTCGGAGAACTCCCGCGCAGAACCCGAGACAAGACCAATAAAAGTCTCGTCTCATCATGTTCGAGTCTTATTTGGAGACAATGCGAAACCCTTGAAAACGAGACTCTCGTGGGCATCACTATTTCACAGGGGTTTTGGTAATAAGATAAATAATACTATGTTACAGGCAGTTTTAAAAAATGAAAATAATATTTATCAAAGCATAAAATTCGATGGTTATCAGTTTCAACATCTTTGTACATAACTACGCACGTACGTAAGAATGTTTGTCAAATGAGAGGTTTGAGAAATTGAGTGATTCCTATTTCTGATTTTTTATTTCTCGCAATCTAAGAAATAGAACCGAACGCTCCTTCTAGAGAGGTATCACTCGACAACATGTTGCATTTGAAACCGTGAGAAATAGGGTTGGTCCCATTTCTAGAGGACGGTATGGTAACAAAAGCTGTCCTTTTTGCCAAATCTGATGATAAGATACGTACGAATTGATATCCTATTATGTTTTCACGATAAAAACCATCAGCCACAGCACCAATACAAAATCGTTTTGTAGAACAGCAGGACATCTTTCACATTCCAGAAAATGCAAAATGCACATAGAGTTCGTTATGAATCAAGAAAACCAGATAGAAAGTCGTAAAAATTCCATTTATAGGAACCATGATGTGATTTTGAAGATCTTTCGAAAAAGTCATATCACAAAAATCGATTCACAATATCAACGCAGACTTATACAACAATCACATTTTCAATGATTTGATGATAGCCAAATGACTAATATATATATATATATATATATTCATGTTAACCTTCTTTAGTTCAAACCCGCAATGGTGAGTTTTTGTACAAAAAAAATGTCTATTGTATTTGTAACTCGTTGTCATTTTTACTTTATAGAGAATCCTGATGAAGAGAAAATGAAGTTCTCGAAAGCTTGATTTAGCATTAAAGGGTTAGTTTGGGTTAGTTTTTACTTCCCCTGGCCAATTTCTGACTGCATCCCCAGTATATTGAGACTGTTTGTTATATATATATAACCTCTAGTTCTTATATATATATATATATATATATATATATATATATATGTATATATATATATATATATATAGAGCGGGAGGGTAGTCTTGACTGACTTGTTGAACATCAAGCTTATAGTCTTGGGGATGCAGTCAAAATTGGCCTTAGGTTTAGGTAAAAAAAACAAAACCCTTTTTAATAGCTCACTTTCACGACAGTAATAAAATGTAGATAAATTTGTTGTAATTCAATTAGAAGAGAGTATGTTCTTCATAAGATGCTATCTTTTGTTATAAACTCGTCTTGATGTCCTGATGAAGAAAATAAACATTTCCGAAAGCTCGACAAACAAAAAAGGGTTTTGTTCTTTTCATCTAAACCTAAGGCCAATTTTGACTGCATCCCCAAGACTATAAGCTTGATATATATATATATATATATATATATATATATGTATATATATATATATAATGGCTTATCACCCCATTGGGGTATCGCCGCGAAAGCTTTCTAGATCCTTTAATGACTGATAGGTGATCAAAAACATCACCCAACATTTTTTCTGTATTTCAAATTGTTACAAAATCTCTTTCGCCTGAATTTACACCTCATACAAAAAAGCTTTTTTTATAAAGTATTTTTATTTTTCAGAAACAAGCAATGTTAGTGAGACAACTAGAAGAGGAGCTTAGAATGAGGATGCGCGGTCCCAGTATAGAAATTCAACAGCAAATGGAAGCTCTTTATCAAGAAAATGAACACCTTCAAAGAGAGATTGCTATTTTAAGAGATACCATTAAGGTATGTTACCATTACTTACACCTCATAGCATCAGCTTTTATATACATTGATACATTTATATATTAAGAACCGTTTTTCTGAAAATCAATCAGGAGGAGCTTTACGAAGAAAACGAGCAGCTTCATAGGGAAGTAGCCAAATTAAGATTTTTATCAAAGGTAAATGGAACTCTGTATTCCGTTTTATTTTTATCGATGTTGCGAAAAAAGACATCGGAGTGCCCCATACAAATTTTTCAAGATACAAAATAACTGTTGACTTAGAAGACAGATGAAAACCTGCATTGTGATATCGCTTCCTTAAAATCCATGTGAAATCAAAAGTGAAACCAAATTACTCAAAAAAATTCAACCCTATCCAATTCCTCTGATTCTCTAGAAACAGCCTGTAATTTTTTCTAAAAAACGTGGGCCTCTTGTCGATGTGCTTGATGTGCGCTTTGAGCTCTATTTAGTAGTTCTGGTTGGGCTGCTTCCTAATTGGTTGAGCGCTGAAACTGCTGCCATAGGAATTTCCTATTAAAGCTGCAAGTGAGGGTGCTTCAAAACATGTAGTCGTCGCTTAATTTCATTAGATTTTGTCAAATTCATTTGAAGTTATATCGTTATGACAACCAACATTCGTAAGATTGCAGAGACTTTTGATAATCTATTGATGTTCAATTCAATAGTAATAAACTGGCTATGTTCCAGACAATTTAAAACATTCGATCCGCTCTCCCCCGTATTCAAGATTGGGAAAATGAAAATAATGTTCTCATTGCAGCGTATTGCATCGTCATGTCATGATATAGGGTGCGGCAGGGAAACTTGCTGATTTGAAAGGTCAATAAGTGAAAAAGTATTCCACATAATCGATTTATAGGTATTAATGGTACCTGTAAGTTGTGTTAAAAATGAGTCACGCGAGAAAACTTTTAGTAACTTAGGAGATATAACAGACGAGTGGCATACAATGTTTCATAACAAGTGGAAAAAATCGTTTTATATGAGATAATGATTGATAAGCTTTTTGATCAATTCAAAGCTACTTGCGTCCCACTACCCTATGAATATCAAAATGACTTGACAGTGACCTTTTCACATTTTAGTCAAAGAACTGCAAATATGAACATGAGTAATAATCTCATGAAACAATAACGTTGTCTTCCACTTGTTGGATAATGTAGAGATAGATAATGTCAATAAACATGTAAAACATTCAATTTTTTGTTCACTTTTTTCATAAAAATTCATTTTTCTCTTGTTCTTTGGTTTAATTATAAAACAACGTTGTAACCACCCTAGTTCCGTTAAACAACGTGGATATAGAACGTTGTTTTATCAAACTGGGGAAAATAAGCTCATATTAACGATATTCTTCAAGTCTACAAGGCCCATTATTACGGGTGTTCATTTGAGAACTTCCCACCCCGGTTTTATCAAAAACTATTGATTTAAAAAAAAACGCCAAGACACATCAAAAGATTTGTCAAGGGGGACGACTTTTTAAGTGAAAATTTCTTCGCCTCACTACTCCCTACCACCCAGGGGCACCCCCTCAAGAATCTTGGATGGAAAAGGGTATCGAGTGAAAGCTTGTTTGAAAGGCCCTATCAAGTGCTTTATTATGACGTTTGAATTTTTGAAATCGGTCGATTCGTTTTCGAGAAATTTGAAAAAAATATTTTAACATTTCAAAAAAACAATAATAATTAATAAAATTATTGAAGTCACAATAAATACCTAACAGCAACACACCAAAATATCACTTTTTAAGTATGTGTTCAAAATGTTGTCCGTTATTGGCCATACAATAATATCGGCGATGTTCAAATTCCTGACGCACATTTTCAAAAACATCTTGTGGAATATCATGGCACTTTTCGATGTTGCGTTGACGAATTTTCTCTGAAGTTTGAGGTTGTAAACACTATAGCTTTTGAATGACCCCATAAAAAAAATCCAATGGCGTCAAATCAGGTGATCTAGCAGGCCATTCCATAGGTCCTCTTCGTCCTATCCATTTGTTTGGAAACTCGTCATCTAGCCATTGTCGAACCGGATTTGGTTTTCGATTGCTTCAATAATAAGAGGATTGATGGTGGTTTGCAACATATCCAACAACTTTGCGTAAGGAAGTATTCGGATTTATGCAAAATGGCCTAAAACTTAAACCTGAGCGGCTTCATCCAAAACTCTTCGCTGATCACGTTTTTTGTTCGCAATAGATCCAGTTTCAGTAAATTTAGCAACAAGGTCGAGAACATACCTATGCGAAGTTGTCTTCTCCGGATGTCTTGCGTTAAACGTGACGACAGTTCGCGGAGCACATTGATTTTCGGCACCATAAATTAGAATCAGTTCCACCCTTCCACCTAGCGTGAAGTAAAATCAAAATTGTAAAATATTTCGGGATTGTCACAAATACTGACAGCAAATAGAATCAAGTACCTAGGTAACGAAATATTTCGTTACGTTAATAACAAAAAAATTACTTAAAGGTACAACGATCAAGAAATACTTCGCCAACTTTTTTGTTTGGTTTAATAAATGGTTAGAATTATGCGTTGAAGATAGATACAATAAACGTAAATTCACTATTTGAAAAATTATTTGTTCCGGTTTTTGTCGAATATTGTCTTTTTGAAAATGTTAAAATATTTTTTCAAATTTCTCGAAAACGAATCGACCGTCAATGAACGTCATAATGAAGCACTCGATAGGCCTTTCAAACAAGCTATAACCCGATACCCTTTTCCATTTAAGATTCGTGAGGGGGTGCCCCTGGGGGGTGGGGGGTGAAGTGAGGCAAAGTAATTTTTACTTAAAAAGTCGTCCCCCTTGACAAATCTTTTGACGTGTCTCGGCGTTTTTTTTAATCAGTAGTTTTTGATAAAACCCGGGTGGGAAGTTTTCAAATGAACACCAGGTATGATAAGTTTAATCACGGTATTCAAATTAGTCATAAAATGATTATTTTACCTGATATAGCAATAGATCCTGATTTGTTTTTTTTCTAATTTCCCAAGAAAACAATATAATATTTGGCATTTACAACGTTTTTTCAGCCTAGGGTTCGATTGTCTTCGGAGATCATTTCAGGAAAAATTAAAAAAAAAATCGGATTTTTTTTTTATTAAGTGGATTCAAATTGTGCAACTCTGGCTCAATTCAACCGACCCTGCATGGTTAATGAATTACCAATGCTGTCACATCGAATTTGCTACACCCTGTATTTCACATATCTATGGAGAGCTTCCATGTTTGATACTTCATGAGACAATTTTGTATGCATTACGTAACTCTAGAGCCTTGAAGTGTCTTTGGTATGGAACCTTAGTGTCACTAAAGATGGAATAACAATAGCTCTGTAGACGGCAACTTTGATTTTGATGGATATACAGGAAGAGGCGATAATGTGTAGACGGGATATTGCTCTGTAGACGGCAACTTTGATTTTGATGGATATACAGGAAGAGGCGATAATGTGTAGACGGGATATTGCCGGTTTGTGGACGCACGTTTTAAAAATTCGTCTCAGGGGTAAACAGACCTCAAGGCAACAAACCTATTACCAATCTCACAGTTGAAAAGGCCTCCGTCAAATCGATACACGATATCCCAGTTCCTCCAACTAACTGTCTACGATTATTACCAATGCAGCGACAAAGATGTTGGACAGAATCGGAGCTGGTACACGCAACCTGGTCTGACGCTTGTTCGGGTAATTAAAAGGGTTTCAGCGTGTATTAAGACTCCATAGTCTATTATTTCGTAAAAGCTTCAGATGCTATATTCTTTGTATAAGAGCATTTTTCCCAGAATTGTCTAAGGGTAAAGATCTGATCGGTAGTATCTCTATTAAAGCTCTAACCCGCTTTAAGTCTCCGATATCAATAAATCCAAGTATTTATTTGACCTGGTGGCCATAGTGAAA
This sequence comes from Orchestes rusci, assembly GCA_958502075.1. NCBI lineage: Eukaryota > Metazoa > Arthropoda > Insecta > Coleoptera > Curculionidae > Orchestes > Orchestes rusci. The sequence continues at coordinate 9,167,939 of OY293313.1, read as the reverse complement.
AAATACCTTTGTAATTTCCACATTCCGTTACGCTGCATTTGTTTTTAAATGGACTTAACAATGAAAGCATCACGAAAATCCTGGGGGACTATAGCCTCAATCTAGATTGGATTTGAAAATTATGTTGAGCACCTCATCGTTTGATTCTGATTTACGAGTGATTTAGAGATGAAGACTTTCAAAAGAAGCTAAGTCCAGAAAATATAATTTTGAGTATAATCGTGAAAAAAACGTTCTGAAACACCGTGGGGCAGCTCCGAGAGACGAGGTCCTTAGAGCAAAGTAGATATCATGGATTTTAGTGGATCCATTATGGAGACTTTTCCAGAATAAAGTGTAATTGCGTCCACGTCAATGTTTATACAGTCTAATTCCAAAGCAATAGTGGCCGTTCAGGCTGTTCTTCTTTCTGGTTGATTCGAATTGTCGGAATTCAAGAGTGTGCGAGTTACGCCCCACATGAGAAGATTACATAAGTGTGGCGTTTGTTTTGCTGACGATAATTTGTTTAAGGCAGAGGCCCTCTCCCTGTGATCCAAGAAAGGGGGTACTTTTATTCCGGATCATTTTGAAATAATCCATCTAGCTACGTGTGTGTATAGCTAGAAATGGTACACTAATATCCTGGCTTTGTTTTGATGAAGGAAACATGGCCACACAACAACATCTCTATAGACAGTTTTCAGGACCTCTAGGTATCGTATAGACCAGAAACTTAAAACAAGCCCAGAAGCCGATATCAAGATTCAAGATAAGTTAGTTTCAAAAAAAAGTGCTCACTAGTTAGGGACATTAACAAAACCTTCTATCAGGGGTCTTTGCTTGCATCATATTGTTCTCTCCATTGCTATAATAAAATAACCTCGATTGAAAAACATTTCATTCTGTATCGTAAGAAGTAAACATTGCTATATGGAAAAAGCACGAATCCATTATTATCATCGTCATCACTGAATTTTGCAAACATGTGAATTCAACAAATCGAATGTCCACTCTCACTCTTCTCAAGCTCCATTTATGTAATGGAAACAAGCCTCTCCATTTTTTATCAAAAAAAATCCGATGATGCTCGGAATGAACGAAAAGCCAGGAAGCCCACATTCTCATTCATTCACTGTCTTGTCTGTAAAAATGCAAATGCACGTTGTACTGAACAAATTCAACCTTGAAGTGTAACCAGCATCTATACACAGTTGAAAAGCCATAAACTCTAGTTGACATTTTTGTGACGCAGACCAAGATGTTGCGGTAAAACTCAAGAGACATTTTCATGCATTGTAATTACCACTTCACACATGTGTAAAGTAGAAGTTATAAGAGGAAATCTTGAGAATGAGGATTGTTTGGGGTTTGTTAGTTCAGTGAGGTATGTGTCCCATGATAGAATGGCCTCATAATGTTTCTTATCTTTGTGACATAATATGACAAAATATTGATGTTGCTCAAAGAAACTTAACAGACAACTGTAATTAGAACTGGTTTTCGCATTCTCGCCTCCAGCTATTCTACACTTAATACATTTATTTCCGTGGGGTGTATTATATTTCACGCAATATCCTTCATGATGAATTCACGGTATTCAATCCACATTCACCAGATTTTTTTGGGTATTTCGCCACACCCATTCAAAAAACAATCAAACTAGTGTGAATATACCGGATCTTCTATATCACCTGACAAAAAGTAAAGGTGACATTTTGTTCCAAAAACACAAAAAAAGCCAATTTTAGTGCGAAATCACAAAAAAACGAACAATACTTCTTGAATTTGAATTTAATTGTTTCTTTTTCAGGTTCCACTGACGACGGAAATAGATTCGCTTCCGAAACGTGTGATATTGATAGGTTTTATTGTTTACTAATAGACTTTTTTCAGATAATATAGAAAATCCGGTATATTGACACTAGTTTGATTGTTTTTTGAAAGGGTGTGGCGAAATACCCAAAAAAATCTGGTCAATCATGGATGCGCCACAAAACTACAGAGCATCTATCTACAATCCACATTTGTTTGGTATCTCACCATTCTTCACAATGAAGATGCTTTGTCCCGAATGATTCCTGGCTTTATTCAGTCTTCGCAATTTCTATGAATCCATTAACTATAGACAGTGAACAACTTTCCTGTGTCTGCTGAGAGATTATCCAAAAAAATTGCCTGGATCGAATCTGTTCTTCTTATCAGACAATTTCTCACGTCGTGCATCTCTTCTGTTGTACCTGACGCGTAGATACAAAAAATATGTGGTTGTCTTTGCCACGGCAAAGTTGATTGAGGTCCCTGAAGTACCGGCAACCAGAGATAACCTATGATGTTTCTCTAGATCAGCACCTTACTGATCCCTGACATTCATGCGTCAAGAGCTTCCGTGGTTTTGTCCTCAACACTACAGCCTTTGATGGGCTTATCATGTTTCCTCTGTGCCTGTTTTCGGTCCCAGAGCTGTACTGCCTGAGGGTCCATGGCACTTACTGTCATTACCTCAAGGACGTCAGAACTTCACATTCAAATACGATGTGTGAGGCTGTTTCCTTTTCTTCATTGCAGAGCCTTCATAATATGGGTTTATCGTTGAAGAGGCCCATGGTATGCATATGTTTTCTTATGGTACAGTGTTCAGTATCCACATTAATCTCCTATGCTAAGACCTCCAGTGGATGATGGTCACAGAAGCGTTGGATTTTTTCTGCAATCATTGATCCACTGTTTCTCAATATTGCATGGTTAATTGTTCACTACATTTGGGGTTGGACGGGTGAGTCGAGCCCATGGTATCAGGGTCTCACCATTGCATCAATCATGTTATTATGATTAGATTTCCTCTAGTGCTAAAATATCTTATTATGAAGACACTTGTCCTAATTCAGAAGATATTATGGTATTTACTTGTTTTCGTATATTATATTGAAAACATCTCTGTGGTGAATAAATGATGGAAAAAAATCTTCATGATTGTTAAAAAGCAGATTGAAAAAAATACGAACTTCTCCATTTTGTGCAAGTGGTAATACCTGGGGCTGTTTATTTCTTATAACCATTAACTCAACACTTTATTTTCAATCAAAAAAGAGGACACTGAACTGAGACGCCCAGGATCATGGTATCACTATCCAACTAATCCATTTTTGAATTTTTCCATCAAGATTTTTTCCATTTTCACTCACAGCAATGCTTGTGGGAAAAGAAAATGAAATCTCAAAAGTTCTATTTGAAGGATAATGCACTTCTTCTGCTGCTGCTATCTTACCCGAATGAAGTTTCTGAAAGCATCTAAAAGGAAAGTCTTGATTTATTTCGTGAAAGGCACCCGGAAATGCGATGGGATAAGTTTGAATCTTTTTCCGATACTATACAAAACTTTGTTACTCATTTATATTTTGAGATTTTGAGCTATCAGGACATCAGTCATTATCACAATGAGATCGCGATTCAGTATTCTAAAGAGAATGCCATAATTATGGAAATTTTAAAAGTGATCCAGATTCGAAATTCACCATATAAACATCTTTTAGCAATTCTAGATTCAGTGCAAAATATACAGAAACATTTATTAATATTTTTTGTTTTGACTGTGGCATCATTAACAGATTTAACTAGAATCGCAACAAACTTCATTTTCAGGAACTAGAACTGCGCATCGAAACTCAAAAACAGACACTTCAGGCCCGAGACGAAAGTATAAAGAAACTACTGGAAATGCTACAAAACAAAGGAATGGGTAAGTTCCTTTATACTCTGCATGCTCAAATACTTATAATTTTATAAATAACTTTTACATTACGCTCAAATCCTGGCACCCCCACTCTATATTTTCCAGTCATTATGTGTATACAAGGGAATTTCCGAGTTTGTGATGGGGTTCTTATGTGAATTTTTTACGAAATACTATTTTTATTTTAAAGGCTTATGTATGCCATTTTGTATGGAAGATGACATCGACATGATACCCTAAAATTCCTCATCAGAAGATGAATCTGATCGATCGGCATTATTTATTGATTTATTGAAAAAAGGTTCTGATTCTTTAGTTCTGAAACTGTTCGTGCTTCGAATGTATGATAACCCAGTGAGGATTATCTATTTGAAACATTTTGATGCAATCATGATTGAAGTTGCATTCCCTCTTTATTTGTAATGTTTAACGGTGTTATCGTTCTGGAGACGATAAATTTGAAATAACTTTCTCCTTCAACATAGGTCTTTTTCAATATATCAAGGTTTCAGGTCAGAACCATACACCATCCCAAGCTAAGTGTGAAAGCTGCATCGGAAAACGTTGTACAAGGAAATCATATGACATCCATTTTAAAATATCATGTTTCTCCAGAAATCGCAATATGCTTCGCGAACTGGAAAATCACACTGCAACATAGCGAGAACAGTTAGGAAGTGGAATGGATATCATCAGTTTTTATGCAAAACATTGCCAACAAATCTTGACGTGCATAGAAGCCAATTTCCGCACGCCCATTATCAACCGACCTCAATATAAATTGAAAAATCACTTTTGATTTTTGGTTCATGTCAAGGCGTTCGCATTTCTTCTGGCTTGGGCCTATGCAGGAACACTCTTGACAATAGTCAACATTGAAAACTTGACGTGAAATTGAAATTTGACAGACGTATCAATATTTTCAGCGTTCTGGAGTATGGTATCATGAGACCATTCCAGTTTGGTCTGTCATTAACGTCACTTGCAGCTCACGACTCATTTTATTCAATCAAAGCATAGTGAGTCTCTGACACATTCCAGATCGCTTCATTGTGGTGATTGTGGCTCGAAAGTGGATCCTGAGTTGTGTCGTTTTTGACAGCTTTTAAAACTGGTCAAAATATATCCGTATATGAACCTATAAAATTTGCATAATAAGAGAAACAATTAGATATTGAAACATAAAACATGTAAAGATAGATGTGCTCAATGAACCCATTTGGCCTGCACGCTTGCCGGATTAAAAGCCTAGCGATTTTCATTTCTATGGAGCGTATCATTCAACAGGGAATGAAACTGCTTGTGATGTTGGTGAAAACCTAGATTTCGAGCTTGTAAGAAGTCGTGGATTCGTCGAGCAGAAGTTTGCGTTGATCGAAATAATTGTACCTCTAAATCCTTTATTATGATGCTAGGTACTCTCATATAAAAATGTTAATGTTCTTTCTTGCCATGACAATCAGATGGATAATAAGTAGATATGAATATTGAATCTGTATTTTTGAATTTTCAGGCCTTTGCTTTGCTTGCATTCCATAAATGGACCTCTGATAAAAACTAATGATCATTTTTCAACCAACATATTTTATTTATTTGGTAAATGATGTGATTCGCAAGTCGGTACATTTTTGTACAGATTCCATTCCACTCAGCCTCGTTCCATTCACGGCATTTTCCACTGGAATTCACAAGTAATTTTCACATATAGCAGATGGAAGTAGAGACTGGGCTAGCGAGCAACACTGTATTTGATCGTTGAGTGAACTGTCCCAAACAATCACTCGTGTTTGTCATTGTAGTTATTAATTAGGTAGTCACAGCCCCACTAAAATCGTTATTTGGCCCACCTCTACAAATAACCCCCTCCAGGAAATTAAAAAGAAATCATTTATTTGGAATTAGAATTTACGGTGCACTATCAAAAACTTAAATTATTAAAGTCAGAAAATAATTTTAGGTACATGTTGTGACTACTAAAAGAAGAACCCGAGTTATCGGACAAAAATGTAAAAAGGAAATGACACACTATAAAGCTATAATAAGAGTTTTGGCTTTGCTGTTAGGACAACTCGGTCATTTTGCCAATGTAACTCGATACTCAAGCGAATCTGCTTCCTTCATCAGTGGAACCAAAAAAAGGAACAATCAACTCAAATTCAAAAAATAGTTCGTTCGTTTTTTTTGTGGTTTCGCAGTAAAATTGGCATTTTTGTGTTTATGTCACAGAATGTCACTTTTACTGACATTGAAGTGTTTGGTGTTGATTGCTCAACTTTACATAATATGTTCAGTATTCATAATTTAATTTTTTGGGCTATGTTCAAGTTCTCAATAAAGGTAACCATGTATTATGGTTAGATGCATGGTTGGATTTACAGAGCAAATTGCTACACATTCATTAGAGTTCAACATAATATATGCACTTTCTTTGAGTTCACTCCCCTTTTTTTCATGTTTGATTTATGTTCTTTGATTCTCTTCTTTAAAGGTCGTGAGGTCTCTCCAATATAAAATTAATTACATTCACAAGGAAAAATAATGAATGGAATGAAATTCCTCGTGGATGTAATAAGTTCTATATTGGAGAGACCTCACGACCTTTACAAAAGAGAATTGAAGAACATAAATCATACATGAAAAAAAGGAAATTTCAAAGATCGGGAATTCGTCAACATGCATTTGATAATAATCATAAAATAAACTGGGATTATTCAAAAATCTTAGCGAAGGAGCCATGTTCTAAGAAACGTAAACTCAAAGAAAGTGCATATATCATGTTAAACTCTGATTAATGTAAAGAGACATCGTTTTACGGTTATCCGATGTTAAACGGAATGGTTGGTACAGAACCGTAATAAATGTCTAGAGTTACATCCTGATGAATGTGTAGCAACTTACCTTTATTAAGAAATTGAACATAGCCCAAAAACGTAAATTATAAATACTGAACATATGTAAAGTTAAACAATCAACCCCATACACTTCAATGTCAGTAAAAGTAACATTTTGTGACAACACAAAAAAGCCAATTTTACGTGAAACCACGAAAAACGAACTATATTTTGCGAATTTGAGTCAATTGTTCCTTTTTCAGGTTCCACTGACGACGAAAGCAGATTCGCTTCCAAAACGTTTTATTGTTTACTAATAAGCTTTTTTTCAGGTCATATGAAAGATCCGGTATATAGACACTAGTTTGATTGATTTTTGATAGGGTGTGGCGAAATACCCAAAAAAAATCTGGTAAATAGCCAAACCCTCCATTGAGACACTAGTCCAATCAACGGTTTTCCAGACATTCTAATTAAATCATTGAACAAAAAGTCGAGTAATATAGACTCTTCAAGATTACATGATCTCATCACTATCCAGGATCACATGACTCATACATACATTTGTACAGATAAACAATCAGAAAAAATAAAATAGAGAAGAACTAATTGCCAAGCTGAAGAAAAAAATTATTATTGAGGACTACAACATTGACAGTCATATTGTATTTCCGGAAACCACAGAGCCTCAATTTCCATGTTCGACCTTGAAGACCCCCAACTCCGCATCCCATAAAGGAACAAGTGAAGGTGAGATCCTATCAGCAACTCTACCTTCCGATGGATAATATAAGAATCAAATACACAAACATAAATAGCCACTACGAAACAAAACATTTATTGATAACTACATGGAAAAACATGTTCGATGTTTGTAGAAACAAAAACTACAAACTCCACCAACACAAAGCATAAAATCAATGATATTCAAAAATGCATTGGGAATAAAAATAGATAACGTAAAGGCAGAGAGTCTGAATCAATCTCTCCCAGGACTCAAAACGAAAAGAGAAAACATCAACAACCCTTCGAATGGAGCAGCCCACTTCACTCTACCCTTCTGCATGGACAAATCACACATCTTTCTGGTCAACATTCAGCCCTTGAAGATTGAAGAAACAATCCTGACCATGGCTGCCCAACACAAATATGCTATCATAATTGGCGATTTTAACTTACAAAAAGAAAATGAACAAAGATATTCTCTCCTGAACAGCTCCAATTTTGTGATGGGCAAAATTCTTTCAATATTCCCGAAGAAAAACAATGCAGACACAACAACAGATGGACTTCTATACACCAAGGTGCTCGAAAAAAATATATCTCACATCAGATTTCATCCTGGCCTAGGCTCAGATCACCTCTACATAGAATTCTTCTTGAATATGGGTCTACAACCAGAAGAAGAACAAGACTTAATAATCTACAGAAAGTGTAACACGGACAAGGTCAACAAGAAGATGTTGGAAGTAGTGAGAGAATTGAGCAAAACCCCAATAAACCGTCCATCCATCGAAAAATTTAATACCCAGTCAAGGAAAAACTCTCCCAAGTGTTCTGTAAATTCAGTATTACTCGCATACCCTACCACACCACATTTTGAATCTCATTAAAATCAAAAGATGCCTATACACAGATTACAAGAGGAGTCCATCCCCGCAGCACAAAATACAATTTAGCGATTATTATAAAGATATACAGAATCTAATAAAGCAGCCTAAAATGGATAAAAGCCTGTAATGAGATCGAAGGTCAGCAAGGAAAAAACTACTAGAAGTACTCGAAACAAATTCAAAAACTGTCCAGGTACAAGGAAAAGCCCGCGCCAGCTGCTCTCAGAATACTCAGACAACCAACAAAAAGCAGAATCATTTCAGCCAGAATACGATCACAATCACTATTTGGAGGTAGATCAATGGTACTTCAACTCAACACCGATAAGCAAAGAAAAAATGTCCCAGGAAGAGACAGAATATCCAAACATCTATTACGCCTTTTGAGCTCACACATACATCTAAACATAACAAAAATCTTCAACCACTGCCTGAAAGAGAGCTATTTACCTCCAGAATGGAAAAATGGAGTAATGATCACCCATCACCCAAACCAAACTCCGATCACAGTAGGCCTATTAACTATCGCCCAATCACATTACTACCTGAACTGGGAAAATCATAAAAAACCAAATAATGGAGAAAATTCACAACTCCATACCTGATTTTCAATTTGGTTTTGAGGAGAACTGCTCAACACTCCTCCCAACAACCATTTCCACATCAAACATCCAAACTACAAGACCAAAAGAAAATGATAAATCAGCAATATTCCCGGATATTAACGAAGCCTTTGACAGTGTATGGTACCAATGTTCGAAGGGCACAAGTGACTTTTCTTCAAACTTCACTCTATAAACTTCCCAGTATACCTGCTCAAAATCATTCGACAGTTCCTTGAGAATAGAACTCTACAAGTAAAAAAGATGAGAAGATGTCCTAGTCATTTTCAACACGGAGTGCTGCAAGGTCCACCTCTTTCACCACTTCTCTATAACATATACTGCCACGATATCTATTTTAACTCCGGCTTATATTCTACAGTATGCTACAGTATGCTGACGACACTGCCCTTATTATTCACAAGACACTCAACTATTCAGGAACTGCAGTTGCTGATGAACCAAATTCTCAAATGGTTCCACAAATGGCGGTTACACCCAAATCCAAGAAAATCCCAATTCATCATTTTCCACCACCGAATTCAAGAAACGTCTCCAAACATTAAGATAAGATCTGTTCAAGACCCTCCAATACCATACATCGAATATCTTGAGATAAAAATGAATAACAAAGTGAACTTTCAACAACACACGGCTGACATAAAGGAAAAAGTTATCGCCAGAGCTAAACATTTTCGAAAACTAACATTTAGAACAATGGACATAAGTCTAAGCAAACAATCTAGAATCTATAAATCTATCTGTCGCCCTTTACTAGAATATGGACATCCTCTTTTACTCCAACTGCTTAACCTAGCCATGAAACATTCAAAAGAAGCTGAAATCACGGCTTTAAGAGCCATCACGAGGATGAGACACCCACAAAACGTCCTCCACAACCCCTGATACAAATGACCTCTGGACACTCTGAGGATCCAGCCTGTCTAACAGATTGGCAACAAATAACACCAATATGTCATTTCTACATCAGCTGATGATGAGATGAAGAAACATCACTTTTTCTTTCCCAAGTCCACAACATGGGAGATTCTTCAGCGTTTATTGGGTGGATGAGACATCCAAAACCTCAACAATCACCGTATATGCAGTAAATTCTAGCTTCAAATCTAAACATTCTCTAACCAATTTAGTTTTTTTTTAATTCTTTGAGCATCATAATAGGAATATTACTTGTTTGCTGTGGATTTATCAATGTACTTCATGCTCTAAATGTTTCTGGGCAGGACTCTGGTCAATAGCCCATTAACCTGGGATGCATGTACCATCTATTATTGATCAATAAATGTCTTTATAAAAAAATAAATAGAATAATGATCATGATATCGTTTATTTAGCATCAGCTACAGAAAAAATACAATATAATCAAATATCAATCTATGTGGGCAAATATCAAGATTAAAAATATATAAATATATGAAACAAAGTGAAATATATTGATGTATAATACATAGTAGGTGGAAATGGAATCAACTAACAATACTACACAAGTTAAAATTTCTTTCACTCAAGTTTGTATGCAAAATTGCGCACTTCAATTCGTCGATCTCTCATATCGAGAATATGGAAAATTCTACTGGACCTACGAGCCCGGACCCGATCAACTGCAACCCGACCCGCACATACATTACTCGAACCATGTGGACATTGACCGTGGTGAGCTGTAGACAAACATCATGATGGCTATCGTATTCTCCAAAATTCCACAGCGATAAGATTTTTGTAATACCGAATTCCTTATTTGCGCATAAAAAAAGTTCTTTGCAACTATCAACCAAAATCTCAAAAGCAGCAGTTCTTTTTTGCTTGTTGTGGTAGTCTTAACTCAGTACTCCATAGGCAAAAATAAGAAGAGAACGATGATAAATCATGCCAAAATGCCATGTTATCCTCAAAAGACATTTTTGATTCACCTCAAATCAACTGTGTCTGGCTAGAGTCGCTTGACAAATCTGACTGTTTCCACACACACACAAATTTGCACGGATCGGTCGAGTTCAAGTCGCTGCTAAGACCGGCCAGCCCACGAAACGACCCGCTCCCGTCTCTCTTTACCACACATAAGCGGAAAGGTTGGTGAACGATTCAGGGACGATTCTGACATATCTGTCGATTCCATCCGTTTATGGATGAGGAGGCTTTAATATCAGGGTCGCCGAGAGACGAAACAGGCCCAGGAACTTTTCAGTCTTCCGGCTCTTCATTCCCTCCGTCCGTCCGGTGTGACCACTCAAAATAGAAAAAAAACTGAAGTACAGGTGCTTTGGGTCTTAGACTAAAAATAAAATAGTCTAAGGTTTGGGTACCTACCTATATGGAATGTCAAAATAAGTGAGTGGAGTAAATTCATCATAATATGCTTTTTCCTCTTGATATCCCTTTTACAAACGAAGCTATCAAACTGAACAAAGAATAAAACAGTTCAAATAGAGCAAGGCTTTAAAAGGTTTCGCAAATAAAAAAAATCTATTCTTATAACGAAATTCTACAGAGTGTACTACATTTTTAGATTATATCCGAATTTCACTTCATGTCTAGTATAGGAAAACTATTCCTCTGAAAATTTGAAACACTGAAGAGGATAGAGCTTTTTATTGTCAAAACCTTGAAGCCTTTTTTTGGATGTTTTCATTACTTGTCCAGCTCGATAGTTCTCTTTATAAAAAGATATCAAGATTTACCCTTCGACATTTTTATGTGAACATTAGAGGTGGTGCGTTGATTATTTGGAACAGTGTTGCTTACGTAACAAAATAACATTTGAAAAACGAAAACAAACAAATTATTCCAAAGTAACATCATATAAGGCATTAGAGATAACGATTCAACGAGCTGCTCTCAAGTGAAATCCACGAGTGCTTTGTGGTGAATTCACAAATTATGGGATTTCCTACGGAAGCGCTGGAAGCTCACATGGAATATTTTTCTAAGTCGTTTGTTAGCCGACTTTTCATCTCGTCTAACGGACAACTTCTTTCTTAGACGACTTTATCTTGACTAACAGTTAATTTCTTTGTTAGACGACTTTATCTCGTCTAACAGATAACTTGTTTGTTAGATGACTTTATCTCGTCTAACAGACAACTTCTCTCTCAGACGACTTTATCTCGTCTAACAATCAATATTTGTTAGACGACTTCATCTCGTCCAACAATCAACTTGTTTCTTAGACGACTTTATCTTGTCTAACAGACAACTTCTTTCTTATACGACTTTATCTCGACTAACAGTCACCTAGTTAGTTAGATGACTTTATCTTGTCTAACACACAACTTCTTTCTTAGACGACTTTATCTCGGCTAACAGTCAACTTGTTTGTAAGACGACTTTATCTCGTCTAACAGTCAACTTGTTTGTTAGATGACCTCATCTCGTCTAACAGACAGCTTCTTTTTTAGACGACTTTATCTCGTCTAATAGTCAACTTCATTGTGAGACGACTTTATCTCGACTAACAGTCAACTTCATTGCTAGACTACTTTATCTTGTCCAACAATCAACTCAGTTGTTAGACGCAGTGTTGCCAATTCGCCTATTGGATTCATTTTTCAACCACTAAGTGGAAATTCTAGTGGAAAAAACCTGATCTAGTGGTTTATTTAGCAGATTCAGATCATTATTCCAAAGTACATACTCTCCGCCATTTCAACGTTAAAAGATACGGAATCATCAGGGGTACGTCAAACGGGAATCATTTGCTATCATTCACTTTTAATTTTGGCGAAAGCGTGACTTTGAACACAAATTCAATGTTGATGGTAGCATATAATGCTCATTTGCTAAGCAAAAATGTGTCACTTCGAGTGAAATTTAATGTTACTTACGCATTAAGGCGTGACGTACCCCTGATGATTCCGTATTTTCGAACGTTAAAATGTCGGAGAGTCTGTACTTTGCAATAATTATCTGAATCTACTAAATAAACCACTAGATCAGGTTTATTCCAGTAAATTTTCCACTTGGTGGTTTTTGAAAAATGAATTCATCAGGCGACTTTCAAAACCACTAGAACCAATGAAAATTCTACTGCGTTGGCAACACTGCGTCTAACAACCAAGTTGATTGTTAGACGAGATAAAGTCGTCTAACAATGAGGTTGACTATTAGACGAGATAAAGTCGTCTAAGACAGAAGTTATCTGTTAGACGAGATCAAGTCATCTAACAAACAAGTTGACTGTTAGTCGAGATGAAGTCGTCTAAGAAAGAAGTCGTCTGTTAGACGAGATAAAGTCGTCTAAGAAAGAAGTTGTCTGTTAGACGAGATAAAGTTGTCTAACAAACAAGTTGACCGTTAGTCGAGATAAAGTCTTCTAAGAAAGAAGTTGTCTGTTAGACGAGATAAAAAGTCGGCTAACAAACGACTTAAAAAATATTTCATGTGAGCTTCCAGCGCTTACGTAATTTCCTTAGTAAAGAAGACATTGACGTTGACATTATACGGTCTAAATGCAGGGATAACGGCGAACGACCTTTGGTAAAAGTTTCTTGTTTAAGATCGATAAATGAAATGCCTACTCACTATCAACGCAATATCAAGGATTTTCTTAGGACTTACCTTTGTCCTTGTCCCAAGATGTATGTGGATAATGTACAAGACAATAACCATAAGCAATGTTTTACACAAATGGAACCCAGTTTGAGTTTTTGGATTTATTTATTGAAAAATTTTGTGATATGTTTTCAACCTGTTTAGAAAGAGATTTTCATGAAAAACATAAACATGGATGGAACACAACGGAACCTATAGATTCACATTCTCGGAAATTCCTCTTCTTATGCTAGTGCTCATGACAAATAAGTCTTAGCATCATAAGGAAAGCGTTGATGGTAACTTATCAGATAATTCATATAGTCTATAAGATGAACAAAAGTTGACAATTATATTATTTACGTGTGAATCTCCTATGATATAAAATGTCCTATCTTTATAATTTGTCAATGTCTGTGATAAATCTGACAATTGTCACGGAGTTTTGGTAAAAGAATTCTAGAAGATATCTGCTCATTTGTGTTTTTTGCGGATATCAATATCTTCACAAACTTTTCAACTCAGTATCAGTTGAAGAAAAGCTTACTGTCCATTCAGCATAAACTTATTATTACAGTAATCTTTTTCGAAAACTGTGTTCGTTCTAGTTTTCACTATGGTTCTTAAGCTACTCTTTTAACCTTCTACCAAAAAAAAATGGGACGATTATGATGTTAACTTGGTTCAACTTTAACCAAAACTCTCATGATGGGTAAACAGTTCACCAGCATCTCGATATTGAAGCGCCGGAGATCATCATCAGTCTTACATCGTTACAGCATCAAATCATCCATCATCATTGTTGTGAGCCACAAGGACCGATCAGATCCTACACTATGGTATACTGGAGTTAGTTTTTGGGGGATGCTTTTGGAGTTTATTTGATTTGAGGTGTTGCCTCTGTGCGGTACTCTGTGGCAATGACATTTGAAAAGCCTGCTTTTGCGTAGTTAGGACTAATATCGCGTGGTGTTGCCTCTGTTTTAGGTAAAGAAGAAGAACGTGCGATGTTCCAACAGATGCAGGCGATGGCACAAAAACAGGTGCTTATATTCCCTTAGTGTGACTGTTTTGTTGGCTGTCTGTGTTACAAATGTTGATTCAGCTTTTTGGAGCAAGCTCAGATCTAGTCAATGATAAATCTGGTCAAGATCATAGAAAAAAACGGCGGGATCAAAAATGACTTTCTTTAAGTAAAACTTTGAGTCGAAAAATCAGACAATACTACATGGCGAAAAGTCTAGAATACCAAGTGGTTGAGAATTATTATTAGGAATTTTTGAATAAGGATGTCTCTACCATCATTATAAAATCTCTGGAGAAATGCGAAAAGAGATTGGGAGCTGTATTTTCCGGATTATTCAAGTTCATACTTCAACTTACATATTATACAAATAGCTTCAGTCGCTCCCTGAGTTTAGACAATAGGAATATTCAGAGAACTGCAAAACTTCTACTTGCATCGATGTTTTATTTTCCTTGTTCGTATTTATGAGTAGAGCATTGTAATCACGTTAAACTATCTTTTGTATTTGAGTTGTATAGGAAAGTAGGTTAAACATCCTTTTTTGGCCGTAGTCACCACTAGATACTTGACGCACTTAAAGATGGTCATAAAGTGAAATGACGGTTTTGGTGCACTTTAGGTTCTTTCGAACTGTGCACTTCGAATTACGTGTATGAAGCATGTTTAGTAATTTTCGCACTCAGCGATAGCGATATTGATCTTTCATTGAGACCATTACATTCTGTGAACGGCTCTTATGTTAACATGAGAATAAAAATTACTGACAGTCCTCCATATTACTGACAATACTGACTGATGTCGTGTTCTGTTATGGAGTGATGCAGTGATGCCAAGTTGAGGGTTCTCAATCTAGAATCTGTCTTTCTCTTTAAAACTTGAACGACTAGAGTCAGCATGACACGCAATGTTGCTCGATAACAAATAATATTATTTTTTTTTGGAAAATGACACTGTCACTGTGGCACATCCATTGCCGTCATGGCAACGCCTTTTAAATAGTATCCGTTGTTGCCGTTGTGATGGAAATTCCTTTTATCAACTTCTTAGTGTAAAAGATCAAGAAAAACCGTTCGAGTATTCAACGAAAAGAAGTAGTAGCGATAAAAAAAACGGCTACACTCTCCTTGAGTATTAGAAAGATTGCAGAGAAATACATTTATTCGATGATAGTGAGCTTCATCGTTATTGAAAATGGTTGAAAATTGTTGTCAGAAGATCTTGCTTTTCTCCTTTTCCCCCTTGTTTACATTGACATGTTTGACTCACACAACAATGTTAGTTTATGATTCTAGTCGTTCAATGATCAAAGTTCTTCTCAATGTTCATGGACTCTATCAAGGAGAATCGATACATTTTCGGTTGGTACGTCAAAAACTCATCCCGATTAAAAAAAAATATAAATATTTATATTCAACTATATCCGATCATGTTTGGTCACAGTTTTCTTTTGATTAGTCTTTATGATTATTTACGTTGTATTAATTTTTCAAATAATTTGGATAAGTCTTTGTTTCTTCTACACTATTTTGGGTCAGCTCAGATCAGTTTGGGGTTGATTTACTTTAGTTTTGAATTAGTTTGGTTTAGTTTTGGTTGGTTTTGGTAGGTAGTTTGGTTAAGTTTGCGTTTGTTTTGGTTGATTCTAGTTAGTTTTAGTTAGTTTGGCTTAGTTTTGATAGGTTTGAGTTCGTTTTGGTTGGTTAGGGTTGATTCTTGTCAGTTTTGATTAGTTTGAGTTAGTTGGTTGGTTTGAGTGAGTTTTCGTTAGTTTTGATAGGTTTGGGTCAGTTACAACTAGTTTTGGTTGGTTATAACAGTAATTATGACATGAAATATTCATTTTCTCAATAATAATCAATAATTGATAATTCTATTCACAAAAGTCATCAATGATTTGTTATTTACCTTTATCTCAAATTATTCGAATGGACAATTTGCACATTTTTCGAAAATATGAATAATATAAGGATTAGTGAGAGCAACCTCTATTAATGTAGTAATCACCGATTAAAGAGCGCCAATCAACATCCATTACGTCACAGAATACATTATCTCCCTCTGTCTGGCTTATTGTCTATGATAACTCTCTCTAACTCTCAAGGGGGTAATATGGCCCCCCCCCGTTTTTGATCATACTGCGAAATTTGCGTTTTCTTTTTTATTTATCTAGTATATTTTGGGGTATGGGGATGACTTTCTAATATTGCCTAGAGTACGTATATAAAATTTCAAGTCATTTGAAATCGTATGGTGATTGTCCATTACCTGAGTATTTGATAAATTGTTCTCATAAATAATTCTCTCAAATGTCACATCACAACATGGTAAGTATTGAATTTATCATTCGAGTATGACATTCAGGGAGTCTTCGCATCAAATTTTGTATAAAAACGTGCAAATTCGAGTGGACTTAATATGTACCAGTTTTCCTGTTTCTCCTTAAGTATTCAAAGCTTTTGATTTTTAAGTAATAGATGATGACATCTTATAATAAATAACGAGGCTTTCGAAAAAGAACTCAAACCAATTTCGTCTACTTTTTTATGGTTTTGGAAAAAATTAGGTAGGTATTTCAAATTAGATATCATCTGTTCTAAAATGAGTGTGAAGATGTGGACGTTTTTGGACAGTTTCATTTCAAAATACTCAAAATGACTTTGAGAGAGATCTTGTTATCTTTTTTGAAATCAATTTTCTCAACGAGCTTGTGGAAAATGGCCTCTTGCCTTGCATGTCACCGTAACAAAACAAAGACTAATTTTATTGTTGTTTCACCAATTATATTGTTGTTTTACCCAGGTGTCCGATTGTTTCCATGAAAAGACCTATTTACCTTCAAATTTGCAATCTGTCAAATTATGTTTTTTTTTGAATACATAAAAAACGCTTCATCTATATTCTGATCTAGCTAATGCTTGTGGAAAATATACTATTTTTTTTATTATAAAATTGAATTTATACCTAGATTGGCGCGGAATTGCGATATTGGGGGCTATGATTGAACGTTCACGTTAACTTAACGTTTTTGTTAAGATCGTTTACTAATGCAAAATTTCCATTTGATAACAGCGTTACCATGGTGATATCGAAATGTTAAGATAACGTAAACGTTCAATCATAGGACCCATTGTCTTCGAATAAAATATTTCGACGTCTACAAAAAAATCTTCACACAATATTTAACCGAGTCTTATGGTTATTGTGAAAACAAAGAAGATATAAATTCTAGTTACCAGTCTCATCAACAGTCTTTTTCAATCACTTTTTTTTTCTTTCTTTGTTATTGTTGCGTTTGTTGCTCATATTCTGAAGAATGTCTATTTCTAAAATTCTTTTTCAAAAGAAAAAATTTAGAAGCTATGGATTTTTGGGGATTTGCACGAACCTGGGGATTTCAACAAGATTTACGCTAGATCATGATTGTCGTTTTCTTCTAATAAGAACTCCTAGTACGTTACAATACATTTCCATTTTTTTTTAATATCTTAGAGAAACTGAAAATGATATTTTCCTTCATAGTCTATATCTTATTTTTGAATTCTTCAAACGATTGTTAATCAATAGCAGTATTTTTCACGACAACTCAATTCACTTGTGACATTGGCCAATTGAACTCTTATTTGAGCAGTAGGGACATTCCCACTGCCGAAGTAAAGGGTTTTCCAATGAGAACGCTCGATTTTTGAAGTACAATCATATAAAAGTTCAAATAAAAGGGACTTAATTTGTTGTTAATTTTTAAACATATATGGTTACATTTTGTTTTGAAAATTTTCACTTGAATATCCGCGGCGGCTTTGCCTGGTGGGTCAAATGACGAAATTTTATATAAATTTTCTAGACAATATGGGTATTTCAAAGTCATAAGCGAAAAAGTTTTTTCAAATTACCCAAAAATTTACTAAATAAATAAAAAAGAAAACGCAAATTTCACAGTATGATCAAAAACACGTTGGAGCTTATTTACCCCTTCGAGAGAGTCATAAATGTCAATACGACAGACGGAGATGAATCTAGAATACATGTATTCTGTGACGTAGTGGATGTTGATTGGCGCTCTTTAATCGGTGATTACTACATTAATAGAGGTCGTAGGTTGATTTTTCAAAAATCAATGGCATCAGTACTCACAAATCATATAATTATAATTTCATAATCCCTAAAAATATACAAATTGCTCATCGAGGACACCGTAGGTCGGTCATGGACACCATAACCAGACGAAAAGCGCGGAACGTTCAGCGAACGTGACATTGGTTTTGGTGATAAGTTTTCACGATTTCTAAACGCTGTTTATAAAGACTTACTAAATACTCCTGGGCAGAGATAACGCGTGTGTCACTTTCGACCTTGCAATGCGCTGTTGGCAAAGAGCGAGAGTTCTTATTGGGAAGCCCTATATACCAAGAGAAAGAATAAACAAGTGATGAAACAAACAGTCATTGTTATAGAATATCCAAAATGTTCTCGTGTCTTTTACGCTCCAATCAGAAGGAAGCGTTGTGGACACGTTATTTCAAATGTAGCTTGAGAGTTCTCCTGGCCAGATCACACAATCCGCATCCGCTATTTTGTTTACTTTTGAGTGATAAATTATTTTTTCTGATTAAATTTTCTATGTTCAACTTTGTTTTTTTTTTTAATAAAATATAGTGATAGAAATCACAGTTATAATGATTCTTTATGTGAGGCCGAATAATTGTCTATCACACAGTATTTTATGGATTACTTACTATGAATTTGATATAGTAGATATATTTTCAAATTCACAGAACTGCTTGTAGACATGAGATTTCAAATTCCTGAGGAAATCCAATCCTCTATTTGTTATTCTCATGACCTATTCATACTACGTGGACTCGGACATTAAACAAAATTGAAGAAACATGACAAACAGTCTAAAATACAAAAATACAGAACCATTTTGACATTTTTTTAAATGAACTGAACGTCAAATAAGGTTATGGTGATGATCTTGTTGACGGTAATTGACAATTACAGTATGACGTCACTACTGTCATTTGCTGGGTGGCACACACAATTTATAGGTTGAAGCTTGTTATGTCAGTTATGTGTACATAAATAAAATTGGTGTTTTTGATAACATATTTTCTAATAAATACTAACCAATTTCATCCAGTAACTAGAATGATTCATGATTCTTACCTCAGACATCACAACAAATGCTTCTTCGCTGATTTGTTTAGCAGCAATTTTCTGAATACAGGATTCGTATTGCTTGAAGGCTTGCAAACTCTCATAAGCCTTCATCTGCTTCCCAGTGTAAAAACTGTGAGTTAATATCGATAATATACTAAATCCATCATGGTGATATTCATTAATCGAAAGAGTATACGGATCAACATTGTGTATAACGCCGATTTTGTGGTCGTATTGTATCTTCACATCACCACTTAACGTTGAATAATAATCGCTGTGAGCCATTTTAGAAAAGAACTGATTGAAAAAGCATCATTAACAGATGTGTTTGTCACCCAGCAAAAATGACATCGTTGTCAAGGTCACGTGTTCTGGAATGGTCAATTAAATAACGGGCTCCGCTAACCTTGATACGGTGTCATAATTATTGTCAAATTGCGTTATGGTATGTGAAATTTAGAGAGCACGAGAAATCTCAACCATCAAATTATAACGGGGACTACGCTACAAAAAACTATGGCGTATGTATCAAATCTACCAAAAGCAAAAACCAGAGAGGAAATAGAGCAACCTATTTCATTGAGTGATGTGATTGAATCGATCAGAATATGCATTAATATGGATTATTAATTTATATGACAATTCAAATTTTTCTTAAACAATTTAAATCACTCCTCCCACTACCATCAAAAATAATCATGCTGCATTGAGAATCGAAATGAGTTACAAAAAATATGATAAAGTTTTATCATTCTTTTCGCATTGTTAAATTTTGTACTGTACGCTTGACTCCACTTTGAATTGAATTATTTTATGTAGTCTTTGCATAATAGGTTGAATCACGCGTTGGTTTCAAATACGGACAGCCATCAAACAAAGTATCAGCAAACTAGTAGGTAGATTGTGATGTGAGGTAGATTAAATCGTGGTGTGTGTGCTTGTGTGATTGTTTAAACGTGTTCACTTCATCTGGCACATGAACAAGAATGGAAATCTACATCATCAAAGCATGATTGATGTTATCATTTTTAATGTTGTAAGATGTATTTTATTTCTAAATTGGCGTGAAACTTGAGACCATACAGAAGTGCCATCACTTTTGAATGCGATCAAATGAAACTGGCTCAAATGTCCATTAAATTCCAAGTTTGTACATGATTGACAGTTAATTGTCTCTCTATTCTTGACTGGTAGTGTTGTGTCATGCTTTTGTCTGTTTTGAAGAGTGTATGCCATCAAGTTGATCATGTTATAAAGTCATGGTACTTCTGGAGACATACCTATCAGAGCGAGTCAGTGACAGTCATGAGATTCTTGCTGATGTGTCGATGACGGTGGGCGTGGGTGGTAAAGCTGCGCGGTCACGGTCACGGTCCTCGTCTTGCAGGAACTGCAGGCGGCCAACGAGACCTTGCGCACGCTTCAGAACCAGCTGGAGTTAGTACCCTCGCCATCCAGCAGTACAATAAAAGTACTGCTGGACACCAAGGACGCGAGAATCGCGACCCTGGAGCGAGAGGTGCACCTCTTGGAACAAGAGGTAGATAGATTAGCCCCGCCTACGTCGTTAATGGAACCACCGCGACGGCAAGTAAGTTTTCTGTTGAACGATGTGCAGATCGGCAAAGATGGGTCCGTGATTGGTAGACTGTAACTAGATGTAAAGACGCTCCGGTCGTTCGATGCTGGAGAGCTCAGTTTTACCACCTCACTGTCTGTCGTTGGCACGCATGTGTCCTGCATGGTGGTCAATGCATGCATCCAATCCTGTATGCTGCAGCTTGACGAGTTCCGGGTCGAGATTCAACGTAGAGACCAAGAGATCCTTGCTATGGGCGCCAAAATGAAGACGTTGGAAGAACAACATCAGGACTATCAACGGCACATTGCGGTTCTCAAAGAATCTCTCTGTGCGAAGGAAGAGCACTATAATATGTTGCAAGCTGATGTAGAAGAAATGCGTGCAAGATTAGAGGAGAAGAATCGAATTATTGAGAAGAAACAGCAGCAGCATCAACAAGAAAGGGGGAGAGCAGGCGCGGAGATAACAGAGATGAGGGAGCATATGGATATTAAAGATAGAAAAATTAACGTCTTGCAAAGAAAGGTGAGTCAAGCATTCTGAATATCTTCCTAACACAATAGTTTTCACACTTACGAGAAACTTCACATGTAGTGTCTGCTCACTACGTAGTCTTTTTTCGAGTTGTTGCTATGTAGCTTTGCGTAGAATCAAGTAGCAAAATATCTTGAATCTTGATATCTATAATATACGGGATGTGAAGTTTTGGAGGTTACCTATCTTTATCAACGGTCCGACATAATTATTCCTATGTGTAAAAAGTGTTTTGTTAAATTCTGTAAGTATATGAAAAATAATTTTATTCATATAACAATAATAACAAGCTTTCTCATCCATCAATATTGATAATACTAATCCTGACTTACATTTGTTCTTTCAAATCTGCATAGACATAACTTTTATAAAGAAAATTATTGGCATGCCCCATCCAAGTTGACGATTTTTCATACCCTTGCTGAATCAAATTATGCGTTAGCTCATACTTTACGAATTTCCATCATGCTTTCTTCCGGTTTATACAATACATACTGTTACATTATGCTAATACAGGTTGAGAATCTTGAAGATCTGTTGAAAGAAAAAGATAATCAAGTGGATATGGCAAGAGCAAGGCTATCGGCGATGCAAGCACATCATTGCTCATCCGAGGGAGCCCTTAGTACTCTGGAAGAGGCCATTGGGGATAAAGAGAAGCAAATGAATCAGCTTAGAGAACAAAGGTAAATCAATGAATGCAGTATGATTTATCAGACAGTTTTCGTTGCTTCTTAAAATTTCACAGGTAGCGGTTACGAAAGCAGTAGCGATAGTCGCTATTTGACAAATAAAAATATAGTTTTCGGTGGGAGCAAGAAACAAATCCGCTTAACATTACGTTTAACCCCAACCCTAACCAAAGTTATTTTCGAATGACATCGCAGTCATGTTTTGCTTATGTTTTGTCTCATTTTTTAAAAATGATTGATGAAATGGTATTATTCAGATTTTGAAGATGCAATTTTATTAGAAGTATTGAACAACAACGCCATCCAATAAAGAGCAGACATTTACATCATCTGACACTTTCCGGAAATCGTTGACCTTTTCCTTTTTCTTAAACTTTTTCAATAGGTACATATATAATGTTCCTAACTCCCCTCACAGACACCTCTTCACCAGTGACCTCCAAAAAATTTGAAACAACACTCTATTTAGATACATCCCCATATGGATTATTTGTCAGTATTGCAGTGAGAAAGATTTGGTTATCTTCATCGGTAAACCGAACTCGGTTTCGCCTGATTGTTTTTAAAAAACTTGCTGTTTCTTGATTTGGATTCATTGCGTAAATTGTCTTGGTCTTGAATCTAGCGAAAGTATAAACAAAAACAATGAAATCAAACCTCAAAACATTGTCAATCAAATAGCAAATCTTCTACTGCGCAATGCGCATGCGTTTCGCTACGTTAACCGCTATGACCAACGACTTCAAACCCAATAGACCCCGCATTATTGTTTCCAACCTGTCGTCAACATTTTCGGGAGGCAAGAGGGGCAAGAACCAAAACAAATGTTTTCCGCCGTTGTCGGTTGTAACTAGAGAATTGATTCGAATGATTGGAAATTTTATCATACTGGATGTAAATTATTGAACAACAGTCATATTACAGTTTTAAATTCTTGATTTACCACAAAAATCATCTATAAAGTAGCTAAATATTATTAAAAAGAATTGATTTGATAGAATTATTGTAAGATAACTCCAATCCATACAGGCAATTCATTCAAAGATTGTAATTGGAGCTAACTTGGCAACGCGGCCAGATCTAACGTGAAAGACGAAAACGCACGAGGTCCTATCCTAATATCCGCCATCATTGTTTTGATTGTGAGCAATAGTTTTTGGTATATTTTCTTGTTTTTCCACGGTTTTTCCGAGTATTTCGAGTTTTTTGTGAGTTTTGTGAGGAAAACAATGGGGAAGAAGTGCATAGTGTGCAAAAAGACTTATTTCAAAGGATGCAATCTGTCATTTCATAAGTAAGTAAACAATAACATGTTTGTAAATAAAACATTTTCCATAGCCGTCCCTAGGGGATAAATTGGGGAAAGCGAAAAAATACTTATTTTATGTTTTGCAGTGTGAAGGATGTATTTACTTGACTAGAAATCATTACTTTCAATTTTATATATTTATTATTATATTTTAGCCAGTGGATAACTTTCGTATTATTAATCGTAGAAAAATGTTTAAATCAACAAAGTTGTAGTTTGATAACTTTGATCATACCTACATGAAAAAACTAATGGTGCATTTCAAATTTCAAATGAATTGTTGGTTTACGTGTCCCAGCATTTTTTTTTAAATTGTTTATTGCTAGTGGCGGTGATAAGGCCCGGGCCCCGTACTCTTAGGGGCCCCTTGATTCTGACAACACAATATAATACAGATACTTACTAAGAATCGAACCAAATCGAACATCTTAACAACTTATAGTGCTGATATAGTAAATTATATATCTGGTTTTGTGGGAAAATCTTTGACCAAAATCCTGAAATGTACCAAATGTTCCGCCTTGCTAAAAGGAGAAGAAACATTTTCTTTTCTGCAAACAAGAAAACAGTATGGCAACTTATTTAAGGCTTCCAAATTTTTAATTGAAATTTGTCAACTTGCAGAAAAAACATTGAGGCAATGTCAAGATAATTTCAATATTTTTGGAAATAAGAAAAAGACCGATCTTATTTTAATCAATAATTGCCTTCGCATCTTACCAAGAAATATTTATGACCATTTTGGTGATCATCTATATGATGAAGACATAATAACAGACCATTTTATGGACTTGATAAAGCTTATTTTGAAAAAATATTTCACTGTAAGAATATATCATGATACTGTAAAAAGAAATTACGTAAATATTTCACATAGAGTTAGGAGCATGCTTACAAAAACAATATTATTTAAAAACCAATGATGTTTTTATATTTGTAAAGGTTGTAGTAAATAAATTATGTACTAAAATTTTGAACTGTTATTTCATTTATTTCAGTGTTTTTTATCTCATCATTGTCTGCTTTCAGTCGAAAAAATAGTTTTTTTATCAACCCCAAATATCCTCAGCATCAAACTACTTGAAAACTTAATAAATAAATAAGGACTTCCGCCATTGGATTCTATATTTTTCTTATTGAGAAATTGTAATTACAGGGTGCACATGTTTATGACACAAAGTTCCAAAATATGTTTTTATTTTTTCTAAAGAATTAGGTAGTTGATTATAATCAGGTACACCTACCTCAAATACCGCTAGGATCTAAATTTAAGGCAAATTTCATCAATAAAAAAGGGAATATTTTTTTGAAATTTTTATACTTTACTAGCAGATCCGTTACTACCGAGATTGTTCAAAGCTACACACATTTTAAATCAACATGATTTTTCGTACCCCCACCCCGTTCACCCCCTTGGGGGTAAAATTTTGCAAAATTCTTTCTTAGCACACATCAACGACTTTGGGTTTTAAGCCGTTGGCACACATAGAAAAGTTTTGCATCAGCATAAAATGCTTTAAAACTTTAATCCTGATGCATCAGTTATCAAAGAAGTAATGGTGCATTTGCTTTTTTCTTTACATTATTGAAAGGCGATTTTCCTTTGATGTAGTTTTTTCGAGAGTTTTTTTCATACACACCAACTGGACCCCCCCCCCCCCCGAAATCAAATCCTGGATACGTGCCTGGGTGCTAGCCATTTTTATCAAAAACTACACAGAAAAAAGTTTCGAAAAGAGCCCAATTTTGATCGCGAAAAAAGGACACTAAACAATTTTTTGGAAAAAATCGCAAGACACGTGAACTGACAAATGGATTGAAGTTTGCAAATGCACCATTACTTCTTTGATAACTGAACTGGTATTTAGCAGAACATCTCTTCAAAATTTCATGGCTCTATCTATAATAGTTTAGACTGGGCGTTGATGAGTCAGTCAATCAGGACAAGCTCTTTTATAAGTATCAGATTTGAAATATCAGAAAGTAGAACATAATAGTTTAAAAACTGATTTTTTCACCTCAAAACCCTATCTAAAAGGCATAATATGTACACATGTTGTAGATTCCTCCCCAACTCGCCCTTTCCACCATCCCACTTTTTTTTCTAATCATAACGTAAAATATTCAGAATA
The DNA here is from genome assembly GCA_958502075.1 of Orchestes rusci. Lineage (NCBI taxonomy): Eukaryota > Metazoa > Arthropoda > Insecta > Coleoptera > Curculionidae > Orchestes > Orchestes rusci. Next base: position 9,142,197 of record OY293313.1, on the reverse strand, counting down.
TATAATTCGCACCCACAAAACCCGTTAAAATCAGAATAAAGGTAATCATCCAATTTAACAAAATGAAACGCTGCTTTTTAGTCATTTACCCTTATTAATTCTCGTTTAGAGATTTTTCAGTATTTACAGTCAACCTTTTTTATTCTTTATAATAAATGTTTTCATATTATCACGATCGCAAAAATAAAACTCGCATAATTGAATATCTCAATTAATAGATAAAAATACAAATATAAATAAACGCACGCCCCTGGTCTTTGTGTATGTTTGGAACCTCCCGCATCGCCGCGCCTATCATCAATCGTTGTTTATCTGCCAGACAAACAAACCAACGCAATACGTATGGGAATGCGGGGTCTATTGGGTTTGAAGTCGTTGGCTATGACTATCGTCCGTTAACAACCGGCATTATCGGTATCGATATACGATAAATGACATCCAAATGTCAAAGTTGTCAATTAGCATTAACCGGAGCTGCATTTTTTGAGCAACAAAAACTGTCTATTATTGTAACGGGATAGACAAACGCTTGGAGTGAAACTTTTTTCAAAGACTACAGATTCATCGATCGCTCTTTTCTTATTATTTCTTTATCAAACTATTTATCGAATGAAGTGTTCACTTGAAGTAGCGCTTTATAGTACGCTTTATACTCGTTGTGGATCTTGACAAAGGAATAGAATTTTGGATTTTCATTGTCAAGATTATCATCTTTGTTGAACGACTTTCCGATTATCTTTAGAAGTAAGTGAAGATCATATTTTTACATTTCACATAGTTTGATTTTGGTTTATCCGATTGCGAAAGTTACTTGAGTGTGGAGAAGACTGGATCGTGACATTGGGCATACGATTATCCAGAAATCTAATCACATCTTCTCTGTTTGATGCTTGTACTCGTGCGGCTGGTACTCGTAGTGATATGGTTGGATTTCTTGATATGAAGTCGCGGAACCATCGCCTGTCATATATTTTTTTCTTAACTGAATTGGTGGAGCCTTATACCGCACCGCGTTTAGCAAGCTCGTAGGTAATTGTTTGAAGTTAAATCTGCGCCAATCCAAAGAATTTGTACACCAAGTCGATCAGGATGCTTTTTCCATCCCATTGCTTCAGGACTTACACAATCTCTCTCACCTTTCTCCACCTTTTCGAAAGTGAATATCTTTATTTTGGAAATGCCTTCTCAACGTAGCTTCAGGAACATTGAAATCCTCAAAGGCCCTTAACCATCCCATTCTGTTTTCTCTGATCGCCTCCAGGATTGGCGATTGGTTTTTTTGGTGTAATAAGACACCATCCCAAAGTGAAAAAAAACATGATAAATACTTAACGATATAGTATGTTATTTTGTCTTACGCAGACATATTATGTCATCTCGATGCCATTTTTTGATAGTTCATGTTCAAACATGATTCAACAAAATACTTTTGCAAAATCACTTTGGTGCATTAGACACAGCTATCTACTAATTACAAAATGAGATCTTAGTGTAAACGTTTATTCAACCGCAAACCACAAAGAAGTATTCACACCTAAGGACTAGAGGAGCGGGGCTATTATGGTCGTTCGATTACCCTAAAAGGCAGAAATTATAGTCTGTTCGAATATTTGCTGGCAACCTCAATGGCTAATGAGACTGAGTAGGCTGTGGTATAATCAAGTACCAGCAGCCAGAAAGTTAATAATAATTAAGCCTAGATTCAAATTGGGGGGGGAGTGGTGTTCTCAATCATCCCTCTAGTCAAAACTAGGGGGTGAACTGCAAGATGCTCAATAGGCCCAGATGTGGCTTCGGTATAAAGGGGTTCAACCCGTGTATCATGAGGTCAACCAAGACCCAGATTCTATGGACTTTACTAGCCTCTACTCTGAATTTAGTTATCAGTGACCAACTTACCTCAATCGTCAATGTGGACACCCTAAATATGAAAAAAACTCGATTGCGACCACTATTGGTTCACGCGTAAAAGCGAATACTTTACAGTGGTGTCGATTTTATGCAGATACTCCGTCAAATCAGATTGTATCTCATTTGGCCTTACACTCCTAATCATAAAGTAAAACGTTTGCTTTCTTTCTCCTTCATATCTATTTTTCTAGAGATGACTGATAAGAATTTAGTATAATAATTAACTTGCATAGAGATTATATTATGTGATAAAGTATGATCTACATAGGGACCGAGCTGAACAAGAAAAACACGAGGAAAGAGAACTACATGAAAGAGAAATAGCGGACTACAAAATGAAGATTCATGCGTTGAACAGCGAGGTAGAGAAACTCACTGCTAGATTAGAGAGAGCACAAAACGATAGAGAACGCGTAGAAGCTAAGTTAGAGAGTTCACAGTCTGAACTAGGTAAGTATCAATAAAACGACCGATCATAGCTCAACTTATTTTGAATAGGCAAATCCAAAGCTGAGCTCGATAAAGCAATGGAGTTCGGACGACGTGGCGACGATTACGATGCAGCTCGACAGCGAATTGCACGCTTGGAACTGGAAAACGAAAGATTGCGTCAAGATTTGGAACTGTCGCAAGCTAAACAAACTCGTTTTGGTAGTAACATATACAGCAGTTCGCATGAGCTAGATCGCATGCACGAGAGAGCTGACAAGACTTCGTCAGATCTTCGTCGATGTCAAGCAGAGCTCCGAGTAACGCAAGCTGACCAGGAACGTGCTAGGTCTGAGGCGCAGGCGTTACAGGAGAAACTTGAGAAGTCGCAGGTTAGTTTCGTTTTTTCATCTTCATAAACTGTTAAAGTGAAATTTCCTTGATTACGCTAGTTATTGGAAAAATGATAATCATCACACAATAAACAGTACTGACGTCTTTAAAAAAAGTACCTTACTCTTGATTCGACAACTTTGGCATAATCTTTTTCTTCTTCTAATTTCTATGAGCTTGCGTCAATGTATGTAGACGACCGCCCAGATCAGGCATAATAAGAATTGAAACTTTGTATCTATGATATGGTATAAAAGCCTTTCATGAAGTGAAGATAGAGTAATAAAGACAACATTCCAAATTTTAAGGAAACAACTACTACATCAGTACTAATCAGTAGAAGTTTCTTCTAGGTTTAATCATTCCCTGAGAGTATCGAGTGATTCTTCTATTGGTGTGACATCCAACTGGATGTTGTACTTTTAGAAGGTTGTATGCCCTCATCTCGATGGATTTGATCTTTGGAAAGAGAAGTGTCGCCTCATTATACGCATCCTTTTCCATGTTAATCGTCATGTTTCCCTTATCTGCAAGTAGAATTTTGATAAAGCTGTTCTCTTCAGGGCTCTTAACCTAAAAACATCCAGATTGCTGTAGCCAAATAGCAATATCCATACCTCTTTTGGTACCAAAGAAAAGTTGAGTTCTGTTTTCAGAAACTTTTTCGGCACCAGAGAGTGCTTCATTAGATTTGTTTACAATATATGTAATAACCGTACGTTCAGTTTAGCCAGGTGTAAGCCATCAGCTTAAGACAGTTTATTGGCGAGATCAAATTTAATTTGAAACTTCAATGGTGTTTGATGGTTGGATTGACATTTCAGTATATTTATTCGTTTTTTGAAAAGGATGTACTCTTCATGTTTCTTGTATCTTTAATTTTTTTGAAGATACGTGTTTTTATTTATTTAAATTTACTGGCTGGAATAATCTTCTAGCAGCAGATCCACAATAATTAATCTACTTGTTATATTATCCAATTTACCTATTTTGGCGGATTCTAATATATTTTATTTATTTCTGAAGATCATCAAGAAACAGTTGAAATATTAGTGCCCAAAGAATGGCATGGTTAGAACTTTATCCGCTTGATAAGTGTTACCAAGGAAAATGCAGTTGGAATAAATATGTTATGATCCGTTGCTAATTTATGGCGTATGAATAGATAACTGAATCAGACGTTTACATAGCCGAGCGAATGATTCAATGAAAATGTATGTGACCCTTGTCCCAGTCTCTCTGATGCCAACCTTTTCACTTATTCCGATCAATTTCACTCTTCCATTCTACGGCTTTGTTTAAGGGTAACTGGGTCAGTCGATCATAAATTACGAGAAGTGGCTTGCCCATTTTTAAAAAGATCAGAATATTGTCCGATTTGCTTTTCGGGTTGATTCTGGAGTGGACAAAAAAATATATTTAATTAATAATTATTTAGTGACTTCAGCTCTGAGAAAAATGATCTACTTGCCTAGGCACAGAGAATATATATACAATTAGTCCAGTAACCATATACATCAGACCATGCGTTAGATCCGGTAGTTCTGATTTTTTGCTGACTGGTTTATGATGTTGGCTCTATAAATAATCCAAGTTTTTGACCTCGAGCGCCGAACGCAACATTGTCAAATTTCAAACAAAAATCAAAATTTCTACCTTTTATCCAGTTTTTGGCAATTTTAACCCAGACGGACTATGTTTTCGATCATAAATATTAAACACTTTTTTGAAGAAGACTCAATTTACTACAATTCAAATGATTTGAATCAGGATGGTCTCTGTAGACCCAATGGTTTACAAGATACAGATTTTCAACATTAAGTTTCATTTTTTCACACTTGCGAATTTTAACATAATACAACAACATCATACCATCATGATGCCTATCTGGAAGGTATCTCCAGGCTAGTTACCATACACATTTATTATTCTGTGGGAATCTCGACCCCCTAGACATATTTTCTTTGGTAATTTCACGCCTTGCCAATTCCGATAGAAAAGAGAATTATGAATAATTGTTTCAATCTCAGAAATAAAGGTTGATCAGATACATGTTTAAAATCAACTGAAAGTAGATTCTGCCGAGGGTCTCCCCACACAAAACATATCTTCAGTAGCAGGGCTTAACTTAACTCTAAGATGCTTTAAAAGATAGAGTTGAACTGGCCGCAAACTCTTCCCAGGTAGATATAATGTTGTTTTTTTACCGCAGAAAATAGGTTTAGATTGTCGGTTATTTAAACATTTCAAGTCTCAAAATATAGCGCTAAATTTTGGAGAGCTGTAGCTAAAAAACTATTGGGTGTGCAAAGACGGTTCTGATCTCAAATTGTAGCAAATTTGGTCTACTTTGAAAAGTTTTTCAGAGTTTTAGTCGAAAGGTTAGTCGTTCAGGGTTTGAATTGCCAACGACTGAATAAAAGTTAGAAATTTGAGGATTTTTTTGAAATTTGACAATGTTGCGTTCGGCGCTCGAGGTCGAATTATTCATTGGGCCAACATCATAAACAAACAAGTTAGCAAAAAATCAGAACTACCGGATCTAACTCAAGGAACCCCCCCTTTCCAGACGACATAGTTACTGGATTAAATGTGTCCACGGGTAGAGTTAGGAAGAGGTAAAACTTTTTTATTTGTTGGTTTAGAAGAAAAAGTCGCTCCTCATAAAAACGTCTGCTTGTGTTGAAACTACAGTTTCGAGTACCAAATCCACTATTACTGTAGAGAGTACATCAAAAATAGCCTCTGAAAAAGAAATGGCCACCATTGCCTGTCTTTGACTTTTCCATAAAATGGTTCCTGAAGCAAACATGATAATGACCCCTGAGGTAGATCTCCCAGTCCTTGTGCAGCCACCAAAGTCAGCATCACTGTAGCATTCGAGGATTCCCTTCTTCTGTTTCCGATAGACTATCCCAAGGTTGATTGTTCCGGAAATGTAACGGGAAACCTTTTTCACTTGCGCAATGTTTTCTTTTGTGGGATTTTCAAGCGTTCTTGAATGAAATCCGATGCTAAAAGCCAAGTCTGGCCTAGCTCCAAGCATGAGGTACATGAGAGCTCCGATGGCTTGGCGATAAGGGAACGCAGTTGTCTCTGATTCTTTCCCTGTTGTCGAAATTTCCAAATTCTTGAGAAGCGGGGTTGAAACAGCTTTGCAATCCAAGAACCTGAATCGCTTCAAAATCTTTGTGGCATATCCTTGTTGACTATTTTTTTTTCGTTCTCTTGTTTCTCGATTGCAATTCCTAAGAAGTACTCAGCCTCGCTTGAGACTATTTTGAATTCTGATTGTAACTCGTGCAAAAATTCTTTTTAATCTTGAGTATCTGTTGCTGCGGCGAGTCCGTCATTTACGTAAACAACAAGGAGTCTCTTGCCATTTCTTTCCCTGATGTAAAGACATGGATCCGCCTCGCTGACTTGAAAATTATGTTTCTGCAGAAAACCTCCGAAGCGTTCTTGCAAACATCTCGGCCCTTGCTTAAGCCCGTGGAAACTCCTTTTCAATCTGCAAACAAGCTCCAGTCCTTACTCGGATCCCTAAGGTTGTTGCATATAAATCTCCTTGTCGTCCAATTTGCCGTGAAAAAAAGCTGTCGAGACGTCGAACTGGACTAAAAACATATCATTTTTGGCTGCAACGCTCAACACTGAGCGAATTGTTCCCATTTTTGCGACAGAGCTAAAAGTTTGGTCGTAATCAATCCCTCGTCTCTGGGCGAATCCTTCAATGACCAAAAGAGCTCTGTATTTATCAATACTTCCGTCGGGATTGGTTTTGACTCGATAGACCCACTTGCATGGGAGTTCTTTCAAACCTCTAGGGAGTCTATATAGTCAAGTTCTAAGTTTCATTTTGATGTCAATCAATTTTCCTGTCCATAGCCTTTTTCCACTCGATGTTGCCGTTGATGGCTTCATGGAAGGAATCTGGACCCTCCAGTACAAAATTTTCAGCTGCTGCCACGTAATCATCCAGATGTTCTGGCCTTTTTAACTTCGAACAATCCCTCAACCGCTTTGATTGCGTTCTTCTTGCGTTTCTCCTCTGATTTCGTAATTGTCTTCGCTTGTGTCTTCGTCCTCGCTCTTGTGCGAAATCAAGTCTTCTTCTTCAGTGTCTTCGTCCTTGCTCTTGTGCGAACTCACGTCTTCTTCTTCCTTGTCTTCTACGACGTCCTCGGATTCAGAATCTTGGAAAGGTAGGTTGACACTTGATTCACAAGTGCTGAAATTTTTTTGAAATCTTACGTCTCTCGACACAACTTCTTTGTGCTTTTCTGGTAAGCAAATACGATATCCCTCTTCGCCGTCGTAACCCACCAGGTACCCCTTTTCAGCATTTTCGTCCATCTTCTTTCTCTTTTGGGATGGAATGTGTACATAGCACGTCGATCCTACGATTCGAAGATGTTTTATTCTTGGTGTTTTGCCCAGCTAAAGTTGGTGAGGGTTCAGACCCTTCAACAAAGATTTGCTCGTCCTATTGAGGATGTAGACTGCTGTGCTGACCAACTCGGTCCAAATTGCTTCTGGAAAGTTTATTTCTGGATTAGAATACTCGAAAGTTCTCGCCATTTCTACTATGGTTCGATTCTCTCTCTCAACACCACCGTTTTGTTCCGGAGTATAGGGAGCGGTGAGTCGAAGAGTAATACCAGCATCCTGAAAAATTTCTCTCACCCCTGAACCGTCAAATTCTCCTCCATTGTCGCTCAGGAATTTCCGAATTGTGTGTCCTTGTTGCTTGGCGTGAGAAACCATGTGTCACAGCACGTCTTTGACCTCTGATTTGTGCTTAACAATGTACCCGTATCAAAACCTCGTGAAATGATCTTTAAAAACTACCAGGTACCTCCTTAAATGGGCCGCAAACATCGCCTGACATTAGTTCTCCTGGCTTCATCGCTGTTTTCCGCGTTCCAAATGGCAATCGATGTGCCTTCTCAAAGATACAAGGCCCGCAAACGCTACTCTCAAGCTTTACTTCAATGCCAGTTTCTCTCTTGAGCACCTCCTTTATGTGTTTCTTGTCCTGATGTCCCCACCTCTCGTGGTAGAGTTAGAGATTTGAAGTTCCTGAAGTTGCGACGTTGACATCGACGTTTCGTTCCGGAAGAATGGCGAGCCGCTCTGTAGAGAGTTCCTCCGACTTCTGTCTCTCCAACAAGGAGAATCTTGTCGTTTATCTTGAGAGTGCACTCTGATGTTGACGACTCAAAACGACTTCTTGGATTATTGTCTTGGGCAGCCAAAACTGAAAATAGATTCTTCGTTATTTTGGGAACAAATCACACATTTTTTCAAAGAAAAAAAAAGTATTTTTCCATTGACAATCGTTTTAACTCTGATTGTGCCCTGGCCCAAAGCTGACAAGGTTTCATTTCCAGCTGAGTGCTCTGATTCAACTAGGATTTTCAAACTTCTAATATGCTCGAAATACTTCGCATACTTCACAACGTGTTCTGTTCCACCGTTGTCTATCCACCAGTCGACCTCTGAGTTTGCCTCTGCTGCAAACACCCTATTGTGAACTGAAACGAGATTCAACGTTGGTTCTGCACAGTTTCAGTTCAGCATTCTGGTTTTTCGACTTCGGAAATCCATCCTTCTTCTGACACAGTGACCCTTTTTCTTGCAGTATTTGCAGGTATCAAATCTCCGACTGGATGCTCCTGAATCTTGACGATGCTCTTTTTGTGCTGTGGTAGTCAAAGCCTCCTGGCTCCTTTTTTCGTCATTCTCTTTTGGTCTAAAATTCCTCTCAAACATGACAATTTGATTAGTGAGTTAATCGAAAGTCTTTTCGTCTTCTTTTGTCAAGAGCATCCAACTTTGGCGGAACGTTTTTGGCAAAATATGCATCGTTTTACAAACTTGTATCAAATCTGGCAGCTCGTTTTCATTTTTAGCCTTCTAAGCTTGATTCAGATCATTCCAAAGACTACGCAATTTTGCTATGCGTGGGTTGATACATCATTACCTGGATTCCAAGAAAAAGCGAAAAATTCGTTGCATATCCTGAAAACCTGGTCCTTTGCTGTTGCTTCAAACTGATTCTACAAGGCTTCCCACGTATCATGTGCTGTCTCCTTATCCATAATCTTCTGGTAAACCGAGTCCGCGACCGCACTGGTAATCATGAACTTTGCATAGCTGTTGGCCTTACGCAAAAAGTCGCTCTGCTCCTTGCGCTTCTTTTCTTCTGTCGCTGAGGCACCTTCTGGCAATGGATCCGGTTTAACAATCCTTCCGTCCAACGCGTCAAGAGCACCGTCGTGATAATCAATCAAGTCTCTAATTTTTCTTTTCCAAATCGGCCAATCGGTCGCACCTGACAGCTTCGTAATGTGCTTTGTCAAATCCATCGAAAAAAATCGAGCAAAATTTACCTTTTTTTTTTCTTTAAACTGAAGAAAACGTTCCTGGGCTCATAACCTATTATTACTTTAACTTCTTTCGTTTTTTTTTGACAAGTTAATAGACAATAGGCGGATTTTGGCGTCAACCAGGTTACGAATTTCCTAACCTAACTTTTCTTCGCAGTAGGGGCAAATCTCTTGGGAGGTACATAATCAAGTAGTTTCGTTATACCATAAATATAACTTTTAGTAACCAGAACGTTTTGGGGTTTGATCCCGAGCTGGTATCGATACAGTAACCAATTACTTACCAAACCTGGTAACGACAAATCGTAACCTGGTTAACGCCAAATTCCGCCTAATATTTCTTGAAAATGAAATGCTGGTTTAATCACTCAATTTGACAGATATCAAGACTATGTTCAATATTCTTTATCTAGATATGTTTGATTATAAATATACAATCGATATAAGATTTGGAGCGCCCTCTGACTGAGCGGGTAGTTTTAAATATGAAACATTTTTTTCAACAGTGATTACCTCTATAAGTCATCTTAACTTTCTGCCATGAGAGCGGCATCGTCAGCATAACATACTATTTTGATTTCTGTATCTCTCATTTTGTATCCCTTAAGCCCCCGAACACTTCGAATAATTTTTTCTATCATATAAATTGAAAAGAGTAGGACTTAGAGAGTCTTCCTGGCGAATACCGCTACCCACTGGTATTGGTTCTGTGAGGTCTCCTTCTTAATAAATAAAATGTCTTAGTTACTGTTATGCAGATTTAGGAAAAAATTATGATACAACTGTCAATTTGAAAGATTCAAAGTAACTAGAACATTATTTTATTCATTTACTTTGAAATCAACCACTTTGAGAAAAAAGACTATTAGACTTTTTTGCACAATTGGTGTAAAGAATCTCGGTTTTGAAAATATTTTCATAAAATTTCGAAAAAAATCAAAATCAATAAAATTTCTATTTTTGATGTACTCTGTATAGTAATCGTAAATTTGGTTTTCGAAATTGTAGTTTCAACACAAGCAGACGTTTTTATAAAGAGTGACTTTTTTTTGTAATCACACAAATAAAAAAGTGTTCCCTCTTCCAAGCTCTATTCATGGACACACTGTAGTTTTTTCTATCATGCAACCCCACTTGTAGTAAGTACTTTTTTGGCAAAAGTCTGTCCTCATTTTCCCCCCTCAGTTGAGGGTGGAGAATTTCATTTTCTGGTAAGGTAGTAGAGAAGAGAATATATCAAATCAAATCAAATCAAATATGTTTTATTGCCACAGAAAAATTTAAATAAGTTTTATGGACAAAGCAAATACAAAATGCTAGAGTTAAAACAATACAAAACATGATAATAGTATACATTACGTGAACAATTACGTGAACAATAGGACAAAACTAGTACAAATATATTGTCTCAATATTTTGTCAAATTTAAATTTAATTGGAAATTGCTCATGGACAACAATAAACATTGGCACACGTCCAGTTATGTTTTGATGACAAGTCAGTGAAACAATAACACAGCACAATCAAAATCATACTGCGGGCATTATGCTTCGCAGGGTCAAGTTGGTTATGAGAGTTGTAGTTTCTTCCCCCAAATGTCATACTAATGATACCAATATTCCGTTGTGATGGTATCCTGATCCTCGCACGACCATTTACAATCGGAGTGGTCAAGTTAGGTTACAAAGGTTTGACCTGCACTGCCAATTTGCCACTTCGTTCTGATACATCACAATACATGGCGCTTGCAGCTTTATCATGGTTTCATCTACTGTATTCCATTTTGGCCTTGGACCTTCTTGGTCCTAATTTTGCCTAATTCGTCCTAATTTTTCCAATCCATCCTATCATTATTTTGATAAAAAATATTGTCTCCAGTGGCGTTGAGGGCGGGCAAGATAACATCAATTTTTGAAAAAAAAAACGTTGCGTTTTCGGACCTATGTTTATTGGAACTTTTTTTTTAGAATGACCTCAGGAAGCACTCTTTTTATTTTTGCTCGATGTTTTTCAAACACTCTGTATAATTATGACCTGTGAATAGACATACCATTGCGCAAATCTTCCTGCTCCAGGAACTCTTTGGTCTTTTCCGAATTGGAACCTAGTTTTACTGCCTCCGCATGCCTGAGGCATTCCAACATAGAGTGGTCCTTCCAAGTAGCCTCTCCATCTCGCCCAGTTCAATTGTTTTTGAAAGATCCCTAATTGATTCAGGTCCTTGATAAATCAATGCTGGCAAGAGAGTTTTTGTTACTTCACTCAAATGCCAGAACTCTCAAACTATCCAGGATCATCCACGATATTATTCCTATCAGATGAGGTTTCTCAATTTAAAAGTCTCCAGTCAGTCAGAAATAATGATAATCGTCAATTTGCACATTTTTTGAAAATATGAAAAATGTAAGGGTTAGTAAGTACAGATGCAATAAGTGTTTGTGAAATCAACCGACGGCCTCTATTATTATAGTAATCACCGATTACACAGCGTCAATCAACATCCACGACGACCCCTAACGTCACAGAAGACATTATTTATTTTCGTTTGGCGTGTATGACTGTAATGAGAAAGAGAGAGTGCATCAATGCTTGCTTTAGCTCTGCCCCATTTTTGATCATATATAGTGAAATTTGTTTTTTTTTATTTATTTATTCAGTGAATTTTTGACTGACAAATACTGGGTAAAATATATATACAAAACTTCAAGGCATCAGAAAATGTATGCAAATTGTTCATTGACAGGTTACCGTAACAGTAAAATGTAATAGTGGTTTATCATCTACACTGTTGGAAGGTTGAATTCAATAAGCAAGGCCTGTATTTTTTCCAAGAGCGCCAGGTGAGGTTTTCGTGATTCAAACCAATGATAAAGTTTCAGAAGTATTTGGGATATTTTATTGATGACAAACTCATATTTGCTACCCACATTCAAGCGCTTGATAAGAAGCAAGCAAGTGCTTGTTATGCATTGAGAATAGTTTCCAATGAGTTGGGGGAAACGCTTGGTCGTGCAGCCTACTTGGGTCTTATCAAAAGTCATCTTCGATACGGAATAACTTGCTTTGGTTTAGCGAACAAAACGTACTGTGACGTCAGATACTTGCTAGGAAGACGGAACGCACTTATATTCCATTATTGTGACGTTAGACGTCATAACAATATTAAAGTTTGCATGTGTTTTGAGTTCGACAGTATAGAGCATTGCCATCAATAATCAAAAAAGTTTATTTAGTCACCGCAAATATGGAGGACGGTTTCCAGAAAGGAGATTCACATAATTTGCCGAAGGTGGTTCGTGATTCGTGATTTTGAGTTGTGAGTGGGTACATGGCCCCCTTCCACCTCGATCACTAGTGGGTCTATTGTGGCTCACATGATCGCTAGGTTATTCACCCATGAGGCCCAGTCCTTTTTGCCAAAGGTAGACGTGACGAAGATTTTGATATTATGTAGTTGTTGACAAAGTCAAAAACATTTTCGAAGTTCCGTCTCACTGCCGCAAACCATAATTTTCTGTTTGCTTTCTTTATTGGTTACTCACAAGAATTTTTGTTAGCGTTCTATAATACTTGTCGGTTTGTGCACCCAAGCACAAAACTCCACTTTCTTGCCACCATAATATTATTTATTATGCTGAACCGTGTATAACAACAGTCATATTTTATTTATATTTATCTATGGCTACAGTACGTTACCTTTGACTACCAAATAAGCGCGTAGGTGACGTCACACTCTTTTTCTAGCCTCCACGCGTTTTGACAAATTTCTTCAGCGAATAACGCACAAAATATTTGATCATTTTTTAAAAAACTTTATAGGGGTTCAGGTTACACCTATATCTACCATTTTCAATTGGAAATAAAATTTTGTTGACAGTTTAGAGATACAGCAAATGATTCTACGAAAAAAGTGTTTATCAATATTTTCTCTTGAATGCACCATTTTCAAGATACAGGGTGTCCAAATTGTGAAAAAAACGTTTTAGCTTTTTTTTTACTCTTGATAAGCCATGTTTTGTGCGGAATATGATTTTTCAAGTCCTAATTGGTGAAGGTTTTGATGGGGTAGTATCTCCCTAACACATGGACAATTTTGGTCAATAGCAGCCTCCTGCTATTCAACTTCTTTACTACTAGTCACAAGTTATGAACTAAAGTTAAAGTTAGTGATAAATACTAGGACGTGATCAACCTCGAATCAGTTCGATTGTTGTGATGATTATTCTGTACTTGGTAATGATGTCTTGTATAGATTATAAGGTTAAAGCAAGTACTGTAGATACTGCAGATGTGAAAGATGTTTAGATAACACTTGATGTTTTGTTCAATACCATTTTCCTTTTTTCCCACCATAATTCATAAAAGTGCGAAGACACTTTATGAGTAGCTTTTAAAAAGCTCCACTCAATACTTCCAAGTGGAGAAAATAGTTGACATGAATAGTACCAGTATCAATCTCTGAGAAAACAAAGTGAATTTTGCAGTAATATTAAAATTTCGTGCTTCAATTTACTTTAGTCTTTTCTTAGGTAAACATTATGCAACATTTTTGGGAGTGGCAACTACAAAATGAAGCACTCACCCGAAGCAAAAGCAAATACTCTTTTTTATCATACCACCCGATTTTTTTTTCATACCTATGCAAATATCCCAATGTTCTGCTCGAAAAATTTCACGGCATGAGCACATAAGCTTATTAATGATTGGATTCTGGTTCGAGGTCTCTTTTCTGTTATGTTATGATTTGAAACTATAATACAAATCACACAGTCCACAGTGTAAATGATTTGGTAGAAGTTATAAAACGAAATAGCGGCAGAAAAACAGACTTTACGGAATATTTCTTCTTAAGTGTCGCGATTGCCGACAACACGTCTTGAAATTTGAAACAAGCGATTCTTCAACGTGTTCAAATTACGCTCTGATTTTCTGAAATCCGTACTTACCGGGTAGCGTATAGGCAAAGCCCACAACGGATTAGCAATAGGCGCTTAAAGTCGGGCAGCTATTGGCTGTTGCTAATACGATGTAGCTTTTGCCCGCACGGTCAAGGCACAACGTACAACTGATTAGCAATTGGCGTTCTGTACAGACGTTTTCAATCGAATCCATTATGCAAACGCACATCATAATATGTGATTTTATTATTCCTTTTGAGAAAAATTAAACACCTCTTGAAAAGCGAGATTAATGTCATTGTTATCAATATAACGTAATATACGTGTTTTATTTCATATTGATTAGTTTGTTTTTGTTTAAAAAACGTCCTCAACACGTATGTAGCAACTGATGTGTAAAGGCACAACAGGTTTTTGATTAATCCAAAACCTTTAAATAAACTAAAATATATTATGTCTACAGAAGTTTAGATTTAAGAAAGAAAAAATTAGACTTTGGTGGGCGTTTAAAGAAGAGCGCCGATTTCTAGGTTGGTATTGTACTGATTGTGATGACGTTGTTAATCGCGTGTATTTTGTTACTGGGAGATACACAGGGGCATGGAGCTTTCTATTTTTTTCTCTGAATAATTCAATAAAACGTGTTTTTTTTATATGAACATAGGTTCGATAGTTTTATTTTCGATTTTTTCCAACATGTTTGCACACAATCTGGTACGGGCGCGGGAGGTTTTATTGGGGTGGAAAGTTATTATTTGATGTTAACTTAACGAAGCGGTTAGAGGGCGCCAGGAACACTATTATTATTTCATTTGATTTGCCTTAACTTTTTTGACTGCGAACCTCTGAGATTTTTTATGAATAAATCTTATTTCTACATCTTTTTGAGGTATACTTTCTCAACAACGCTAGAGGCAACTGTTTTCAAGAAATCTACAAATTTCTGCATCGATGACGCGCAGCGCTGTACTTGGATAATAAAAAATAAAAAAAAGCATTTCCGGACTTATGCTCATACGAGAAAAAAAAAATTATTTTTTCATGAAGAACCAACACTGTCATTGTCTTACGATTGTTCGTGGCTCCACACTATGTGGCCAACTGGGCAAATGTTGGCAATGCGTGGTATTTGAAACATGTCTGTGAGTCTGTAAATGAGTTATAACTCAATGGAATATATGCCATATGAGATGGGTAGTCTCATAGAAAATAGTTTTTTGCTGTATATCTCATCCAGCGACTTACACACATGTTTCAAACTCCACACATCGCCAACGTTTGCCTAGTTGGCCACATAGTGTGGAGCTGGTTTAATATACATTTCATAGTCCGCATACGGAGCACACAGCATCAACAACAAGCGCCCCTTTACAGGAAAAAAATCACTTCATAAGGTTTCTATGATAGGTACTCCTGATTACATGCATCAAATAACAAGGAGGAATGTACACAACTCAACGTTAATCAGTGAGATTAAAATTGGCGCGGAGAGCTGTTGTTGTTATTTTTTGTTAATTGAGTTGTACTGAAATTTGTATAACAGATTTCATTATTTTGATTGTTTGTTTCTTTGGTATTACTTCTATGCAGATACTTCCCCGCTTGTCAATTTGCACAATGGGTGACCAAAACGGAAAAGAGATTTGGCAAAAAATCCAATTTTCATTGTACCTGCAGTCTGCAGTTCTTGCTTGAGACTTAAGCATCGCTTTTGGACCGATCAAAGACCTGTTTCGTGCTTTTGAAGCTTACGGTGTACGCCAGCACAAAAAATCTCATATACACCTTGACTTGTAGCATATACTTTTTTGTCCATGAACTCTTGCAATTGCAAACTTCAGCAAACTTCAACTTATTGTCTCAGATTGACATCTTTATCCTTGGCCAAAAAACTAACACTCACAAGCCTTGGTGCAGAGATAAATATTGCATCTCTAGTGTAGCCGATTTTTTACGCCCTTTCTACAAAAGATAAATATTAAACCTAGTTATGAAAAACACATTTTTTCCATAATCCAACTAATAAAAAATAATTAAAAACGTTCATTAGGTTGTATTGACAACAAAGACATCCAAAACTTGCTTTTCAAAAGGTGTTTGTTCTCTTTTGCTCAACTGGAATAATAAAGCTATATCGAGATGTTAAAGAATTCAAAATAACGCATGTGTTTGATGGATTCGATCAGAAACGTCCGTACAGAATGGCCATTGCTAATCAGATATGTACGTTTTGCCAAATCGTGCGGGCAAAACCTACATCGTATTAGCAACAGCCAATGGGCGCCCGACTTTAGGTTCCTATTGCTAATCTGTTGTGGGTTTTGCCTATATGCTATCGGGTAGGATGCGGTTAAAAGTGATAAAAGCTCTAGAAACATTACAAAGAATTGTTCCTTCATTACACATTATGCAACAATGATGGGTTCAAGAAGTAATACGATCTCATGCACAATGGATTTTCTCGCGGTAGAAACTGACTCTCTCTCGGAATAATGTTCTTGCGTATAGCATTAAAGTTTTAGACAGTCGGAATACACAACGCGATTTTCGCATGAAAGTTTGTCTTTTTGTCCAATACATTACACTCGACACGATATCGAGTAAACTGCATAATAGAGGTGCTCTAGGTCTAGGTATCGTACAGAATGCAGCAAGAAAAACAGTGCAGTTTTGAAGTTCTAATTGAAAAAAATTAGCAGGGCTTACGGAGAAGTTGTTATTGTTTCAACATTACACTTCCTTTTTCCACTTGAATTTTGGAAGCGATGCACTGATGAAGGCTATTCATGAAGTTTTCGGCTGTATTCCTGCACATATCTATCGGAATGAAGGCGATTTTCTTAACAAAACTGATCTTCAGTTTTTCCAAATTATGAGGACGATGCTTAGAAACCTCTATTCTTTGAGGTAGATAACATGGTGGTGCGGAAATGATCATCACGTGAAATGTTGAAGTGCCAAATGCCCAAACCATTGCCACGACTAAAAGCGAGGCGAGTGACCGGACACAATTAGCCTCTTTCCATTTGTCCCAGTGAATTTAGTCGTCCATCGAAACTGGACTTTGTTTTGCCGCACCGGTTATGATTCTTTCATTGACCAAACAGACTGATTCGTGAAAGAAGTATTCATGTGAAAAATTTCTTTTTTTTTTGCGATGCCCTCTCTATGCGTTTCTACACTTATCTGTCTGCTGCCTAAGACACTCAAGACCCAATGTTCTGCATTAAGAACATGATTGAATCTCTTGCTCTTCTTTGACAAACGGCAGTTCTTCACGTAAGGCGCATTTTTTGACATTCGATTTCTTTCCATACGGTAGACGTGGCCCATTTCACACATGCTTGATTCTGGTTGATACTGCCGCACTCGACTCTTTGTTTCATTTGAGTTTTTTTTACTTGTCTAACTTGTTTTTGGAAACTACAGCATTGGTGATACTTCGCGATAACAACTACAGTGATGAGGGAAGAATTTACACAAAAATCTTTGAATGTTGTGATCAGCTTGGTTGATATTGTGCCTCTTTCGATCCACCTATTGAGAGAGGTTGCCGGTGAAAATCTACAGCCGTTCATATCAAATAGATTGGTGGCCCCTCCATCGTGTCGTGAATAAAACACACAGAGAGACATGATTCTGATTATAGATCCTTCAACAAATCAAGTGAAGTGAAAGAAAAAATAGTTATCCATAATTACCCTATTTTGGTTTACCATAAAAGCTATCAACTCAAACTACTATACTTATATTATTTTTGTTAGATATTTTTGCCCTTGGTTCATAGTTTACGCCCTACCATCATTTTAAATTAATGCCCGAGTCACATTCAATTTCACTTCAAAGTGAAAGTGACCGATTTTCTCTTGCTACCAAACACATTGAATTTGGCGTAGTCGTGAAATTAAATGTTAATCTTACATTCAAGTTTCTCCATGATAGCATGAACATTTCTTATCTCTATCTCGTCAACCCATCTTTGTTCATAAAGATGAAGTTTCCTTGTATTTGAATTGTTCAGATGAAATAGACCCAACAAAAGGCAATTTTCAGGATCAATTATCATTAGATTCTGCATGCTCATGATAGTTAAACCGTTAACTCGAACCTCCAGCCTGTTGTCCATTGTGTATTATTTTCTTCATCCAAACTACCCGTTTTTCTGGCTAATATCTTCCAATGATCGCAAAAGTCTGATTGTTAAAAATTCTGCGCTCGATTGGCTCGATAAACTCTTTCATCCTCCTCAAATGATGATAACAGACCCATGAAATTTTCTCATTTCAAATCAGAACTCAATTTTTTTGCTCACGTCCACAGCATCGATATTTTATCGAACAATAGCAATATTTTGATGTCTATAAGAACACGTCCCTTTTGTATGATTTCAATCTGTTCGTTCTTTCAAGTCACACGGCAGAGGACTACTTCAAGAAGAGAAGAAAGATGATATGATGACATTATATCTACAGATTCTCTATTCAATATCCGTTTGCTAAAACTATTTTTTTTATGTAGGGGGAAGTATACCGCCTCAAGGCCCGATTAGAAAACTCCCATCAGGAGCAAGACAGTCTTCGCGAGGAACTCGAGAAAGCACAGTCAGCTACAGCCAAGCTCCATTCCGACAAAGATCGAGCTTACGCCGATCTCGAGAAGGTAAAATGTTTTTCTAATTAACTTACTGTGTGTCATAATTAATCCAATCATAGATGAGGGAGGAGCTGGAGCGAACGACGGGAACCTTGGGAAAGGCTCAACTGCAACAAGACAAGCTCCAGAATGCTTTGGACAAAGCTCAGACCGACGTAGACAAATTACAAGAGAAACTAGACAAGTCCATTGGGGAGACCAGACGTGTAAGTTTAAGTTATATCATGGTATAATGAGATCCAAACCTCGTTGTTCTGTACAGATCCAATTAGAAAAGGAAAAAATAGGATACGATTTAGAGAGTATCCAGTCGCAATTGGACAAGGCTCTCGGCCAATCTGCTCGTATACAGAAGGAAAAAGAACAAGCCCAGCTCGAAGTAGATCGGCTTAGAGATAAATACGAGAAGCTGCAGGTGAGATGCTTACATTTTTGTTAATCAAACATTGAAGAATGACAAACTGTAACGGCTAGGTCAACTATGGTGACATCATTGCTGAATTGAATCAAAAGGTTTTGTCATATCCTCTTGAAACAATCTTTTCCAATCTAAGACTTTACATCTATTTAGTACTTGTATCAGAGGATGCATTCTCCTCCATCTAACTGGAAAACTTTTTATTGACTGTCATAACAAAGTTGCCTTTACTTTCCAGGGCACCGTCAACCGACTACAAAAAGAAAAGGATAGTTTCCAAGACGAATGCGAAAAACTCAAGGAGAGACTGGACTTGCAACTGAATCAAATTTCTAAGGCACAGCGGGAGAAGGCAGACATTGAGACCGAGCTCGATGTTCTGAAGGACCGCTGGGAAAAAGCGCATATGTTACAGGTTTGTCGAGCCAGTTTGATCTTTTGTTGTAGAAAGATGATCTTTGTAACAGAGTTAAAAATTCCTGTATATCTTCATTACCGCTTTACTATGATTTCAGCAAAAAATCCAAATTGAAAAGGACAATGCCATGACAGAAATCGACATCCTCAAAGAAAAACTTGATAAGGTTACATATTCTTCACAAAAACTCACGGATGAAAGAGATAATGCACATAAAGAGATGGAAAAACTTTTGGAGAAATATGACAGGTTGGACAGTTCTTCAATTTGACCTTACCGAGATATACATTGTTTCTATTCGTAGATCTCAAAGTGATATGTATCGATTACAAAATAAACTTGAAACTATCCAAGCAGACAAGGAACGATTAGAGGTAGAGATTGAGAAAATGCAAATTGAAATGACGAAATCCAGAGAAACAGGCAGAAAATACCAGGAAGAAAGTTCTAGACTGCAGGAAATGTACGAACGGTCTTCTATGCAACTAAATAGGAGTAAAGAGCTGGAAGAGAAGCATAAGGAGGAGGTGGAAAGGTTGAATATTGATATTGAGATGGTAAGCCAGTTTATTGTAATAAATAACCAAGCCTAATGGCTCTATTATATTCAAGGTCAGGGACAGATTTGAAAAAGCTCAAATAGAATTTCGACGAGTGCAGACTGAAAGAGAAAAACTTCTCGCTGATAATGAGAGAATGCGTTTTGAAATTGAGAGAGCTCAAGCACAAAGCGCCAAATCCACCGCTGCATATGAGAAAGCTCAAGAAGAAATTTCTAGGTCCGTACACGGCAAAAACTGAGTATTAATTTTTTTATAAACTTTTTTCTAGGTTATCCATTGAAGTCGAGAAGCACAAAGATAAGCATGAAAAGTTACAAACGGAATTCAGAAAAGTTGTTGGCGAATATGATCACCTCAGAGAAAGCACGGGTGCAGGTGGTAGAGATAGTCGCTATGCCAGGTGAGAGCATCTTCATTTTAATAGACGGAGAAGATCGACCTTTGCCGTTTTAGTCGATATGACCGAGAGGAAACAAGATCCAAAGAAGAGAATGACAGACTACGATCTGAGATTGACCGACTACGCGAAAGACTGGACAAAACACTAGGTGACCTGGATAAGAGTAGAAAAGAGCTCGCACTCGTCGAAAGCACTCGAAGTAAATTTGGGTTTGAAGAAAAAGAGAAGCTTACTGAAATGGAAAGATATAAAGAAGAGTTACAACGTACACTCAATGCGTAAGCTGTAGAGGATCACAGTCATCACAGTCATAAATGAAACAATTGTTTTCAGAAATCAGCAACTTGAAACGAAACTTCATGAAGTCTCTATGCAGCTTGACTTGGCCAGACAAGACGTAGGCAAAGCTCAAACCACTCAAGAAAAACAACGTTTGGAACTCGAGAGGGCAGTAATAGAATTGGAGAAAGTGAGGGAACGATATGAAAAACTCAAAGCTCAAAGTGACAAAATGGAAAAAGATAATGAAAAGCTACGTATGGAGGTTGCCCAACAAGATCGTCGACAAACCCTTGCAGCGGATAAAGTCCGTAATGAGGAAAGACTTGAAATTGAACGGTTGAAAGAAAAACTTGAAAAGGCTATTCAAGCTAGAAATGCTACGGAAATGGAAGCAGGAAGGTTAGCACAAGAACTGGAGAAGTCCCAATTACACTTGACCAAGGTAATTTTTTTTTGTGTCGACTTGACTATTATAACTTCATTTATAGGCTCTAGAAACCAACGAAGCAACAAAAATAGAATATGAAAGAATGGCCAATGAACTGGCTCGTATGCATGAACGTCTCGAACGAGACAAGCTTGAGTGGAAAACCATGGAACAAGAAAGAGATGTACTCAGAGCAGAGTTACAACAAACCAGAAGTGGTATGGACACTCAGAGAAGGACTATCGACCACAGAACTCAGGAAACCCTGATAAAGTTGCAACAAGAGCTGGCACAAGCCCACAGAGAAAGAGAAAAAATGGCCTCCATGCTCGATAAGCAAGGTAGACAAGGTGAATCAATTGAGAAGCAGATAATTAAATACGAAGCTGACATCAAACAGCTCACAATGGAAAGGGACCAATTAGTAATCCAGTTAGAAAAATCACAGGATATGTTGATGAACTTCCAACAGGAGCTGAATCACAGCGAGGCAGAACTCGAAAAACACAAACAGGAAGTGAACAGATTGAAGAGCGAAGCGAAAAAGATGTCACAAGATGTCGAAAAGGGCACAAAAGAAGTTTTGGAGAATAGGGATAGAGAAATTGCTAGTTTGAGACAACAGCTTCAGCAAGCTCAGAAGGAAAGAGATACGCACAAACAAAGATTAGAAAAAGCCGAAAAGATGCTCCAAGAATCAGGATCACGCAGCGATACAGAATTGGAGCAATGGAGAAATGTTATAGAACAGGAAACAAAGAGAGCGGATCTGGCCGAAAAGACTGCGCAAGATCTTCAAAAGAGGATCCAGGTGAGTGGAAGTGTTTTATTACACGGATGTCAATTTCTGAATTTCATATATTTTAAAACATGTTCAGGTTATGGAGAAACAGCTTCAGCAGCAGCTTAATCAAATGGCACAATATCAGAGAGAGAAAGGCATTCAGCCACAACCCCAGGATGACAAAGAGGTACAGCGGTTAAGAAAAGAACTAGAAAAAGCACAAGGCGAAATAAAGAATTGTGCTACTGAACGAGAAAGATTACAAGCCCAGCTTGAAATGTTGGTGCAAGAGTTAGAGAAAAATCAGGTGAGTATTTTAAACATATTTACTTTGAAATTATTTTCAATAGAACATTTTTCCAGGAACTCTTGACAAGAAGTTTTATTACGTTAATAAATTCGAAGATTTTCTTTCGTATAGTTTTATTTTAACATTCTCTTGACTAATACTCCTTTGCTGCATATTTTCATTCAATATAGAACTCATTGTTCCATATTTACGTGAATATATTACAGTTGGAACTTCACGAAGCCACCAAAAAACTTCAAATGGCTCCTCAAAGACCAACGGAAGATCTCAGTGGACAAAAGAAACAGCTGGAAGAGGAGAGAAGAAGAATCGAGGAAATGAAAAAACAATTCGAAGAACAAAGAAGAAGCGTGGATAACAAGCATCGTCAAGTTGAGGAAAAAGAGAAACAGTTAGTTGAATTGGATAAACAATTACAGAAACAGAAACAACAAATGGACCAATTACAAGCTTCATTACAGAAGGTGAGTATCTCGTTGTGGGGTGGACTGCAAACAATAATGTGATGTCATTGTTTAAGGCTGGTGGTACGGCAGCAGCTGCAACTGAATTGAACAAAAAACTCACTGAAGCTGAAAAGAAAGTGGAACAAGCACAAGATGAAGCTAAACGATCCGCAACGGAAATGGAACGACTTTTGCAGTTAGTGCAAATGAGCCAAGAGGAACAGAATCAAAAAGAAAAGCAGATTATGGAGTTACAACAGTGAGTGTTTCTTTCCAGACTTTACAAACTTCTCAGATATTAGATGAATTAGTGGAAGTTATTGTTTCGAAATACGCATCTACATTGTGAAGTTCACTCTGTGTTTCATTACAGGTCATTGAAGAATTTGCAGGCGAAAATGAAGCAGCAACAAGCACAAACGCAAGAGGTAGGCTCATCTAATCCGTAACTGTATATTTGACTAACATCATGATTTTCCTTTCTACGCTAATCTCGGACACGTATGTATCACTAACAATATTCTCTGAAGGCTGGTCCTGCTGGTTTCCTGAAAAGCTTTTTCTAAACTTGTTTATCATGTAGCATATTTACCCTTAATATTCCGCCTCATTCCTCCAAAAATTGTTTTGTTCATTTCCATATTCCCTCAGCTCACGTCTGCTTAGTGAAGGTTATTTTGACAATTGATTCATAATTTCTTTGTTTTGCTATATGTTAGAAAGAGATAGACGGACCGACCGAGCTAGAATTAAGACATCAACTAATTGAGAAGGATGCTGATTTATTACAGCTTGAAAAAACACTTAATATAGTTGATAAGAAACTCAGAGAAAAAGAAAGCCATATAGATGCTCTAGAAAGTGAGCTTGATGTGAAGAAAGAACTGATTTCCAGGCTAGAAGTTGATTTGCAAAACAACAATGAAGTTACGGGAAATGATAAAAATTGTATGAGTAATGGCATATCAGAAACAATCAGTGAAAGTGCTGATAATAATCTAGAAAAGACTGAAGATCTCACGTTGAAAGTTAGAAGTTTAGAAAATATTGTAGACGACAAGGAAAAAAGAATTATTCAGCTAGAAGATGGATTGAGAGAGAGTGTTCATATTTCTCGAGAAAGAGAGCAGGTTTTGCAGACTGAAGAGGCAAAAAGGAAACAAATCATGGAAAAGGTAAAATAGAAAGCAAAAAATGAGCCTTCAATGTCATTGAATAGTTTTAGGTCAAGAAGTTAGAGCAAAGGCTCTTGTCGCTTCAATCTGCTCAAGCCATGAGATGTCACAACTGTAAACCCTACGTGGGAAGAACCAACTTGATGGAAGAGAAACTCCTGAAGTTGATTGCTGAAAGAAAAAAGAACCTGCAAGAGTTAACACACATGAAGTATGTGTATCAGAATTTATATTTTACGTTATAATTTATATAATTTTGTATTTCAGACGAGAAGCTCTGGAGGCAGCAATCAGCGAAAAGGATGCGCACCTAGCTTTAATGGAGATGACAGGTATCCGAAATGCAAGACAAGCCGAAGAAGCTGAGATCCTCAGGTTGGATAGGAGAAGGCTTGTTGATATGCTGAAAATAGAAGTAAGTCACAGTATCCCCACTGTTATGTTATTAAAAATGTAGATAATCAGTGCAATTTGTCTTTTGAAACTTCTGATATACAGGGTGTTACTCAATGGTATGTCATAATCTCAAGAAGCTCCTGGATAAATTTTAAGTCGAAAAGGTCATATAAACTTGGGTCTTAAAATGCTTGGGTTTTGAGATACAGGGTGTTAAATATCTATTTTATTTTCAGTTTTCTATACAATTTCCAAAGACGGTTTGAGACATTCAACCGAATTTTCCAACAGGATATTATTGTATGGGAACACACTTTTTTATTTTTTTATTTTTATTTTATTTTATTTTATTTTATTTATTTTTTTTTACCCAACTTCATATGACCTTTTTGACTTAAAATTTATCCAGGAACTCCCCCTTAAAATGACATACCATTAAGAAACACCCTGCATTATTAGAACGAAATTTGTATACACCATATTGAGCACGTTCTGCTTTTTTTGACATAGAAGTGATGACTAGAATTGTCAGGATGACAGCTGGATGCCATTTTGAAAGAAGAAATCAAATGGAATGAACTTCTCTGCCTCTGAGTGGAACAACATTTTGAAGTTTCACCCTCATTACAACCTGAAGATTTTTAGTCGCTCTCTTTCTAATTTTTCAAACTCAAGTCAGAATTTTATCTTCAAAATGGTGTCCAATTGCCGTTTAGACATATCTGACTTGATGAATGCAGAACATCCTTGAATATTGAGGATTCAAACTTCGTTCTTGTCAGGGTGTCCCATTTTCGTTGTCTTTTCGAAAGATGCAGTAACGAATTTCCCGACGCATTTATTGCGACCTTTCCACTGATTTACTTTTGGAACAAGTAGCAATAAATTACGGAAACATCGGAAAGAATTGTTAACTGTATAATATTTTTGGAATGCTCAGAGCGAGCCTTATCTCAATATTATTTTGTTCAAGTTGTTTCATTTTTTACATCAGTTCGTTACGTCATTTGGTCCGCGTACCAAATATTTGGTTCTTGCCGGATAAACCTAGTCAATGTTTCCATTATAGCTTCCATGGCCTACTAACATCCAGAACTTGCTCGATTCTTTAAAAATTGTGAATTTTTACCTCATTAAAAAAAAGTGTTTTATATGTTTGGAAAGCTCAGAGGAAACCGAGGAGGAAACCTACTCAAAATGACCAAAATAAACAGGTTGTTCCATTAAAAAAAAAACATATGTTCGCGTTATAACAGGGTGTCCGGAAAGTATATGACATAATTTTGGAAGTGTATAGGGGAGGTCAAAACAGCCCCAGTTTGTTTTTTTTTCTAAAGCGCCTCCTAACGGAGATGCAGAGCCCTAAACGGTTACCCATCGATCTAATGTATCTGCTGTAACTTCCGAATCGTCTTATACAATTTGATGAGATCCTAGTATGTTATGTAGTCCATAAAGACTCATGAAACCATAGTGAAGTCAATATTTGAAATTGTTGAGGAAACCAGAAACGGATTGGTCACCAAATCTTTAGGGCCCAATTTTTGACAGGTGTCATTTCACAGAGCTGAAAACTACTTTTTCAAAATACTCTGACATTTTCTCATCAAAAAAGGTGCTTCTCTTTTGTTTCGATTAAACTATCCGTTTTCGTGAAAAATGGGTTTTTGTTTTACAGGTTATTGCGATAATACACTAAAATACTACGGCGACAGACAAGTTGTTGTTATTGTTGGTATGGAATTTTTTTTTGACACTCTTAGAGTGATTGACAGTACTAGAATTTGTCAAATTCAAAAAAAAATTAAAAAAATGATGCATTTTCTAGAATTTTTTTGAAAATTTTAATTTTTTTTTTGTTTTTTTTTTCTAATTTTCAACTAATTCTAGTATAGGCAATCAATCTGAGAGTGTCGAAAAATTTTTCAATACCAGATATATTTACAACTGGTGTCTCGCCGTAGTAATTTAGTGTATTATTATATGTAGTTTGATCGGAACAAAAGAAGGGCACCTTTATTGATGAAAAAAGATCAGAGTATTTGAAAAAGTAGTTTTCAGCTCTGTAAAATGACACCTGTCAAAAATTGGGCCTAAAAGGTTTGGTGGCCAGTCCGTTTTTGGTTCCCCCTACAATTTCAATAATTATTGACTTCACTATAGTTTTATGAGTATTTATGGCCTACACAACATACTAAAATTTTACCAAATTATACAAGCTGGTTCAAAACTTAGAGCTGAAAAATTAAATCGATGGGTACCCCTTTAGGGCTCTGTATCTTCGTTAGGAGGCAGTTTAGAAAAAATAGATTCATGACAAACTGGGGTTATCCCCTCCCCTAAACGTCCCCGAAATTATGCCACATACTTACCGGACACCCTGTATATCCGATTACACGACTGGATTCCACGCGAAGGCTTTATAAAAATATATTTTTATTTTTCATCTCAATTTTATGAATGCTGAGAAACGAGAGGTGCCTGAACATGTACAATTTTCAATAATCGCCCTGTATATCAAAACCGAAATGAGCTATGAAAATTTTGTATGACGCATTGTTGGTCTTTTGGAAAAGTAGCATCGTGAAACCCGCATCCCTCTACCCTCACTTATAAGGAACCCCGCAAAGACAAAGAAAATGGGACACCCTGTACATAAAATAGTCCAAAAAATTGCACTATATGAATACAGGGTGATTCATTTTCAGCGACTGGGTGCCAGTTCTCGTAAACTATCCATCATAGAGATCCAGGGAAAAAAATCTTTATAATAATGTGTCCAAGAGAGAATGCTGGACATATATTTCAATCTTCTAGGATCGCCGCAAGGGGGCGTAACGGTACTGTGAAACGGAAAATCGATACATTTTCGATTTTTTTTTCAGTAGGCTAGCAAAGAAGAATATGGAAACAGATTTTGGACGATATTCTCTACAAAATTGCCTCTTGTTACTTCTCTCTTAGTTGTCAAATAAGACAGCTACCAGCCGTCAAACATGATGTCACTGATTTGCCTGTAACTTCGAAACTCCTTAACCGATTTGACTGTTCTTGAGCTCATTTTAAAAGGAAAATCTGCTTTTTCACGTGCATTTACTCGGGGTCGAGTTTATTTGCTTTAGCCGACCACACAACATGAATAATTGTGAAAGTCAAACCTGTTTTTTAGGTTTTTTTGATATTTTGAAATGCAAACCCACTAAATAGATGCCTCCATCGTGTTATTTTGATAAATTCCTACCACTTTCATAAAGGTGATTTTTCTATATCTTTTGAAATAGAAGAGTTGCGGAGACTTCATCAGGAATCCCTCGAGGAATACTCTTGAAACCGCCCCTGTATATTTGAATGAGTCAAAAAGATAGGAGTGCCTCGCTAACGGTGGGCGTTTTTTTTAAGTCAAATCATTTTTTTTTATTATTTTTGGAATAAGGGGTTTACTGGTCCCCCGTATTATCTGTGGAGAGTGGTGAAGTGTATTCTACTTGTCTGCAGCTCGTAGCAGAGTAAAACGAAAAATAGTTGACATTCTCACTCATGGGCTTTTCTTTTTAACAACTGGAGAAAACGCGGAATCAAAACAAATATGTTGTGAATTTGTTTGACTTATTCTAATCTATAGGGGCTGTTTCAAAAGTATTTCTCGCGGGATTCCTAATGAAGTCCCCTAACTATTCTATTACAAATGATATAGAAAAATGATATGTATGAAAGTGATAGGAAATGATCAAAATAACCCGATGGAGACATCTATTTAGTGGGTTTTCATTCGAGAATTTCGAAAAAACCTCAAATACAGGTTTGACTTTCACAATTCATGTGGTGTGGTCGGCTTAAGCAAATATGATCGACCCCGTGGTGAATGCACCAGAAAAAGCAGATTTTCCTTTTCAAAATGAGCTGAAGAACAGTCTTATCGATTAAGGGCTTTCGAAGTTATAGGCAGTCTAGTTGACGTCTTGTAGCTGTCTTATTTGACAACTTAGATAGAAGTGTCGCAGTGCAATTCTGCAGACAATATCGTCTTAAATCTGTTTTCATATTCTTTTTTGGTAGTTCAAAAGGGAACATTTCGAAAATTGTTGATTTAGTGTTCTCACAGTACCGTTACGCCCCCTTGTGGCGATACTAGAAGCTTGAAATATATTTTCAGGATTTTTCCTTGGGCACATTACTCCACAGATTCTTTTTCCTGGGTCTCTATGATGATTAGTTCATGAGAACTGGCACCCTGTCGCTGGAAATGAATCACCCTGTACAATAATTAGAGCAGATAAGTCGCATCTGCTGACACACAACATTATTTTTGTTATACGCACGATACACCCACAACGATATGTTCTTGCATATTCAGAGGCTGAAAAACTAGAGGTTATCAAAGTTTCTTGATTGTTATCGCCAGATCTAGGTTTTTGTGGTAGAATAGTACATTTTGTATCAAGGGCGGAAAGTAGATGATATTGACGAGGGTATAAGTAGCAGCACGAGCGAAGCGAGGGCAGATATTAGCCGAGTCAAAATCATCTTTCGTCCGTGATGCAAACAGTGCTTTTTGTACAACCAGTTTGTAATCATTTGAATAATAATTATGAAAATCAAAAATGAATAGTCGATCCGATACACTGCACCACACTGCTGACAAGTCAGACAACTGACAAGTGACAACTGTCAATCATGGTATTCATGGTTACAATAGGTGTGTTCCTGTATTCTATTGTGGGGCGCATTCATTGTCACCAAGATTGTCACGTGATATGTTCCTTCTAGTATGCTAGACTGTCACGTGGTTATTAGATTCAGAGGGGTTGGGATCCAAGGAACCGTTGCTAAGCGACCTACTTTTGCGCCCGCGGGTGCGAAAGTACTTTTAGGCCCGGAAAAGTGGACTTCACGTGTAGGTTGTACAAAATAGTAAATTTTGTATCAAGGGCGGAAAGTAGATGATTTTGACGAGGGTATAAGTAGAAGCACGAGCTAAGCGAGGGCAGATATCAGCCGAGTCAAAATCATGTTTCGTCCGTGGTACAAACAGTGCTTTTTGTACCTACAACCAGTTTGTGATAATTTAAAAAAAAATAATTATGAAAATCGAAAAAAAATAATCGCTGCACTGCTGACAAGTCAGACAACTGACAAGTTTATTGCATTGTCACCGAGATTGTCACGTGATTAGTTCCTTTTAGTTTGCTAGGCTGTCACGTGGTTATAAGATTCAGAGGCGTTGGGATCCAAGGAACCGTTGCTAAGCGACCTACTTTTGCGCCCGCGGCCGCGAAAGTACTTTCAGGCCCGGCTGCCAAAATTAGCGAGTTTCCGCCTGCTTTGCATGCATTGAAAAGTGGACTTTACGTGTAGGTTGTACAAAAAATAACATAAATATTTCGAGTTTGATGATAGACAGACAGCCTGATGCATGCGACTTGACACCACTACCGGCTGTGCTCCCGGCATTGTCATGTCAACAGTCAGCCTTCTACGTCATGCGCGAAAAGAACGGGATCGTGATGATCGAAGAACATACCGTTGTGACTATATCGTGGCTATACGAATGATTATTGAAGTTGTCAAAAATGTAAGAGAATAATTCAGAAATTGCCCGTAAGCATATACTTATCAAAAGGGTACCATTTCTGAGGTTTCAATGGCAGGTTTCAGACACATGTGGTGAATTTGCAGATATACGTGTCAGTTGGACAGATTGCTCATTTCCGGATCTTCTTTTGCGTCCTCGTTTCCACCCTAGAGTAACATAAGTGAATGCTTCAAGAGAAGCAGGATTCCGCTGACAACTCCAGACTTGCTTAAAACCAGTTTCGTGACCGAAGAGGATTCCTATTTCCTCTTGGCCATCACTCAGGATATGGGCTTTTCCTCCTTTATAGCCTGTTCTGAGTTTTATTTGCATATAACCGCTTGAAAAACTGTAGCGTGCTTCCCAAAATTGTTACATGTGACTCCCATTTTGGGTTTGGGTTCTTCTTCACTATTCCAGCGCCTTTTTCTTGGCATGTCTTGGAACCGTTTATGTACCATATTGTGTCCTTCTGAGTTGATCCACTGATCTCTTTTTTCAATGTAGCTTGGTTTTGAGAGGTGTATTTTTCAACATATCACTCCTCATTGATTGTGCTCGTGAACTAAGTATTCTTGTTTTCATTTTTGATGAAGATTTCAATCTAGGAAAAGGAGGTTGTGCAAAGTCTCCATAGAAGGCGTTTGACTAGATCTCATGAATCCAGTTATACAAAGTGGCAGGCGGACGTTGCCCGATTTTTTTCCACCAGACAACGGAACCGTAAACACACAGCTGATTAGATTCACTGAACAATATATAAATTTATACACCACCTTCGCATATAATTTTTTTTATTTATTTTTTTGTCTCCATTATCATGGCTATTCTTTGATTAACTATTTTCGATAGGTGTGAGATCCACCAGAGCATGTGGTGTAGGATGATGCCTAGGTATTTGAATCATCGTGCCACCTGCGGCTCTTACTCAAACCTTACTGGTTTGAATTGACTCTTATTCCTTTTTCTTGTGAAGCTGACCAGGAAGGTTTTCTCAGGTGCACCTTTCCATATCGGTCTTTTACAATAATCAGGACTGACTGCATCAGTTGTGATAATCTTCTGGTGTGTCCGCCTATGACTTTCATTGCTTCTTATATCTTCAGTATATAGTTGAGCGTAGAATCACTTTGTTTACAGTTCCACCAGTAGTTCGTCTGCGACTAGGTTCCAGATAAGAGGAGATAAGAATCCTCCCTGGGGCATTCCCTAGCTACATCGATCGTGTCAAGCACCGTTGGCGTTGTTTGCATGAGTCCTCCTTCCTTCCAACATCTTTCCTATCTACCTAAAGACTGTGTTAGTTCCACGCCACTCAATTGCGGTAGTCATTGAGAACGTGAGATCAAATGCTCCTTTCATGCTCGAAATATATGCGACTGGGAAAAATTCTAGGTTTTTCAGTGGTTGCTCTTTTTGGTGCGGTTATGGGTTGTGTAGCAAGTTATTATTAACACAAAGATATAATTTCCTAGTGCTTTCAGCTAGCAGAAAAGAAATATTGACAGGGTGACATATGTATGTATCATGTACCTTGAAAAACATGTATGCAGGAGCAACCTGTATTTTCTCTTTTCTCGAACATCTTCATCAACAATTTTTATAAAAAAAAAACCATTCACTAAATAAATTTCCAAATATATTCTAACGTAAACTGACTGATTTCGAATATTCAAAATGACCATTTTCAGTCCGAGTCTAGTATACTACTTCTAGAAGATTCCGAATTGGAAGATGAGCTACCAAATGAAGTCAGAACGAATCCCGAAGAACTGGATTTGGATTTTCAAGAAATGGAGGACGAGAATACTTGATGTACAGTTCAATTGCACATATGGCTTCTTTTTGAATGTACTTTGTGAACAATGTATATTATTCGATTAAAAAACAACCTAAAGTACTAACTTTGGAACAAAACTGAGATTATTCCTGTCTGGCTCTCAGATTTGAATCAAGCCCTGTATTTTGGTGAGAATATTGCTATTAATAGGTATTATCTCAGCAATAAGAATAGTATTCTAATGAAAATTATCGAGTCCTACATGGGGTTCAAGTTCTCACTGCCTACTATGTAATATATCGAAAATATAATTAGTGTTTCATATGTATTATTAGACTAATTTAGTTAAGTAAACGCGAAGACGATTGTTCATTATTGTGAATGTGTTACAGTTGCTGTTAATAATTCGACGTTAGATATGACAATAAAATAACGGGGAATGGGGCAGTCAATGGATCTTTTTGCCTGGGATAAAATCTTTTGCGAAATAGATATTATTATGATTCATGTCTCATTGCTGGATACGATTCTACCGTCATAGTCATGGATGCAGGGTTTCACAATTGAAGAAATCGAGAAAAATAATATGTATTTTTACGATTACAAACAATTATTTCTATTTTGCGCTAGTTGCAAAACACACGTATAAGTAATGAAAGATTCCATACCATCACATATCTTCAAGTTCATCCTACCAAAATGGCACTTCTTCACTTATTGATAATAGAACGTAGGTAATCATGAGAATATCTATCATTTTTGATGTTTTTTTTTTGGTAATCAGAAATCGTTATTTTAACTTGTCAATTCTCCTGATCGCAATAAGATATCTGCAGTTGAGAAGAGTAAAAAAATATATAATTGATCATAATAATTATCACAGATAAGTAACATGGTATGAAATATATTGTTGACAAAGATTTGACCTAGGAATTCATTTGTATAGCAAATGCATGGGGCACCAAAACTGTATTTGCTCCTGTCAATTATTGGTCTATCAATTAACAGTAATCAGTGTAATCTATCATTTATACATAGACGATCAAAACTTCACAAGCACCTGGTAACTTGACCTGTATTCAAGTTTATTGCAGAATGTGTCTATATTTCTTCATAACATAATTGTTTGCACATTTTATATAGTCTAGGTCCAGCATAAACAAGAACAGTATAACCCTTATTTTTTCGCTTCTGAGAATTACGCCGAGCAAGACGTTTCTCGAATCAGGGATTGTCAGGATACGCAATCGCTGGTAGATTTATTTTCTGTTTTTTTTTCGTGTCCCTTGGCAGTGGCGGAGGCACTTGTTTTTGCCAAAGACGTAATTTTTCTAAAACTACGATAAACACGTGGTTTTAATCATGCTGAAGCGAAATTTAATAATCTCGAAGAGTTGAAAAGAAGCAAAGATGGTTTTTGAATATCGTTGTGTAAAAATATTATCTTAAGAACGACTTTCTGAAAAATTATCGTTTTCCAAAAATTTACGGAATATTCAAATTCTTCAGTAATAATCTAGTTATATTCTGTTGAAAAATCTTTGAGCATAATATAAGCATGAGCATTTGCTGTACGATTGATCCTCACGATAAAGAATATAAACTACTGCAGAGATTTTATTATGCTTATGTACGCATTTTCCAGAAAGACAGGAAGTTATCATAGATCATCTCGTAGTTTCTATACAAAATAGGCCGAGAAACACTGCCATTCACTCGTGCCATTAGGAAACCGTTGTGCATTTCTAGCATGTGGGTTTTTGATAGGACTGAATCAGGTGAAGATTCTTGAAAGTTTCCTATCAGAAACCCGCATTCGTTGTAGTTTCAGTAGTGCTAATAATTAATTTTGCAATGATGGTTGTGTCTATTGATTTCCGTCACAAGGAAATTGTTTCAAGGTTGATTATTAGAAATTGAGTGAATAATGGAAACCAGACGTGAAGTCTTACTAGAGACTAAATTAAATTTTTACATGTAATATCCGTAATTAATGTTTAGATGATATGTCCAAACAAGACTTTGGTTTATCATATTATAATATTATGGTACATGTCTAGTTTGGAGAAGATAGTTATGAAATTAAGCACAATAATTCGGGATTATCATGAATTGAAGGTTAGTATATGTTAATCGATTGTTGATAATCTTGTCACATCAGAATAAATCTATACATCATCAAATCATTAATCTTTTGTAAATATTTTCGCAAATTTTTCATGTGTTTGAATGTTTTTAGGAAAGATATTGTTTTTATGCATACAAAACATAGATTCAACAGAAACAGGCAATTAGATTTTTTCAAGAGGATACACATACACTGAACAAAGAATGCCAATACTTTGGAAACTATTTTATAAATAGTGTATAAATATTTTCCCAAACACAGTTTTGCTTCAAATTCCAAGAGCCAATAATATAGTATGTTGTATTTGTTCTGATTTTTTAGTAGACTCCCTTAGTCCGAAATGTAAAATAATATTGGGAACTGATTAGTGACATCATAGCATTTTTAGATTGTGGAATTATGTGATTGTTTTTCAAGTTTACTCTTTACCTTCTACCATTCGAGAATCTGTAACTGCTCCCTGCAACAATCTAGTAAGTCTCCCTCCAGTTCATAACTCTGCAGTTCCAGATTCTCTCTGGAATCACCCTTATCATCCAACATATCTGATAGGAAATATATTATACGGAAAATAATAAGCTTTTATATTAAAATCATTCAAAGTTTTGAATAGACAAAAAATGGAGAACCCAGGTAGAAAATCTATTATGAATGTTACAAGATATTAGCTAAAATCGCAGCATTAGGAGGAAACTTGAGCTTAGATGAATCGTAGCCGATTGCAAAATGTATATCAGCATTGTTGCTTTGAATGAATGGGATCTTATTCATTTGTTCAGCAAAATGTTATTCTGGATTCCTTTAAGCTGAATTTATAAATTGAACTCAATAATTATTGTTAGATCGTACATGATTAACCAGATTTTCAATATAGGTAGTCGAATAGTTATTCCTTATTTTTCAACACGCTGTTGTATACATTATGAGTTAAACGAATGATGTGAAATTGTGAGATGAAAAGAAAACCTCGAAAATAAGCTGACTTTGATTATACAGTTTCCTTGTCATATTTTTATCAAAGTTACTAGGATATTCTTCATTTTAATTACTATTTTCATGATTGTATGGCTGATCTTGCTAGAAACTGTTATGTACTGGGGGTTTCTTTTTGTGAAAAATATTGCCTATTTTGTGCCACCTGTATATAGACTGCTTTGCCTACCAATAAGGCACCAACATTTCTTTGCGTAAAGTCATTCTGATTGCAAAATATGACTCTCCTATGCTTTAAGGTGAGAAATTCAATAATTCGAAGTAGGTAGGTACTCTGTTTCAAGAAATTCGTGTTTCAAGAACAGGCCAGAGAAATTCGCTGCCACCGATCCAATTATGTCAAAAACAGATTTACTATCAGATAACCTTTAGCTGATTTTGCATACTCATGAAACCAGATCTTTCAAGAACAGTGAAATACAGGTTCGGCAAAAGGGGCTATTGAAAAAAAATCACACATCTTGGGAAAAAGTGGTTTATTCTGCTTGAGTCTTGAGTCGTTACTACTTCCCAGCAAGATGTCGTCCAGGAGCGTTGGACTGATATAGGCGATTTCTAGAGTTTTCAGAGGGGTTTGACATATATCGATGGGAGTGGCGGAGATTTTCTCTCTAATACGGCTCTTCAAACTTTCATGATTTGAGGACGATCCTTGAAAACCTTTGCGGTGACTGGAAATGGGGTGAGTTACCGGGCGATATTTAAAGACTCCTCAAAAGCCGGAGGAAGATTCTACGTTTGTTTCTTTTGGTATAGTCTATCTTCTTCCAAGTGTTCTGGAAGGAGATGTCGTTTCCTTGTTGAAGGATTTGTTACAAATACAGAATTCCAGAATCAACTTTGTTTGTTTAGGTAAGAAATGGGATCTCAAAAGATTCGAGAATACAATACCAACGATAGAGCTGCCATTTCACAAGAACATAGACCAGCCGTTTTTCTCAGGTAAAGTACCATCTCAAATACCCAAATCAACATTTTTATGATAAAAAATAAAACAATACAATAAAATGAAGAGCTTCTTTGAATGTTTGTTATCCACGTGCATTAATTGTGATGCTCTGGAACATAAGGACTCGTCCTAAATTGTTAATATTTTTTAATACACTACAGCGTCAGACTTGACGGACGCGACTGCACTGACTTTGAATTTGTTTTATTCTTTCAAATGTATTGCATGTTTGCCCCAGCTTCAAAATTAAAGTGGAGACGGAAAAGTCTATAATTTGTCCAGATCAATCTCTCTAGCTCTGAACATTCTTTCACCTAGAACCTACTATAGCCCTGTAAAGTTGTCGTCGGCGGCTTATAGGGGTCAGCAAAAAAAAATTTCAAACAAAATGATATTTTTAGGAATGCTTGTAGACTGCATCCTGAGCATCCAACTAAAAAATCTGACCTGAAGTCCTGGTACGTTTTGCGCTGAAGAGGTGGTTTCCTAAACATTGTTTTGAAGTAAAATGACCTGAGTAAAAGTTATAGAGGATCAAAAACTGAACAACTTTGCCTTATAAAATTTTTTGACAGCTGTGATACTTGATGAATTACAGCGCATCAAATGACAAAATTCCACCGGCAACAGGGGCTGTTTCAAATTTTTTTTTTAAGGATCATGAACAAAATAATGAAGAAAAGTTTTTCAGCCTTCGCCTCTGTCAAATTTTTATCCAGATTTTTTTTTGCAAAAACATTTTTTTAAAACCTCTCCTTGTCAGCTTATTTTGGTCATTTGATGCGCTGTAGCATTTTTGGTATTAGAGCTACTACATCCTGAGCGCAAAACGTCGTACCAAGACTTCAAGTCAGATTTTTTGGTTGGATAATCAAGAGGCAGTCCACAAGCACTCCTGAGAATATCATTCTGTTTGGAATTATTTTTTTAAAAATTCGACATCTTCACTGGCCTACAAACTATAAAATGGCAGAATCACACTTTAAAACTCTCAAGAGTCGTCTTTGTACAGGGTGTTCACAGATAAATGGACCCTCCCATTAACATCTTAATTTGATATTTGGGAAAAAAATGTTTCAAATGAAAGATTAATGGTTCAAAATGGATTTTGTGAAAACCATGTTTTCACACATACAGGGTGTTTCAGAACTTCTGGCCGTGGTCCAACTTCCTTATTTCAAATTGCAACCTTATTTTTTCATTTTATTTTTGCATTCTCCGGAAAATTCTAAACATTTTTCATATAGCATACCCTATACCCAAATTCAACCAATAAGAAGATATCAACATCAGAAATTTGCTTTCTTTTCGAGCATGTTTTGAAATGTATGGTTTTATTTGTAAACCTTGGAAATGAGGTGATTGTTAAAAGATGTCAACTTCTCAAAAAAGATTTCAACAACGTATAGTGTGACCCAATTTTATCCGACAATTCAGATTCTACTTATTAAAATGAACAATCTTTATTCTATGAACTTTTATTTTTGAAGAAGACGAGATAGCCCCTCGAACCATGAACAAATCCATGCACTCAAACAATAGGAGTTATATCCATTCATTTTTGAAAAAGCTTTTTAAAAGAAACTAAATATTTTAAAGGTTTTCATAGAATAATAATTGTACATTTTGATTTCTCAGTAGAATCCGGGGTAGATTCTTAATTTGAAATATTGTAGGATAAAACTGGGTCACCCTTTATGTATAAAGAGAATAATTCAATTTTTCCCCTTCCCAATATAACATGCTCAAATCTTTCTTTTGAAGTTGACATCCATTAACAACTACTTTGTTTCCAAGGTTTCGAAATAATATCATACATTTAAAAACATGCTCGAAAAAAAAGCAAATTTCTGACGTTGATATCTTCTAATTGGTTCAATTTGGGTATAGGGTATGCTTTATGAAAAATATTTAGAATTTTCCGGAAAATGCAAAAATCAAATGAAAAAATAGAGTTGCAATTTGAAATAAGAAAGTTGGACCACGCCCGGAAGTTCTGAAACACCCTGTATATGTAAAAACCTTGTTTTCACAAAATTCATTTTTATTAAACTTTCATTTGAAACAATTTTTTCCCAAACACCAAATTAAAAAGTTAATGGGTGGTCCATTAATCTGTGAACACCCTGTACATAGACTCAGGCAAGATTATAATCACTCAAGGCATTTAAAGCGATGAATCTTTCTTTGATCATGCTCAAAACAATGAAGAAATGGCGAGAGGCATATTCTGGAAAACTCACTTCCAGAGAGGCCAGTACACCAAAAGCAAAATGCTTAGCAACCTGGCAAATAAACAACCCTGCATGAATTAGTGCCCACGATAGAGTAGCAATCACTGCACACAAAGGATTCGCCCTAGCCACATTTCTTGACATAGAATAGCTATTTACCTAACAAGTGCGGAAAATGAATTTTACCGGACGAGTCTGCCGTCTGCCGTTCACCGAACGACGCGTAGCGGAGTTCGTTGAAGCAGCCGAGGGCGGAAAAACATTCTCCGCAAGTGTTAGGTACAATAGTTTTTCTACAGACGTGCGGAAATAAGGATATAATCCGTAATTTAAAAGTTTTGATGAAACTAATGACAAAAATACATAATAATAAATGTCGAAATGTGTAACTGAGCGACAATAGTAACCTGGAAACCTGGTTGCTGTTTGCTCATGATATTGTTAATTTTGACATATCCGTGCGGAAAAATTTTTCCGCACTGGTGCGGGAAATCTGATTTTCCACACGGATATCGGTGCGGAAAATTCATTTTTCCGGTCGGCTGTAGGAAAAAAGCATTTGATCACACTTTCTTCAATCCAATGAATAGCACAATAAATCAACAGCATAATCTACAGATGAACGAGAAAATTTCAAAAACCTAGGAAGACTCAAGGGACTATGCTTGGTAGGCAATTACTGAGAAAGCCAGTTGGAACCAATTTGCACACCTTAAACACAAGATTATTGGATCGCCACTCTATTGTCTTACCCATAGATGAAAACACTATCTAAAATCCAAATTGACGTGAACGAGCGTTTTGCCCAAAATATACCATAACAGTCACCAATAGAGATGCGACTTTTTCATTAGGCCACCCAGTATGTGTTTACTGGGCAGTTTGTATCAACTAGGAACGTTGAAGTGAAAGATTATTGTATTTTGTAAATGTTTATTCAAAACTTCATAAAGCTTTTCCACTTTTCCAATACGCATTTAATTCTGACTCTTTCATATTGCTATACTTAATTTACTACCAATGGGCTATCTATTATCTTATGATAACAATGAGTATTTATTATTCAACATCAACACATAAATATCTTCATAATACATAACACTCCAGATAATTTCATCGATAGTCAAAGCAGTATAAGAAAAGGATTGTTTTTTTCAGTGATGTATCACCATCCTAATAAGTAGTATATGGCTTAGTAGCATATGTCTCATAAGCAGTTTTCCAAAGTGGATAAGACTGTTTCGGCATCACATTCACTTGTAAGTTGGTGTCAATATCCATATATTGATAATAGTTTTCATTTACTGTTGGCCAGATCACATTCTGCAACAGTTCATCCGAACTTGGAGTAGGATTCCTGAAAATGATAAAAGAATCAGGTTTGGTTAAAGGTTCAAGTGAAAACAACTAGCTCAAAGAATCACCCAGTAATCACGTAACATATTAAGGTGAAGTAAAGAATAATTTTCATTAAAAAAAAATGCTGCTTTTCCGAGATTTTTGCGAATCGAATACTATTTTGGTTCTGGATCAAAACACACATGATCACCGCAGAGAAGATCAACTCGTCGACTCTCTACCTACAGCCTACAGACCAGAACCCTTCGTAGGTGTTATCATGACGGCAGTCAAAGATATGATGAAGTGAAACTCTCTCACGCTTTTAAGCGCTGGGATGATACCATGGTTGCAATGTATCTGAAGAACTAACAAACTATCCAGATAAAGCTACATAGTGAACTCTTTCACACCAGAAAAAGACCAGACCCAATAACGGACATTCTAACCGTTCACTGACAACAAACCAAACTAATCCAAACTAACCCTTGATGCAGGGTTAGGAATCAAGCAGACAAGAAGATATAGCATATTCCTTATACTTGAACTGCTCTCATGCCAATACGTACAAGCATGTAAGGTCAAATCATTTCATGCCTTGAACAGATAAGAGCATGGCCTTCGTCCATGTTGAATCGCTAGGGATGATGACGAGCTAAGATCGACCTATCTGACTGGGGATGACAAACAATCGGCTCACCGTAGCCAAAGAGCTATGTTATTTACCTCTCCACCACTTACATATATAGATAGATGGAAAAATCAGATTCAACACTGAGTTTCGGATTTTCCATGAAATATTGACTGTATACCTACATATATTTGATGAAATTGGACCATAGTTTGACAAAGCGCTGACTGGTGAGCTGATCAGCTGCCGGATATTTGCTCAGATCCTCATTGGAATGTGTTCCTCTTCGAACCCAATAGTAGTAGATATCCTCTCCGTGAGTAACTTTCTCCGCTCCTGAAATGTGATACTTCTAAGTAAATTTCAAAGTTTTGGTGGATACGCACCATCTGTGGTTTTGCTCCATCCTCCCAATTCACCATCGTAAGAGAATACTGAGAAGTACACATTGCTTCGTTTTGACATCAGTTCCCCTTGTTTGATAAGTCCTCTGGTAAATCCACTATCACTTCCAAACTACAAAGAATCATTCCAGTATCAGCAAGAGTCATTCGTTTATACACCTAGATTCAAAAGTTTCGCATCAGTGTAAAATGTGTTGAAACTTGGATCCTGCATCAGTTATCAAAGAAGTAATGGTGCATTTTCAAACTTCAATCCATTCGTCAGTTTATGAGTCCTGGCGATTTTTCCAAAAAACTATTTTATGTCCGGTTTTCGCGATCAAAAAAAAACTTTTCGAAACTTTTTTTTGTGTTGTCTTTATACAGGTTTGAAAAGTGTCCTTTTTTGAACACTAAAAAAGGACACTCAACAATTTTTTGTAAAAAATCGCCATGACACGTGAACTAAAAAATTGATTGAAGTTTGCAAATGCACCATTACTTCTTTGATGACTGATGCAGGATCCAAGTTTTAACACATTTTACGCTTATGCAAAACTTTCGAATCTATCTATATTATGTTGTCTATACTCACACGAATTACAGCATCTCCCCGATTAGCCCAATACTCATCAGTTCCAATATAAATATTCTTGATCTGTGTCGCCAGTGTATTTTTGTTCGCTTCATCAGTTACCAAATTCCAAGGGATCAATGACCACCAATCGTTATCATATCCCTGTCCTATCTGCTTAACATATGCATGGGCTGTATCAACAAAAAAAAATATTATAGATCAAACACGTCAGATAAGCACTAATTACATTGTAAAATGAAAAGATTTTCTTCCGAATTACAGCCGATGATGGTGGGTACTTGGTTGTAGTTTCCCTCCTCGAAAGCTTGATACATTTTTTCAGTGATAAAAGCTCCATCATGCTGTGGCTCTACAACTGGTAAAGTCAGTGCCTGAGAAAAACAAGCAACACAATTATCAACACTTTTAATAACGGAAGCTGATAAAATACTCACAGGAGTGGTGAGTTTCGAAGCAGCATCAATCGCTCTTGCAGCAGCGTTTTGCAGGTATGCCAGCTGACTTGCACTATCGGTACCTACATTTGCATTGGCATCGATCTGTTCAATCAAACTAGCCACATAATCCTTCGGGTTCGCAATGTAACCCCATTCGTTTAGAGGTGAGCCGCTCTGTTGTATCGCAGCTCGGAACTTGCCTGGAATCATACAGTTTAGTTTAATGTTAACGTATTTTGGCAAGTGATAACATGCCTTGGTTGCCAGTATGCAACAGTTGATAACCAACTGCGGCACCTCCGGCGCTTTCACCAGCAATGGTTATTTTCTCGGGATCACCACCAAAAGCAGCAATATTTTCGTATGTCCATTTTAAAGCAAAGGCTTGGTCCTTGAGACCAGCATTTCCAGGAACAACCAGGTCACCAGTGGAAAGAAAACCAAATGGCCCCACTCTAGAAGTTGGTCTGTTGTATAATATGCTTGTGAAAAAGATTATTGTATCGTACCTATAGTTATGTGAAACAACGATGACATCCTGAGCTATGAACCTATCAGGCCCAACTGAATAGAAGGAGGAGGAACCACCTCTAAAGGCTCCACCGTAAATCCAGAAAAGTACCGGAAGTTTCTCCGATTTCTATAATAAATAAGTATGTTTAGCAAACATTTCATATGATGAACGGCCACTTCACTTTTCCAGCAGGAACATAAACGTTCAAGTATAAACAATCTTCATTTTCATTAGCGGAATCTGTTTTTACTTGGTAACATATATTGGAATCTTTGATGGTACTCTTCACTCCACTCCAGCTGCTGGGTTCCACAGGAGCCTAATCAAGTGAATGAAAAACGCGTTCAAACTATATTCTATTGATCAAATATTGACAAATCCAATAATCAAATGTTTGCTGAAATCAGATATACCTGAAATCTCAGATTTCCAACAGGTGGCTTCGCATACGGTATTCCTATCCATGCATTGTACGAGTTTCCGTCCAGCATATTTTGCACTCTACCTCTGACCTGTCCATATTTTGTAGTGACTGTGAGGTCATCAGCCGTCTGTAATGAATTCAGATTAAACGTTGTCTTCAATGTCTATGGCTAAGGTTCAAGCTAGTCTGATGACTTGCAGGAAAGATATAAAAGGCTAGGTCACCAACCGTTATCGTGGGATTGGTCTAGATCTAACAGTATCAAAAAAAAGTATTTACATATTTTGATGACTTCAAAGAAGTTTGAAATGCGATGAGGTATTGGAAAATGATATAAAAAACCCGTCACAAAAAAAACAATTGACTCTAAAAATCAACAATACCTATACATCAAATAAATGGTTATACAGGGGTCATCCCAGTTGCGTAGATTAAACTTACAACGATAAGTTCAAGAGAAAATAATTGGATGACAAGAAGAAATCATGGTTATCACAAACAAAACAATACAGGACAAGTTCAAGATATATGGAGTACCGATTAAGTAGTTACATAGTGACCAATCAGGGTTCAGTGTTTGACAAAAGCTCATATGGACACGGGTCAAGCAACATTTTATTTTCCGATAAAGCTATATCCATAAACACGATTATCATCAGACACAACAGGAGAAGAGGAGCTAGACGCAAATATCGTGAAGAAATGTTAGCGTTTACTTGTAGCACCTCTCTTAAGAAAATCCAGATCTGAAGAACAAGACAAATACTTATGGGACACACCACAAAAATTCACCAGGCTATACTTGGACATAAAGGGACCTTCTGCAGGATTTTTTCCATATCTTAATATTGTCAATAACCGAGCCAATAACATCTCATGTACAAAGGTCAAGAAGATATTATCAGTACTATTTTGTTTTGTTTGGCGGAAATGATGTCATGTAAGTGGCATGTATACAAAAATATATTCAGTAGGGACAATATTTGGCTCAGCATACAGAAGGCCCTGTTCCAATGAAGCTCATATCATGGATTTTTCCCAGATTACGTGCAGATTGCAGTAAAGCAGGGACTTTGAGATCAACGGATTTACTCCAGTGAGCAAAGGTTTTTTCCAGGACAAAAATTTAGAAGTAGTTTTCCCACGGGTTCTATATGTTTTTTGGTCTGCTGAATCCGAATCTGATGTTTGCCACCTCGCCATGTATCGGCTTCACAACGAACATAGCAGAAAACGTCAAAATGTTTGCATTTTTTTCAGTTTTTCAAGTATAACTCGAAAACTCTTTTTTTGGAGATAACAAAACAGCACCAAATGAAAGTAGACAAAATTTTACACAAATACATATAATCACTTCAAACTTTAAACATTTCTCGAAAACTAAGCGTTTTTTGTGGTTAACATATGGACTAATTATGTTCTGGAATGAAAGCCTTTTCAATCTTGATAGTAGAATATACTTTGTCAAGAGATCTTCTCACGGCCATACCAGAGCTTGGTTATAAGTAGTGGATAATAATTAGTACAAAACATATTTGATTGGACCAAAC
Source organism: Orchestes rusci (assembly GCA_958502075.1). NCBI lineage: Eukaryota > Metazoa > Arthropoda > Insecta > Coleoptera > Curculionidae > Orchestes > Orchestes rusci. The sequence continues at coordinate 9,098,371 of OY293313.1, read as the reverse complement.
ACATACATTTTGTCCCGAATTCGTAAAACTTACTAGAATTGGAAAGCATCGGAGAATTTGCATTGTTAACGGAAGACTATGAAATATCAAGATTCAAGTGTATAGTTATTTTAAGATGAGTGCGGATGATATAGAACCAAATTCACCCATTACGAAAAAAAAATTACCTAGGTTTTCAGTACATTCGACTGTGGCACAGACCTCTGCAAATAAATGTTCTTAGTCAACATTTTGATGATTGATGCGTTCAAATTCAACTGTCAGACAGTCTGTTCAAAGTACTATGGTAATATGAACTCACCACAAAAGCTATAGTACCCAATAAAAAAATCACTAGTGGCGTCATATTGACGAAAATTCATGCAGACTATTCCAGTCGAAATACCTGTACATTGTTATTTATATTTTTCACACATTACCAATCTTATCTGTGACCGAAATTATTTTTCATGGGCGGAGTAGAGATTGGAAACAATGCCTATACAATGATATTTTGAAAAAAAAACACCAATCGAACTGAAAATGCGTATCAATCTAGCCTGATTGATAAATCTAAGTATCTACTATAGAAATAATTTTTAATACCACAATCAAACCCAAACCTCCACCACTGTTTACTCAACAATCAAAACAAATGCGAGTACCTATTTAATCAAAATCTCAAACTGTAGCTGCATTTCTTCTATATTATATACTTATTTTGGAGTAGGTAGGTATGTAAGTACTTACTTGAATTGATAAAATACTTGTTCATGTCCTTGTTCATGGAATTCGTTATCGTCAATAACAATGTACGTTGTTTGGGTTACTTTGAGTGTTTACTTGACCAATTTGGAAATAACTTGGACTCTAGCATAGACGGAAAAAGGTGGATGAATTCTGGTAGAGTTTGTTTTATACAGTGTGGGACACGAAAAACTTCCCACTCGGGTTTTCTGAGGTGTTAGGTGATTAATCAATAATCGCTTGGAAACGTCAATTTGTGGTATTCGGAAAAAATATAATTTTGGTAATTACCTGGGAGTGAACCGCTGGGAGGCAGTTCTTGTACATATACCAGGAATTCCCAAGAAAAATGAGGGAAGTTTCAAGAGAACGAGGAAGTGGTAAAAAAATCCCAGAGAAGTTAAAGAATTTTCGAGGAATTCCGAGATAAGTACGGGAAGTCGGGGAAAGCTCTAAAAAAGCGCATGCGAAATATTTGTTTTTCTAGGTAAGACCTGTTATTGCATGTTGAAAAGTGATTACTGTATGTGCTGTGCTTCTTGCTCGCTGCAAAAATATCCGTAAAAAAAATATTTTATGACAAGTCAATCGGTTGATATCAAATCAAATCAAATCAAAATTGCTTCATTGTCGAAAATATGGCGGTATTTGAGGTCCTAACTAGTGTAACTAATAATAATTCAGAAGTGTATTAATTAATGTAAAAGTGTAAAGTAAAACCTGGTAATCAGTAAAAGCTAACTGTTACTAGGAAAAGTGAGCTTTTCCTGATTTGGAAACATTAAGCTAGTGAAAGTTGAATTCGATCGACTTCATCATACTTTTACTAGTGATTGTTAGCATTCACGTAACTTTTCTAGTGAAAGCTGCTACACTGGAAATAATTATCGTGATTATAAATATCCTTTTTGGTCCGAGTTGGAATTCGCCGACAGATTAGACGCTCTGGAAAATACGAGAGTTATGAATCGCAGGTGTACAATGTGAACATTGTTCAGATACCGTATTATAGAAAATACTTACGTATTCTCAGTAGGGGTTGGTCTGGGTTGGTTTGAGTTAGTTTGAGTTAGTTTGGGTTTGGCAAAAATTTTGATGTTGCGTGAGCGACATCATTTAGTGCCCCTTGCACCTTGGGTTAGTTAGAAGGCGGAAATGAGTTTTAAATAGTACTTTTCCTAACTGCTTTCGGTAAAAGTTGATTTGATAAAGTTTCTCCAACATTCACTAGTAAAAGTGTACGATATTCTTCGAAAATTGACATTTCCTAACGGATCAAGTAATTGCTAGCATCAACTAGTAAAAGCTAGCTTTCACTGAATTTCTAACATTTACTGTAACATATACACAAACATTCCGCATAACGATTCATCTTTGATTTCGATGCTTGCTCACCTATTTAGTTGACCCAATATTTATTGATAATTATTATTGTGCCGTGTTTGTACAAGATATAGTCATAATCATAAACATACTCTTAAGCACAGCCGTAGTCAGTCATAACTTTTGGGTTGAATTGGGTTAGTGCCATTTATTCAAAAAAATTTTTTTGATGTATGATGAAATCGCCTAAATCTAGTAAGGTGTTTTATATGTGTGTTTCGTGATTTCTGAATCAAGACTTCGCCCAACTGTGTTTATTCATGAAACTCATTGAATTAAACAATCCTACCACCTACAGATTCCAAAAAGATAATCCAACAAATACCGAAAAGTGAAATGAACGAGTCACTGATAAGTATCAGAAGAAATATACATCTTCTGAATCATCCACAGGGGTACTGCTGGTAGCGAAGATAGCTGTGATGAGACCCAAATCGTATACGACGACAGTACTGACACTGAAAAGTTCGATAGTTCTTCAGCGGAAGACGACTCCATTTCATCACAATTGGCGCGTGAAGACCTGGGCCCATAAACTTGAATATCTGGGAGGAGAACTTGTGCGGGTGATTCATCATAATACGGCGAATCTCATTTTCTTTGAGGGGTACTTTGGAGGTTCCCGGAAGTTCAAGTTCTCCACCTCTCATACACAAGGGAAAATGATTTTCCACTATTATTTCAACCTCACAATCTGATTATTTTTTTTGTAAGTCGATTTTGTGTGATGTTTATAATATAATGGATGTAGGTAGATGATTTTAACCATATTTATCTTGAATAACATCATTCAAGAAGATGTAGAAGACGCTGCAGAATGGATGGAAATGAAAAGGGATGTTTCACCTCGAAGAGATCCATTCACCCTCTCTGACCATAAATTTGTTCCTTTTTCACTTCAGATTTTATTTGATTCCAATCAAGATTTCTACATGGGGATCATGTGGGTTAGTAAGAATAGTGAGCTTTGCACAAATGCAAAAAAAATGCCTGAAGTTATTATGTTACGATCGACCGACGACCTTTTTTTTAAGAAAATTGGAGTCTGGAAATTGGAAACAAGTACTGGTGTTTGAGCAATGCAAGCTTATTTTCAGAATTCTACGAACGAACATGAGAAAGTATAACTGGAGAACTCAACCGGACACTGTACTCTTGACAAAACATAATCTATGCATGTCATGGGCCTCTTCAGCGATATACCCATACGAGGGTTCTAAAATGAAGAGGAGGAAACAGTCTCACACTCAAACATCATCTTCAAATGACGTTCTGGCGAAGGCACAATGAGGAATTTACACCGATAGTCCAGTAATCCAAGGTTCAGAAATGGCATTTCCAGGACAAAAGTGTAGAAGCTTTTTTCTCACCTCTTCTTTATGGTTTTTGGTCTGCTGCATCCGAATCGGAGGTTTGCTACACCTCACCAGGCGTCGCCTTCACCACAAAAATTGCAGAAATCCTCAAAATGTTGACACTTTTTTCAGTTCTCTAAGTATAACTCGAAACTTTTTTGATGATAACTATAAATAACCAAATTGAAGTAGACAAAAATGTTTCACAAATATGTATAACTTCTTCAAATTCAAGATATTCCATGACGTCGATAGATCGGGTAAAAAAATTGCATCTTCGTCAAAAAATTGAAAACCTCAATTCAAGTTCACACTCTATACACCTCCAAAATCAATTATTTCATGAGCACCTGGTATGTCCTGGTTACATCTAAGGAGTTGACAAATGTGAGTGCAAGCTCCATAGACAGGCACGGTCAGAAATAGCACGTGTCAAAAATTTGATGGACATTTGATTCTGGATCGGTGATCAATCAAGTAATGGTGCATATGAGAACTTATTTGTGTTGTGTCGACTTTAACAATAACTACAAAAGAATCTTTGCTAAACTACTTGTGATTACACGAAAGTAAATAATATCATAAGTACTATAATGTGTTTTTTGTCTGAAATTCCAATATTTTCATATGAAAGTTGATTATAAGTTTTAGAATAATCTATTACGAAATGATTCTTCACTATTTCAACATTTCATGAGAAATTTTAAAGACAAAAACGTATCAATTTACTGGCGCAGAGACAGTTTGTTTTTTGAAAAATTATTAGAAAACTTCGCATATTGAACTACTAGAAGCATGAACAAACAATATTGTGTGAGTCGAACATGTCTATGTAAACATGGAGAGGAAAGGGCAAAAGCAAGCTCCTGGTCTGCCATATTTACTTCCTTAAAATACATTTCACCAGATTTTCTGTCACCAATTGAATAACAATGACTTGAAGTTCACTATTGGCACAAATAAAAGTATTTCTTTCCAATATTCAAGGAGAGTGTAGCCTTTTTTTCACCGCTATTACTACTTGTCGTTAAATACTCCACGTTTTCCCTTGATCTTTCACACTGAAAAGTTGATAAGAGGAATTTCCATCACAAACGGCAACGTTGGGCATCAATCGAGCTATTTGGAACGCGTTGCGCGTTGCCATGACGTTGATAGATTCGTCAAAGTGGCGGTTATTGTCATTTTCCAGATGAAAATAATTTATTCATGCACAAGGAGATTTAGTGTGGCAATTAGGCCAAAAAAGTGCTGTGTCTGTGGAGCTTCTTCAGTTGGATTGTATGGATCTCATCACAAATAAGTTGAAATAACATCACGACTCAACCAATCGCGTACTTTCGGGGTGCTATGCTTGTTCTAGTGGTTCGATGTTCGAAGTTAGAAAACAACGGGATTTGGAGAGTTTAGCGTTCCCGTAAGCTTCTGAATTGAAAAAATAAAAGAAAAAACGTGCTTTTGGGTTGGCAGGTAGTTTTGTACTCTGTATGCTTTAAAAAGTGTTTGGGTATATAGAAAATACGTGGCAACACTCCCTACATTTCAAGGCTCTCAAGAATACGGCACATTTGTTTCCGAAAGTAAAAGTCAACTAGCCTTCCCGGAAACATTACCGGGAGTGCTCCCTTCACAGTAAGATTCTCAAAACAGTTTCATAAACGAAAAATATAAGTTCACTTATTTCTTTTTGATCTATCAGTGAGCTCACCAAAACATGAGAAACCAACTAAAGATGCTAGATTGAGACTGGAACTGCATCATTTTACGCTGTTCTTTATGAAGAAAGGTTGTATGTCGGATTAATAATCAATAAGTTTAATCCTCATGAGCCCACAGAAAATGCAAAAATATAGATGAAATTCCTTAAACAGAACAAGAATAATTCTCGATGGCCTGCATCTGATCATGCGGATACTACCGAAGAGGAATATATATACATTTATTGGTCCCTCAGAATCAGTTCAAAACTGTGATAATTTTTTGATGCATTAAACCATATTCCAAAAAGTTTAAGAGGCCTATCTAGGCATGAAAACGGTAATACGTTGATCAAGAATTATGATTTCTCATTTTCTTCGATGACATTTGAATCATCTGTAATCTTTTGTTTTTGAAGGTATCGGAACGAGTCAAGACTATATTGTATACCTAGTCATTAAGCAAGTTTTTTCCAGTTGGAAAAATAAAGCAAAAGACTAACGATTTTGGTTTTTTCGAGACAATTCCACCAGCATTCCGTGTAGGTCAAGAGTGAACTTGCCACGGTAAGGAGTCCAAGTGCCATGTATTTCATACGGCGAAATCCGGATGATGTCTGGGGAATTGCGGATGAAGTCTGTGGAATTCCCGAGAAAGTCTGGGAAATTCTCGAGGAGGTCCAAAAAATATCAAGGAATTTCCTTGAAAGTTCCAAAATAGAGGGAGTATGTTGTACTTCCCTTGAATTAGGGAGTTTTTGTACCCATTTTGAGTTCACCCCATGGTAATTTTCCTCCCCACTTGTTAACTGCTGAGCGAGGTGGATAGCTAGCCACAGAGTTTCAAAGCGACCTTCCTTGGGTGATACCTCATTTGATAGGTATTTTTATCAAGGTTATATCTTCAAAGTCCAAAGTTTCTACTATTTATTATTATTTCTTATCATTTATCATTTTTTGATAGTTAATAATGTTGTGCGGGTACCTGTGACCCCTGCTCCGGGGTTAACAAGTATAGGGCGTGAAAATATTCCCAAAAAAACAAAAAAATTACGTGTCCTAGCGATTTTTACCTAGGAGAAAATCTGGGTGGGAAGTTATTCGTGCCCCACCCTGTATATCTGGATGAGAATGTCTAAAATATTCAAATTATTCATCAGTTTTCTTGATATTCCACGTTGAGATCAAATGAAATTATATCATTAATTAATAATTATATTATAATAATTATACTACTATTTCTCTTGAAAAGCAAAAAATTTGCGATCTTTTTATGAGCGCCAAAGTGAGTGCTTCAGGGCATAATTTTGAAGGTCCTTCTACTCTGATTACAACTGCCGAGTTTCAAGCCTCTGAAGTCACTCACACTGTTGATCAAATTCTTCAAACTAAGAGGATAATAGGATACGATGAGGGAAAGAGGGGTTCAAAATGTGCTGCTACTCAATCATTTTGTCGACGCTTTATATCTTCACTTTTTTTTTAAGATATTCATCCGCTCGCAAAAGCACTGCCAGCGATATAAGTTTTCATCATTGATGAAAATAGACAGTAGGTATTCATCAAGCCAGCAACCTAACTAAGAGAACATTACGCCTCAAAAGAGATGGGTATAGATTTTGTTCGAAGACGGTGGCAGTTTATTGTGAATGACATGAGATTTTGTGGAAAGTACTACGGATTTCTGTTTAATTGTATCAAACGGAGATTGTCAGAGATGATTTCAGAAAGGTTCAATTTAGTTCTTGAACTTGACTTGAACTGTCGAAACACTCAGATAGTACTTAATAGGCAAGTGGGTACTCATCTATCTATCTATCTATTTTTTCATCTTTGTATCTCATTTTTTCAAGACAGACTAGTTAATTCTGTTTTTGATAACAACAGCGTTTTTCCAATGAATCAGTAGCTGTTATCATGAAGTTATCCATAAAGCTATAAAGTGCAATCAACAAAACATGTGAATTGTACCGCCCGCTCTTCACTTAACACAAGTACAGAAATTTTTCAAAATATTGGAAATATTTCTGAATACATTCCAAAAGGTTGTCAAGATAGGCTATATCTTATTGAGACCCCATTTTTTTCCAAATGCATCCTCGTCAGAATGATTGAGTGATAGCTCATTTTGAAGATCTTCTGTTCCTCATCATATCCTCTTAGTTTGGAGAAGTTAACTTTTGCGGCTAGTTATTTATTATATAAAAAAAATGTTTGGCAACAGAAATGACAACGGAGGCTTTAAACTCGGCGGTTGTAATCGGGGTCGGAGGGCCTTTAAAATAAGTTGATTATCACTTGACCTCCCTTCCCATTTAGGATTTGGGTTTGGTCTTCACCCCCGCGAGGGGATGAATGTGACTATAAACTCAAAATCTTTCCTCATAAAAACAGAAATCGTCGGGTCCGAGCGAATTTTTTCTAAGTCAACTACACTTTCCGACAAAAGTTGAGAAACTGCCTAAAATTTGAGGAAACTTTGATCCTGCACCAGTTATCAAAAAAGTTGTCAGTTTAAGTGTCCTGGCGATTTTTTGATAAAATTGTTTGGTGAATTTTCTCCACGTTTCAAAAATGGACACTTTTCAGAACATTTTTCTGTGTAATTCTTTAGAAAAAAATGACCAGCACCAATCGAAAGAGGGGTGCTGACCATACTTCCTGAAAATTTCACAATAATAATTGTTACAGAATCTTGAACTTTGCAAAAATGACCCATTTTTGAGAAAAATCATGAAAAATTGGTGTGCAACTCTAGGTGGGTTCGGGTATTGAAAACGAAGTTGGAGCAGGGTTGCCCATATACCCACAATTCTGTTTAAACTACTTCAAATTACAAAAACCGTTTTCTCTGGCATGTGTTTTGTACAGGGTGATTGCTTTTCAATACAAAAATCTTGATACAAGTACAAAAGTTATATTCACTTAGTATTGAAATTACCTCATAGCAGATCCAATCACATGATACCTACTCTTTTTTTACGAGAATAATGACTTCTCTTTATCAGAAGCCAACATATTTTAGAAGCACTAAAAAATATTTTCACTTTTCTCTCTGTGTTAGTATTCATGAGTTTCGGAGAGTAGAAATTGTGAGAAAAAGTGGGGTGACCTAGGAGTGACCAAATTAAATAGATTGGTTTTGAATTTTGTTGAGTCTGTGTTGGTTCTTGTTTATCAGACATGATCAGACATTCTGAACTGCAAGTTCATTTGTATACAACACAATATGCACAATAAATAGACGCTAAATATTTCTTCTACACACAATAAAATATCAAATCTTTAGGTGTGTTTGTTATTTCGATGTAGAATAGTGTAGTGCAGAACTTATGGCTACCAGTTTCATTAAATGTGTTAGGACATTTGGTGAAGAGAGCAGATACTCTAACCTAAAAAACAGACAAACATTCACAAACACCGATGGATTTTTCCACACTGATTTTTCACTCCAAATTTTCTTTCTAACTTTGTTTAAAAAATACACGAAATAGGCTTCCCATCGTATTCTACACTACACTACACTTGCTACACCTCCTATTGACCTGGTGTAACTAGTGCACTTAGTGGAATAATGTGATACACTGATATAACCAACACGCTACACTGTTTGCACCAACCGCGTAACAAAAAATTAAAATTTATCAAGTAGCTACCTTGTATTCAAGGTAGTTTTCTTCTAATCAAAAATACTCTATACTCTATGAGTGCATCTCCGGTAGTTACCAATTATATAATATGTACATTTTCAGATCACTAGTGATAATAAAACATTATCAATGAGACCCATATTTTTCCATAAACCTTAGTTACTTATGTACACACGATGCAACGAAATACATCTGGCAACACGACAGAAATGCCTATTTGAGATCAACCAATCACAGCTGATAGTCATTTTAACCAATCATAGCCTGTAGCTCCTTGGAACACTGTCTTCGGCTTGTTCAAAATTCAATATTTTTGAAGGCCGAACAGCTGATTTACCTATGTGAACAAAACATATCAATAATCAGTGAATTATAACTGTCCTATAACACCAACGATATTGAAACAAATAAAAAATTAAAACATATCACTGGTTAATCCCTTTTGATAAAAAGTGAAAATTCTGAGTGCTTTTTATTTGCAACAAGGCATCGTTGAATGAACGTTGAACAAATCCAACGGACGAGACGTGAATAATAACATGTTTATTATAGTGACAAACAATTTGCCCGGAATCTAGGGTGTACGCTAGTTCTAGTGGGTTCTATGTTCTAAGGATGAATCCAATACAAAAAAATGTCTATTCCTCATTTTTATTGGATTCATTCATTTAACTATATCACTCCTTTTATTATACAGGGTGCCTCATAAATATGTGGAGAACCAAACATCACTTTTTCAAAATGGAATAGGTACCACTTATCACTTTTTCTGATTCCTCGTGAAATTTTGGACATAGAATATGAAAGATGCCTTATGGCTAAACCCATTAGTTTTCGAAATGATTTGAGTTGAAATGAGTAAATTCTTTATCTGCAATATCTCCTGTATTTCACATTTTTACAACATGCATTCTTTGCGACACTGTCAAAACAAACTCTTGAAATGTCACTAACCGAAAAGGAACGTGTAACCTTGATAATGATAAGAGGTTTTGGGGACAGACGAAGATAATTAACCGAAACAAAAGAATTATTTATTACAACTTTTCCAAACCGGCAGCCGATATCAAAATCCACAGTTGCGAGGACAGTCCAAGGATTCGAAGAGACCGGCTCTTGCCGAGATAAAGCTCGTCCCGGAAAACCAAAATCAGCAGTTAATGACGAAAAAAAAAAATCGAGAAATTACTTCATCTTGTTGAGGATCCACATTTGACACTCAGAAAAGCTGCCGTCGAAGTCGATGTTTCTTTTAAATCAGTTAAAAATATTTTGAAAAACAGTTATCACTACCCTTTAAAATAACGCTTCTCCAAGAACTATCAGAAGGCGATTTTGATCGAAGATCAAATTTTTGTGAATTAATGATGCAAAAACGGAATGAGAATAACAATTTTTTTAATCAAATAGTTTTTTTTGGATGAGGCAACATTCATGTTAAACGGGACAATCATCGACATCATGGACAATTTACATACATTTTCAAATGACTTGAAATTTTATACAGTGAGAATTTTTGCACTAGTTCCATAGGAAAACCAAACAATGAAATAAAGTTGAGTCATTGGAAATGTTCCATAGCGATGACTGATGTATTGACAAGTCGAAAAAAAAAACTAAGAAATGAAATAAAAGTTATGCGGAAAGTGGCGACTAGACAGGAGGTGATATTTAATTTTTCAGTATCAATGATAGTTCAAAAATAAAAGAGGCACCACTACTGCAATACCATCTGTAAATTTGGATTTTTTCTTCTTTGGAATACATTTCAACTTAAAATACCTATTTTGCGTTGACTGACATTTTCATGAAAAATCCATAGCAACACAAAACATTAAATTTATTTATACGTATGGAACATTTAAAATGACTCAATATTTTTTCATTACAATATTTTTTCTATGGAACAAGAGCCAAGATTCTCACTGTATAAGTATTCTAGACATTATTTGAAAGTCACCAGCGAAAAATTTTTTCCGAAATACCCAAAAATATACTAAATAAATGAAAAAGAAGACGCGAACTTCACTGTATAATCGCAAACGGGGTGGGCCAATATCACCCTCCCGAGAGAGAGAGAGAGTCATCTCAGACAATACGCCAGACGAAGATAGATAGTGTATTCTGTGACGTAGTGGATGTTGATTGGCGCTCTTTAATCGGTGATTAATACATGATGAGTGGTCGTAGGTTGATTTTTTAAACATCAATGGCATCAGTACTTACTAATCCTTATATTTTCCATGTTTCCAAAAAATGTGCAAATTGTCCATTGCCGTTACTGGACTGACCAGAATCCACAAGACAAAATCCGATCCCTGACGAATCATAATCGTTTAGGTACTTCCGTTTCGGCTACGCGCGCTTTCGGCTTCGTGCACTTTCGGCCTCGTGATCTCATATTTTTGAGGGAGTGGAACACAAGTGTTGGTTTGCATGTTAGTTTTCAGTGTTGATATCATCATAATATATTTCTGCATTTCTTTGGTTCTTTGGTTTTTTTTGTTCTTTGGTTCTTTGGTTCTGTGGTTCTTTGGTTCTTTGGTTCTTTGGTTCTTTGGTTCTTTGGTTCTTTGGTTCTTTGGTTCTTTGGTTCTTTGGTTCTTTGGTTCTTTGGTTCTTTGGTTCTTTGGTTCTTTGGTTCTTTGGTTCTTTGGTTCTTTGGTTCTTTGGTTCTTTGGTTCTTTGACTCTTTGGTTCTTTGGTTCTTTGGTTCTTTGGTTCTTTGGTTCTTTGGTTCTTTGGTTCTTTGGTTCTTTGGTTCTCTGGTTCTTTGGTTCTTTGGTTCTTTGGTTCTTTGCTTCTTTGCTTCTTTGCTTCTTTGCTTCTCTGCTTCTTTGGTTCTTTGCTTCTTTAGTTCTTTGGTTCTTTGGTTTGGACCAGATTTGAACTCGCTTTAGGTACAATTTTAGGTTGGCAAACTTATCTCTACTGAACGTTGGCGTCACGTTTTGCAAACGTTGCTGCCTATTGTTAAAAATTGTGATCATTTGTCAACGACGCGAACGTTGCGACGACGACGACGAAGACGAAATCTTTAAGTCAAACTCCCACGTTTTACCGACGTCAGCGTCGGTCCTTTTCACTACAGATTAAAGTTTTATTCACTGGAAAACGTCAACGACCAACCAACGTCGTGAATCACGACGTTATTTCCAGGACAAACTCCGACGTCAAGCTGTTATCGAACTCTTCTCACAACTCCGACTTTGAATTTGCTTGGTGTGAAATGACCATAAAATGACAGACAGCCGGCATAAGGTCACTTTTTGTTGATTCTGAATTTGTTTATGCACACTGTACAGTGTGGGCAGCTAGGAATGCGAGGTACTATATCTGGACAACTATTCGTCGAAGAGACTTACGGCAAAAATATTTTATTTTTAAATCGGTCAAGAGAAAAACCTGGAAAATATTGTCAAGATTTTGAAATGGTCGCTAGGGGGCGTAACAACCAACATCAAGTAGACAAATAGGATTTGTGCCCTATGAAAATATATCGATAATATTATTTTCATATTCACTGACTATTAACCTACTTTTTGTCGATTTTTTTCGTCTATCAAAATAAAGTGATAGGTAATTTCAATTATTTTTTTAAACAAACGAAGATTTCTCCCGTTTCGCTTGAGCTCATATGGAAAAGCATATACTCCGGGCAATAGAGAAAAAATAGCAGGATTTTGTTTTAAGCAGGATTTATAGATTCGGTAAGACGTAAGGCGTATGCCGTAACGTAAGCCGCAACAAGAATAGCGGCGTTAATTTTCCGGTGTCGATTTATAGTATACGTAAGGCGTAAGGTTCGCGATCCCGTATTGCGTTATTCGAGTATCAAAATATGAATCAGCCGGAATCAGCATAACCTCAATTACTTTTGTTTTGCTCTTGTGTTGATGTATATTATGGAATTATGGTATGTATTCTGAATGTCCATGTGCTTACCGGTAATTTCGAGAAGAGTTGAAATGCTTTCCCAAGCATTGCACTTTTTATTATTGTCTTTGAAGTCCTTCGAACTCTTATCATAATGAAGTGTGGGCACTGCAGAATCAATTCAATCAAAGATTTTGAGTGATCCATTGTCCATTTCACTGATAATTTCCACAAATACACAACACAAGATCTCACGTAAAGGGTTGGAATCATGATGAATATACATAGCTCAAATTTCGAATGATATGCTTTTTATCGGAAATATACCCAGGAAAATACTAAATGCCAGGTAGTAATTATTACGAGCACAAAATTCAGGTAAACAAAACAAAGGGGATGTTTTGTGCAAAACAGAATGTTGTCATTGTTGTCTGTCTGTTAGGATCGGTCCGGTTATTGAGATCATTGAGAATATCATTGGACACGCATGCCCCTGCGTAACGCGGTAAGGCGTAAGGACATAAGAAATGAAATGAACCATTTCCTTATGTCTTACGTTTTAGCGATACGTCGTTGCGTCGAGTATAAATGAAAATACGGTTGTTTGAATGTTGATATGATGCGTCTTACGTTACGGCGTACGCCTTACGTCTTACCGAATCTATAAATCCAGCTTTATAGGCTCAGCTTATGTTCGTTAGGTCACTGATTTCGAATTTTTCACCACCCACCAAAAACTCTCACCAGAAATATCGTAAATGAGAGAAAATGGCAGGAAAATCAATAGCCCACCTATCAAATCTTCAGAGTTTTCTGTATCGAATCTTTTCAAATTTACTTCCTTAGAGTCATTTTCGTCATGCTCCAGGTCCCCGATATCTTCCTTCAGAGCGTTTTCACAGGTGTTGTTGCATTGAAGGCACATAACTGGACATCGCAGCCCGCTTTTCCGGCAGCTGCATGCTCCTCGGCAACCTTTCTTGCATTTGCAAGATATGATCTTCACAAGCTGTGGTGGAAAGGGAGGCATAGAGGTAGGGACTGGAGTTACGCCTTCGTGTGTTCTTTTCCAGCGATATTTTTCGGGGCTCAATTCGTTCCCCTGCCAAAGTTGTACTTGTTGGTGTGTGCGATACGAATGCTGTTCTGCGGCTTCGGTAAGAGGCAAATTTGTGATGTTATGCATGCTGTGATACGCGATTCTATTAAAAAAGTTATATCTCAAGGCATTTAGAGTTGAATTTGCAGCACTGCATATAGGCGAAGTGAAAATTGATTGCCCGCGTTTGGATGCCATTTTTTATGTTCTATAGAGTTCAAGGGGTGCAGTCCTGCCCCTGCCTGAGTACGTCCTTGAAGCATTGTGTGATATTTTATGTTTTAAACATGAATAAAAATCAATCGAGAGACTCAAGTTTGTTATTCGGGCCACCATCATCAACTTGTTTTTTCTTTAAATTTGGTAAACAGCCCTATAAACTGGCCATCGCGATATACTGAATGTTACATCAATGACTTTTTCCAATAGTATTCATATAATGGGGTTTCATTAACAAAGGCATGTATCACAAAATTCAGATGATCCGATTATAAGTGTCCATAAGAACATTGTTGTGGATCAACAGAAAGTACATAATATTCTTTGAATTTCTTGAAGTAGATTTTCCGGATAGAAACGTTTAGAATAGGGAACCATCCTCGAGATACAAAAAATAATGCAATATGTATTCGAAAGTAATTGAAAAATGTCCTATTATCCTCTCTTAGATTTTGATATAAGCACCTGCGATATAGGCCTCTTCGCATTTATAGCATCTTCCCAAGTCTTCCTCGTGATTTTTTTCTCTTCAATTGCAGGTAGAAGGAGAACAATAATTTCTCTCGTTTCCAACAGCAATGTTCAATGTTCTTCGCGCATCTGCTTCGCTGCATCTCAGCGCACAACTTTTCTGATGAACTAGCGCCTTTGAGCGTTTAATCATTATTATTAAAACAATGTTTTTATTGTGAATTCTCAGAGTTTCAGGTCATTTAAAAAGATATATTCAAAAATCAGATATTCTCAAAAAGAACGCTACTTTTTCAAACAAAAATGTATTTCCGGTGAGATTTTTTGGTGAGAAGTGAAAAAATCAAGATCAGCGACCCAAAAAAGATAAGTTAAACTCATAAAACAAAATCCTACCATTTTTTTCAGGCGAACCCTTTATTAAGTTTCTATTGCCTAGACTAATAGTCTGCTCTACAAAATGCTTATTTGGTTTTGACTTTGTTACCCTCGCCGTCGCCGCTATATGGCGTCAATAGAAATGGTAGCATATTTTTGAGTTCTTTCCGAAAAAATCAAACGTAATAATTGTATATGTATTTTGATATATTTTGAAATGGGATACATTTCTCTAGTGAAAAAATTTAAAAAAAAACAAGAGAAATGATGTTTTTTTTCTTGTTTTTTTTTTTCTTTGAGTAGAGGGAACTTTGAGTTTTATAGCTTGTCAGAGATGCGAAAATTTCATTGCTAAAACGCGATAAGTAACTCGAAAACGGCTGAATTCAGGAACAATATCATGTTTATTACAATTTTGGCACAAGATTTAAGGTAAATTCAAAATATCCAATTAGATACAGGGGGTTTCATTTGAAAAAATGCAACTTTGTTGTTCCACGACTATATGACTGACCTTGACCTTGGTCCTTGATCCTTGATGTAAGGTTCACATTTGATTTTTTCTCGAATTGGAACTGTCAAATTACGTTTAGCAAACGGAAATTAGATCACTGAAGATGAATAGACATTGGCCTGGACATTCATTTAAAATAAAAAGCTCAATATTTGTGAGGAAGTTGATTATAGTGTTCTGATTGTTCCCAAAAGTCCCAAAAAAATTATCTTGGGAAAATTCTGCCATTTTGAAAAAATCACCGCAATCTTGGATTTGTCAAGTTTCAAGATATTGACTGAGACGATCATCAGATTATATTCATTTTTACACCAGAACACTCTATTTTGGCTGCTTTATTCTCCGACATACTAGAATTGGTAAATAGACAGTAAGTGTTCAAATAGGTGTGAATGACATTGTTACACTTGGATGTTCAAATTTCGGGGACTGCTTCTGCTTAATCTCAAACTAAGATGTGAATACTATGATCTCAATCATTCAATATACAGGGTGTCAGCCAAACTTCAAAAGGTAGTCAAGAGAGTGTCTCTAATCTTAGTTGATGTTACAAAAACGTATTAAAGAAAGTCGTTTAGAATAATGAGAAGCTCAACTCAAATCTTGATTTCCAGGTTATTCGGCATACTTATATTTTTTCAGTAATTTTTGCCTTTTGAAAAAAATCGAGGCAGTAATATAAGTGCGATAGTGCTAACATTCACATTGACTGGCAAGAGCTGAAGGTTCAACACCGTCATCGAAACCCAGGTCAGCGTCCATACGCTACTGTCCGGCACAGTAGCCGCACATACTTGTACAATTTAAACCGTTTTTTCTGCAACCGCATTTAGGTCGCATCCAGATTGATAAATGCAGGCTATATTGTTGAGCACCCGTCCGGTTCTGATTCCTCTGTGGTTGGAATGGGTTTAAGCTCAGCTGCTTTCATCTTCACAACCTTACAATGCAAGAAAAAAACGTTCTCCTACAATCGCAAAATCCCTGTGCATAGCATTCGATACGTTGAAGACGGATATATTTATCCCTCATCAAGAAGCGTCCAGTTTGAGCTTCTTGAAAGATCCCGTTTAGCCTTTTCTGGTATCATTTCCAGTTGCTGCACGCAAAAACAAAAGATGATTTCGGAGATCTCAATGAGTCGCGATTAGCTTTTCACCACTAAAGATACGATTCCAGGGCTGGATGTAGCTGCCATCAGGACTAGCAGATTGGTATAATCTACCACTATCACTGACACCGCACCATTGTTAGCTGATTTCAAAGCATTTGCCACTATGATGGCATCTGCATCACTCAAAGATTGAATGATCTTGATACCATTATTCTCCATAAGATTTATTGACCGCAGCTAGGAATCGCACCTTGTTTTTCACACTTGCCAGAAACGTTCCTTTATGTGATGTTCAGGGCAAAGCATCATCGATTATTACCTCTGTTCATGCTTCCCTGGCGTTTTTCTTGGTGTGTTCGTCATCCGTGGTGCTTGGAGATTCGTAACCCTCGAAAACCACGGTAGCATTTTGCCCAAAGTGATTTTCCACGTACTTCACATACTGGAGGCAGATTTGGCTGAAATTTGCTGGACGCCCCAACAAAACCCGGTGCAAAAGTAACCCGCCATCGAATGCAATTTTCGCGTCACCTGAGAAGCTATTTTTGGGTGGTGCGATTTTTCTTGTGACTCGTCTTTCAATCCAGAAATGGTGCCTTCTTCCATCAACGTCCGGGACAAAACCTATTATTGATGCCAAACAGTTCTATAGAGATCATAAACAATTTGGAACAAAACGAAATAGAATCGAATTATAGTCTCGTTATGCTTGAAATTTGGATATTCCAATATTGGTTCAGTTTTTCCCAGATAACAGATTTTTCGGGACACTCGGTCATCATGAGTGAACCCCAGATAAAAGATGGAGTGCTGCTAATGCACTCCGACTACATGACTCCAATCTTCTATGCTGGTAGCTCGCCTGTGCTGATTATTTCTAGACCAGAGGATTGGACGGATCAGAACAGACCAGTTCAAACACGAGAAGGGTCGTGGTGGTTCACTGATGGCTCCAAACATCAGAGAGGCACAGGAGCAGGATTCTGCAAGAGCGGGAGGGACAATAAAATGACTTTCTCGCTCGGGATTCACGCTTCGATCCTACAGGCCGAAATCTTCGCCATAACACAATGTGCATATAACATTCTTGAGAGCGGCACAAATCACAGAACTTTCAACATTTGTTCAGATAGCACTTCAGCATTAAAGGCTGTTGTGAGAAAGGCAGTAGACTCTAAAGCAGTCCTAGAATGCAAAGAGGTTCTGCATAAGATAATTCAAAATAATAACAAGGTGAGGCTAATTTGGGTCCCGGGCCATAGCGGTATAAAGGGGAACATTGAAGCTGACAGACTTGCCAAAAGTGGTTCATCGCACAGGCCGATAGGACCCGAACCAATGATTGGCATCTCTAAAGCAATAGGAATGGGCGAGGCGAAGAAACTTCTACTCGAAAAGGCCACTCTATGCTGGAATAATGCCCCTGGTATGCTACATGCCAAGGCAATGATAACAGGACCTGGACCCGTATTCCGTGTACTGTGGAATTCCATAGCAACACGTCGCTCTGCTTATATTGTATTCTGTGCACTGCTGTCAACACGACTAGACATACTTGTCCCCTTGTCTTAACTCAATACGTAAGGACGTGTTGTTTCGTTTTTTCCACACGACTTCTATCAGCTGAATTTGTCAATTTGTCATTATTTGTCAAAATTTGTCATTATTTGTATTGTATTGTGGTGGTATGTTTACGTTTTGTGAGTTTCAGTTTCATTGTGGAGGTGTTTTTCGGTATTGCCAGGAAACAACCATCTCTTATTACAAACTAGATTCAATGGAGCCTTAGAAAAGCAAGATAGAATGATAGAAATGCATCATGAGCAGAAAAAATCTAAAGAACATCAACTTGAACGGATCGGTTTAATATAAACATGTGGCTCACAGATCTCATATCCACGTTTTGTCAAAAATACGATATGTTATAACTTAACTTGAATTTTACAAAGAGTGATACAAAATAAGGACTAAATCAACAAAATATCATTGAAATGCCAACCCAAAATCAGTAATTTGCGGCAAAACTCACAACATGGGCAGGTAAATCGCTTGGTAAATGCTTAGGTAGGTATGTGTTGGCAGTTCTTTTAAATTGAAACTCACATTTCCCCGTTATAAAATATGTTATTGAAACGTATATTTCGATGGATGACTCACATACCTATTCATTAGAATAAAAAAAATATGAATTAGCGGAATCAGGGACTTACTTTTGATTGTTCTGATTCATTTCAGTCTGAAAGGTTGGTTTCACAAGAATATCCGCTAAAAACAGTTTATTAAAAGCATCCCGATAATCTATTAATATTATATACTACCTATTGTTCTTTAAACAATAATGAAGATTCCAATTCCAAATGCCGCGAAGGTAATGAACATGAGTTGTGTGAGACTCAAAACGTACCTATATTTATATAACCACGTATTTTAAATAAGGTATTGTTTTTCTATTTCTTCACGTCCATGTGCCCACGTGTACTTATTTCGCGACCAAAATAATATTATCCAAATTTGTTGGCTGCAAAACTAATTTTTTTTCAAAGTAGAAATACACAGAAAGACTCACATATTCTCCCAAAGAAATCTCTTTAAACTGAATTTGGTATCAAACATCAAAAAGTTAGTTTTTTTCGCGATTTTTAACGTATTATGAGTTTTTCCCACAGGTTTTTCCAAATAATCGAAAAATTTCAAGCTACTGCTATTTTCCGAAAATTAGACGGAAATTATTGTGAGTTTTGCAGGTACCCCAGAATTACCCCGTCGAATAACTTCGGTCAGTCAGATTCAATACAAAAGAATACCACTATCACGTCAACATACACCAACATTAGAGAATAAAATTGAAAGTCCCTACGAAATGTCAAAAATGTTTAGGGAAAAATGAAAAAGTCACTAAGATTTTGAAACACGTCTTGACAAAACACGAACATTGCCGAACTGATATCAAGACGTGCACGGAATAACGTTTTTGTCACGCCTTGCTTCCACATGTTGAAATCAACAGTGGTATTCAACATGTTGATTTCCACAGTACACGGAATCCGGCTCCTGATACGGGCAGAACCAAAGAGCTTCTAAATATGAGCAGAAAAGACCTCCGCACAATGATTGGTCTATTAACTGGTCACATGAACCTGAAGGGTCACCTCCATAGGATCGGGATCGGGGAAGATTCAGACTGTAGGTAGTGCCTTGAAGACGTAGAAACCGTAGCCCACATCCTAACGGAATGTCCGGCTCTTCGTAGCATTAGGATGGAACACTTCGGAGCTGAACTCACAACACTCCAGGAATTGGAAGGGATCTATTTGAGGGACCTGCTGAGCTTCGCGAAAGCGTCGTGCCTTCAATAATCTCACTTTTATCTATTGTGGGTTGCAACGGGCCCAGGGGGCCTAAGCAGGTTTTGGCGTGAGCCACCCACTGAAACATCTACATCTACATCTACAACAGATTTTTCCCAAGATGGATTTTTGGGAACTTTTGGAATTTCAATCAAAACATTATCTGTAACATTTTCACAAATTTTCAGCTTTTTATTCTGAATGTCCGGGTTTTGCAAATTTTTGTCTTATTTGCCTACACTATTTGCTGTCATCTTCATTGAATTTTTGTTCAAAGTCTCGCACTCACCAAATTCAAAGTGGATGGTACTATATGATTCCTGTTTGCCAAGTTCCACTTCGAAATAAGATCAATGGCCGAATCCACCCAAGATCAGTATTAGAGTTGAGTATCCCTTAAATAGGTTGGTGCAATCTGCCATGAATGTAGACCAGGCATTATCCTTTCACCCATCATCAGGCGAATTTTGGAAATCACCAGGTTACGAA
This sequence comes from Orchestes rusci, assembly GCA_958502075.1. Classification (NCBI taxonomy): domain Eukaryota; kingdom Metazoa; phylum Arthropoda; class Insecta; order Coleoptera; family Curculionidae; genus Orchestes; species Orchestes rusci. The sequence goes on along the minus strand of OY293313.1, from coordinate 9,078,053 downwards.
TTTCTCAACATAACTTTCCTTCGCAGCGGGGGCAAATCTCTTGGGAGGTACATGATTAAGTCGTTACGTTATACCATAAATGTTACTTTTAGTAACCAGAACGTCTTGGCGTGCGTTCCCGAGTTGTTATCGACATACTTACCAATCTCTTATCAAACCTGGCACCGACAAATCGTAACCTGGTTAACGCCAAAATCCGCCTTTTATCGTATGTCATGTCATGATTGTCGTGTCATTTCGATTTGAGTTGATGGTTGCATTTTCTGATACATGTTTTTTCTTACCTGAAGAAGCGTTACATAACCAAGCGTGACGGCTCAGCCTCATTCAATACCCACAAAACGAAGTGCTCAGCGTGCTCAAAGAAGTTTTACTTCAAAAATTATGCTGATATAGTGATATACCTACTATAATAATGATTGAACAATGAATCATCCTATTGCAACGGAGACATAAGGAATATAGAAAAATAGCCGTCCGTTTAGTGGACTGGAGTCACTGCCATGTGAGAAAAACTCAACTCTGAACATAATATATACCTTTGAATAAATCCTCATACAATTATGTGAATAAAATAAATCGTCCAGGTCCATCAAATTCCATCATAAGCATTATTGACGTACTAAGAGTAAGAGAGAAATGGACCTGCATGACAGCTGCCCAAGCGCTTGATAGCTTCGTGACGCCAACATTAAAGTGAAACATCTCCGCCGCTATGGTTGGCAAAAATCCCGCAATTTGTTTCAAGGGGGTGAAAGGAAATAGTACGTCTTGTATTTATTAAATAACTAGTCCCAAAAATAAATGACAAAACAATGAAAAAACTGTTTTTTTTTGCCGGTCATAGCGACTTCTCTCTATCATTTGATATTCCATATAATAATACATCTCCCACGGCCTCTCTTGATCTCCCAATACGTTATTGATCATAATGAACACTCTTATTTAAGGTTTACATTCAATTTCACTTCGAAAGTGGCAGTGAAAGATTTCGGTCAGGCAAACGGGAATCACATGCTTCCATCTACATTGAAAAAGCTCAAAATTGATCTTGCGCAGTATAAGCAGACAATATTTGAAAAAATAATTGTGATCCTTTTTGATTATAAGTGATTTATGTTTTTAATTTGGCAAATTATTGAGGGTTGTTGCTTGATTATTAATTTTTTGTTCAACAGTAAATGGTCATTCGTTGTGAATTTGTATGCCACGGTATGCAAAAATGCGTCCTTGGTAGACAATACAATCTACGTATTGGTTGGAGCAATGCTACCAAACTGCCATCATAAGTTGACAAATCTTTGAAATTAGTGAACCATTCGGTAGAAAAATGGGTTGGCTGACCTGTCAAACACGATCTTAGTTGTCCATGCGACGTAGATTTATGGTCCAGATCTTGGACTTGAGAAGTCAGATGCCGACGTGACACGACCAGGATTTGTATACCTCGTTCAGGTGCAAATTGCAGTCCTCGAGTCGTCGACCAGACGTACCGTGCAACGTCAAGCGATGAAAGATGTACGTGATATGACGTCAAAATGATACTTGCTATATTTAATTCAATATCAATGAATAGGCTATCATTCATGTTATGATAACAATTAGCATTTATCATTCAATATTACACATGATACAATAATATACATGAATATTTTCATGAAACATAACACTTCAGATGATTTCATCAATAGTCAAGGCAGTATAAGAACAGGATTGTTATTTTCAGTAATGCATCTCCATCCTAATAAGTAGTGTATGGCTTAGTAGCATATGTCTCATAAGCAGTTTTCCAGAGTGGATAAGACTGTTTCGGCATCACATTCACTTGTAAGTTAGTGTCAATATCCAAATATTGATAATAGTTTTCATTCACTGTTGGCCAGATCACGTTCTGCAACAGTTCGTCCGAACTTGGAGTTGGATTCCTGAAAATAAAAAAAAAATTGGTTTGGTTCCAGCAAAAATAATCAACTTGTTAGAGCTCATAGATTTACCCGATAGACGTAATAAATTGAGGCAAAAAACAAAGTTCGGAACAATTTCCTTATGATTCTTTTTACTATCCAAATTTTGCAAATTGGATATTATTCTAGGTCTGGATCAAAGAACATGGTCACCGAAAAAAAAAGGCAAGGTCATATTCTACAGGACCCTTCGTGACTCAGACGGCAGGCAAAGATATGATTGAGAAAATCCCTCTCGCACGCTTTCCGGAGAGCGCTGGGATGATGGCATCCAGAGCTATCCAGATGAAGCGCAAGGGAGAAAAACTTGCTCAAAGGCACAAGACCACGTTTAATGACAGGCCTTCCAATCGTTCACTATCAGTTAGACAATCGTTTCAGTGTGCATTCAAGCTTTATGCCCTTGGCTATCCCACTAATATGTCGAACCTTATTACAGATCAGAAACACGGCCCCCGACAATGGCATCGCTAGGCCCGATGAGGATGAAGAGAAAGACAAACAAACAATTGGTCTTCTGTAACCTATCAGCTGTGGTATTCACATCAAAAATCGGCTCAATACTTACATATATTTGATGAAATTGGACCATAGTTTGACAAAGCGCTGACTGGTGAGCTGATCAGCTGCCGGGTATTTGCTCAAGTCTTCATTAGAGCTTGTTCCTCTGTGAACCCAATAATAGTAGAGATCCTCTCCATGAGTAACATTTTCCGCTCCTGAAATGTGATACTAAGCTAAAAGTCAAAGTGTCAGTGGATACGCACCATCTATGGTTTTGCTCCATCCGCCCAAACTACCATCGTAAGAGAACACTGAGAAGTACACATTGCTCCGTTTTGACATCAGTTCCCCTTGTTTGATAAGTCCTCTCGTGAATCCATTATCACTTCCAAACTACATAAAAAATAAATTCACTATCCGCAAAATTAATTGAATTATATTATCATGTTGTTAATACTCACACGAATTACAGCATCTGCCTTAAGAGCCCAAGACTCATTACCACCAATATAAATATTTTTAATCTGTGTTGCCAGTGTATTTTTGTTCGCTTTATCAGTTACCAAATTACGAGGTATCACTGAAGACCAATCTTTATCATATCCCTGTCCTATCTTCTTGATATTTCCACGGGCTGCATCAAAAGAAAAGGGTATTTAAACAAAACACTTCAAATTAGTATAATTTACATTTTAGAAGAAAAAGATTTTCTTCAGAGTTACAACCAATGATGGTGGGTACTTGGTTGTAGTTTCCTTCCTCGAAAGCTTTATACATTTTTTCAGTGATAAAAGCTCCATCATGCTGTGGCTCTACAACAGGTAAAGTGAGGGCCTGAGAAAAAGAGGTGGGACAATTTTTAACACATGTGATAACGGACTCTGTTAAAATACTCACAGGAGTGGTATGTTTTGATGCAGCATCAATAGCTTTTGCAGTAGCGTTTTGCAAGTAGGCCAACTGACTCGCACTGTTTGTACCTACATCAGCATTGGCGTCGATCTGTTCTATCAAACTAGCCACATAATCCTTTGGGCTCGCAATGTAACCCCATTCGTTCAGAGGTGAGCCGCTCTGTTGTATCGCAGCTCGGAATTTGCCTGGAATCATACAGTTATTTTTAGTGTAAAATTATTTTTGCAAGTGATTTCATGCCTTGGTTTCCAGTATGCAACAATTGATAACCAACTGCGGCACCTCCGGCGCTTTCACCAGCAATGGTTATTTTCTCTGGATCGCCACCAAAAGCAGCAATATTCTCGTGTGTCCATTTCAAAGCTAAGGCTTGATCCTTGAGACCAGCATTTCCAGGAACAACTAGGTCGCCAGTGGAAAGAAAACCAAATGGCCCCACCCTAAAAGTTGGTTTGTTGTGAATGCTTGCGAAAAAAAATATTGAATCATACCTATAGTCATGTGAAACAACAATCACATCCTGACCTATGAACCAATCAGGCCCAACTGAATGGAAGGAGGAGGAACCACCTCTAAAGGCTCCACCGTAAATCCAGAAAAGTACCGGAAGTTTCTCCGAATTCTATAATAAATAAGTATGTCAAGCAAACATTTTCATATGACAAACTGACACTTTACATTTCCAGCAGGAACATAAACGTTCAAGTATAAACAATCTTCATTTTCACTGGAGGAATCTGTTTTTACTTGGTAACATGTTTTGGTGTGTTGGATGGTACTCATCACTCCACTCCAGCTGTTGGGTTCCACAGGAGCCTAATTAGGAGAATGAAATATCTATCAAATTATATTTTATTGATAAAATATTGACAAATCTGAATTTATATTTGCTGAAATCGGATTTACCTGAAACCTAAGATTTCCGACAGGTGGTTTGGCATACGGTATTCCTTGCCATGCATTGTACGAGTTTCCGTCCAGCATTGTTTGCACCCTACCTTTGACACGACCATATTTTGTAGTGACTGTGAGGTCATCGGCCACCTGTAATGTTGTCTTCAATGTCTATGGCTATAGGGTCCAGTCTAGTATATTGCCTTGCGGGAAATAGTGTAATATTGTAGGTATACCTATGCGGTAAAGTGGCATTTTTCCAGGCTGAAAGAAGTAACACTTCTTGAAGCCTGGAAAAATCACTTTATCGCCGTGATCTACACATTATTTTTCTGTTGACACCATATTGTATTTTCCACCACTTACTTCAAAAAACACGAGATAGCTGATCATTAAAAATATTTAAACTATATCACATCATTTTTATGTCCCAAAAACTATTCAATTTCATTGGAGTTTATCCATAATTATTAATCTTTATCAACAGTATAGCTTCGAACCATTTTAAACCGTAATTCGATTTTTCCAACTCCTTCGCTGTAGATCTAGAAAGTTCGCCATCTATAGGATGGTTCACGTAGGTGGTCTGTTACAAGTATTTCAAAAAATCATCCAAATCTTTTGAATTTTGGTATGAGTCGATGTGCAAGGGTAATGCAACTTTTCAGAATGTTTTGATGATTACAACGTTGCCAGATCTACAAGTGTTTTCCAGTTACTTTCTTATTTCAAAGAGGACACCCCGTATATTATTTGATTTTTGCCGCCTCGTTTTCGATCAAACAGTGGAATTTGCGTTTTCTTTTTCATCTATTGAGTATATTTTTGGGTATTTTGGAAAAAAAATCCGCTGATGAGTAACAAATGCTATGTACAATAGGAATAGGTATATAAAATTTTAAGTAATTTGAAAATGTATGCAAATTGTCCATCGATGATTTACCCAAATAATAGTTATTTATGGTACTGGTGCATTATGTTGAAAATAAGTCACGCGAGAATGTTTCATAGTGTGGGTGGTGGAGTGGTATCTATACATTCTCAAGTGACTTGAAAAACATAATACACGAGTGGCATACCATGTTTCATCCAACAAATGGAAGAAATCGCTTTTTTCTACAAGCGTGCGGAAAATACCAATCTACTAACTACTATTTTATAAGATAATTTTTATTAAATATAAATGTCAGAGGCAGAATGACTAGACAGTGATATGTTCACAATTTGGTCAAAGTAGGTTGTTTTTGTTTGTTTGTCACGGGAACTTGAGTTATAATCCATAACCCAATAGTGACTGGTGAGTAATTGATCATTATTTGACACTTAACTTACCAAATGAAATCGATAATGACACCTTTGACTTCCATGCGTTAAATAAATAAACTAAAAACTATAACATTGCAACTTAAAAACTATCTTGTTCAGATAAATAAGTTACCTATAATTAACAAAGTAGTAAATGGATGCAACATTTTTCAAAATAATCCAAATAAAAAACTAGATAATGGCTTAAACTATAATTGTCATGGATATACCAATAAAGAAGTCGCTGCTGATATAAACAAAAAAGAAACAGCGTTTGATTGCAAAATAAACTGAAACTTCTTGCTAGAAACGACATCAACAAACTTTTATAAAAATTTAGGTACCACAAGGGAAAAAATTTTTTTTGGTGAGATCTATCAAGCCCTTGTTTTGTATTGGAGAGAACAGCTTTTGTTCTGTATAAGCTTGCTTTACGTCTTGGCTTCTACGATTTTCAGAAGTGATTTGAACTTTTCTAAATTCTTCATCATAAATATGAAGTCTTGTAGGATAAAAATCCCAAGTTATTCTTATCTGATTCAAAAACTTCAATATCAGAAAATCGAAAACACTAACAGGTTAGTTTGGGCTAGTTTTAGATCTTTTACATTTTGATGGCATATATCATGTACAACGTATTGGGGCCCAGTTTTTTAAGCTGAGCGTTGAAGCGTTTCAACATGTTGAATTCCACAGTACACGGAATCCGGCTCAACGCAGATTGAAATACCTGAGCGAGTCTGTGACCAGTTTGTCAAGAAAAAGCTGTCCTTGTCAAGTATTCGTGTTTAGTAAAATATAACACAGTTTTTTTATCCTTCTTTTTGAAATACAGTCCACAAATTGACCAGTTGGGCGCTTTGAATCCTGTGAGCGAATGTGTTGTCTGTGATCCGATCAGCTCATTCCACACACAATTATTTTGAAAACTGGATGTTCAGAAGATACAGTGAGTGAGTTACTTATCTATTATTTCTATCCGTTTTCTCTGTTATCATTTCTATAATTTGTGTTTCCATTCATCTTGTTGCGTTCAGAACATGATGTTCGAGCAAGAAATTGAAGAACTAAAGAGTGAAAGGGGTGTTATCAAGTTTCAGTTAACACATTTCAAAACATTTATCGATAATGTAACAGGAGATAAACTTGTTCAGTTGTCTGAAAGATTGCAAAAGTGTGAGGAACTTTGGAGGAAATTTGATGCATTACAGACAAAACTTGAAGTCCTTGATGAATAGTATTGCGATGAGAGATTTGTTTTTGAAGAAACCTACTATGATGTGCTTGCGAGGACAAAAAAGATAGATGATAATCATAATCATAATTCGCACTCTGTGACCCTAACTTCATCTTTTGGTCCGGTGCTACCACGTGTGTAGCAGAATACCAGTTTTGTCAAGTTGCCTCCTATCACGTTGCCTTGTTTTGAGGGTAAATGTGAGCAGTGGGTGCAGTTTCATGACACGTTCAAGTCACTGGCAGTGGTACATTCAGATAAAAATTCAGGCAATATATTATATTCTATTTGAAATCATGTCTTGAGAGTGCGGCAGCTGACATTTTGGCGTCATTGGAGGTAATCAACGCAGACTGTAATATTGCTTGGAGTTTATTAAAGGACGGGTATGAACATAAACGCATCATTATCCAGAATTAAATCAAGGCCATTCTTGAATTGCAACCAATAGGTAAAGAATCTCTGTTTCTATCAAGGAAGCTACAGGATGAGTTCAAAAAGCACATAAGAGCACTTGAATGTCTTGGCCAGCCTACAGATCAGTGGGTTACACTTTTAATTTATCTCATCACTTCCAAGCTTGACTCTGGGTCCAAAAGAGAATTTGAAAAATCAGTTATCGAGAATGATTACACCACTATAGCTTAACTTTATGATTTCTTGACACAGAGGTGCCATTTGTTGGAGGCAATTCAAGGTGAAAAAGGCAAAGATTCGATTTCTCGTGAAAAACAGGATCCAAAATTCAAACGTACGTTCAATATGTTTCCAAGCGGGGATCAAGGTACCAGAACTGTGCTTACAATGGCAGTTGATGATAAACCAAATATCAGCTGTTATTTTTGTAAAGGTTCTCATTACCTTATTCAATGTATGAAATTTATGGGTTTGAATGTGAAGGCAAGAGAAAGAAAAGTTGAACGTTTAAGGTTATGCTCCAATCGATCTAATCATCAGAGTAGTGACTGCAGATCAGCAGGTTGTAAGCATTGCAATAATAGAAGGCATAATTCATATGACGATGTGTTGAAAACGAAGCAATTGGATGAGCAGCATAGTAAGAATAAGCTAGGTGAAGACCATAGCAAACAGCGCTCAGAATCAGAGTGGCAACAGTTGTGAATCTGAGAGTTCTACTGTATTGGCGACGAGTTTGGTTAACGATTGTAGAGTTTGTAGTAATCTTAGCTAGAATATTGATGATCGTGACGTTGTGTTACCAACAGCTATTGTCAGCATATTAGACCAAAGAAACAAGTCACACGATTGCAGAGTTTTATTAGACAATGCGTCCCAGTCTGATTTCATCACCAAAGAGATGTGTGAAAGATTAAATTTAAAGAAAGAAAATGTGAGCATTCCTATAATCGGTATAAATCATATAGTGTGACAAATACTTCCGTTATTACAAAAGCAGTGATAAGATCAAAATTCAATAATTTTGAAACAAATGTGTCTTTTATAGTGATATATCGAATCACTGGTAATTAACCAGTTAGTCGAATGAAAAGAAATCATATCAAGATTCCCGAAAACATCATCTTGGCTGATGACGAATTCAGTGAACCTAGACAAATTGATGTTTTGTTGGGAGCAGCAATCTTTTGGGAGCTCTTATGTGTGGGTCAAATAAGAATCAACAAAGGACAACCCGTGATCCAGACGACTTAACTTGGATGGATAATTTCAGGTTTAATCTCAAGGAGCATCGAGAATCAGTCGAAATCCAGGAAAGCAAAGGTGTGTAATCTATCTTCAATTTCAATCGATGAACAGTAAATGGAAAATAGAAGACGTTGGTGAAAATCACAGTCAAAGGAAGAACAAGAATGTGAACTTCATCAAACTAGTACCACCATAAGACGTGATGATGGACATTTTGAGGTTGAATTACCATTGAAAGAAGACATCACAAAGCTGGGAGATTCATATGATGTTGCAAATAAAAGATACTTGCGATTGGAAAAACGTTTCACTAAAGATAATGAGTTTAAATTGAGATATGTATCTTTTATTCTAGAATACATCGACATGGCCCATATGAGCAAGGCACACCGTGATTCTTCTTCCAGGTCAACTGATTATTATATGCCTCATCACGGAGTTCTCAAGGAAGAAAGTGAGACCACCAAGTTAAGGGTTGTGTTCAACGCCAGTCAGAAGACTGGTACCGGCATTTCCTTGAATGACAAGTTAAAAGTTGGGCCAGTTCTACAAGATGACTTCTTTACGATCTTGATCCGTTTCCGAAGTCATTTTATTGTCTTGGTAAGTGACATTGCTAAAATGTATCGAATGGTGTTTGTTGCAAGCGATCAAACAAGATGACAAAGAACTTTGTGGAGGTTCTCGGAAGATCAGCCCATCGATGAATATGAATTGAGTACGGTAACTCACGGAAAAGCAAGTGCTTCCTATCTGGCCATTCGAAGTCTGCAACAGGTTGCTTATGATAAAATTATCAATTTTCTTTTGACTTGCGGAAAAATTCTTTCAGACTTCTACGTTAATGATCCAATGACTGGAACTTCAACAAAGGAGGAAGCTGTACAGCTCACAGTTGAAATGACCACTTTATTACAATCCTATGAACTCAATCTCAGAAAAAGGATACCTAACTCTCCCTGAGGTGTTGGATAAATTGACAAAAATCAGTCAAAATAGTACTAATTTTATCGCTGATTCTAAAGTGACTAAAACCTCAGGTCTTGTTTGGGATTCAACTGAAGACACTTTGCCATTTCTAGTTAGACTGATCGAACAGCGAAAAGTAACAAAGAGAATTATGTTATCAACGATAGCTCAGATTTTCGATCCATTGGGTTTTATAGGACCTTGTGTAATTGAAGCTAAGATAATTCTCAGAAGATTGTGGCAAGAAGGCTTAACTTGGGATGAACCAGTACCTTCAAATCTTTATGGTGCCTGGAAGTTATTTTGCAGTAAGTTTCAAGACTTGAATATGTCAAATATACCCAGACTAGCTTTTTGTGTTCAAGCTGTTAGAGTTCAGTTACATGGATTCACTGACTCATCTGAACTGGCGTATGCAGCATTTATTTATGTCAGATCAATGGATGCCCAAGGAAAATATAATTCTAGATTATTGACGTCGAAATCGCGAGTCGCGCCATTGAAGAAGACTACTTTGCCCAAACTCGAACCATCAGGAGCATTTCTTCTTATTAGGTTAACCAATAAAGTTTCGAAAGCTTTAAACATTGGTCAAGGAGATATCTATTATTATACTCACTCAACGATTGTCTTAGGATGGATTGGCACCCAGATTCATGTATTAAAAACTTTTGTTGCCAACAGAGTTGTTTCTGAAATACAACAACATACGTGTATGGAACAATGGAGTAACGTTAGTGGCAAGGAAAACCCGGCAGACATCTTGACTCGGGGTTTGAATCCTGACGAATTATCAAAATCATCTATGTGGTGGGCAGGACCACCATGGTTGGTTGATAAAGAAGAAGACTACTGGACTGAAATTCAGTATACAGTTCCTACAGAATTACCAGAAATGAAGTCAACAGGAACTCGAGTACTACATGTGACATTGGATGATAGAATCTTCCAGAAGTACTCAAATCTATATCGACTACAGAGAATTACAGCATATTTGGTCAGATTTGGTAGAAATTCAAGACTATCAATAAATGAACGTGAATTTGACTTATTGACAGTTATTGAATTGGAATGCGCTCTGGAAAGTCTTGTCAAAATAGCACAGCTTCATGAATATTCCTTAGAAATGCATTCATTGGCTGAAGAAAAGTCCATTGACTTTAAGAGCAAGTTGCTTCCTTTAAACCCATTTCTAGACCAGGAAGAGATGTTACGGGTCGGTGGAAGACTCAAAAATGCAAATCTACCATTTGATGTCAAGCATCAAATCATTTTACCAAAGAATCATAAATTAACTCGACTCATAGTTGAAGCTGAACATCGAAAGAATTTACATGCTGGACCTCAGACTCAGTTAGCTATACTTCGTCAAAGGTTTTGGGTAATTTCTGGAAAGAATCTTATCAGGAGTATTCTGAATAAATGTGTTGTTTGTTTCAAGGTTCATCCAATTACTTATCAACATGATGGGAGACAACATGTTGATTATGCGGGACCTTTCGATATTAGAATCAAAAAAATTAGGAATGCCAAAATGATCAAAGTTTACATCAGTGTTGTCGTTTACTTCGCTACAAAGGCGATACATATTGAAGATGTTTCTGATCTAAATTCTGATGCATTTCTGAATTGCTTGAAGAAGTTTATTTTCCGTTGCGGCCAGCCTGCTCATATTAAGGTGTGATTTTATCAAATTATTAAATGAAAGCAAGCATCAGAATAAGATTCATGAAACATTATCTGAAGATTCAATTATTTGGCATATGATTCCTCCAAGGTCTCCCCACTTTGGCGGTCTTTGGGAGAGTTCAGTTAAATCTGTCAAGGGACATTTGAAAAAAGTAATTGGTTAAACAATTACACAAGTAGAATCTATTCTTGATTCTCGTCCTTTAACACCTATATCTCAAAATCCAGACGACTCTACTTTTCTCACGCCCTCTCATTTTATCACTCACTGCAAAACCAGAAGAAGACCTTCCTGATTGCACATCAAATCGATAGACGAGATATAAACATTTAACTCAAATGATGCAGCATATTTGCAAGACGTGGTCTTTGGAATACCTTTCCAATCTCCAGCAACGCAGCAAATGATCTGCCAAGGATCAAGTTCCAGTATGTGTTGGCGATGTCGTCCTTCTCAAAGAAGAAAACATGCCCCCTCTGAAGTGGTCAATGGGACGAGTACAAGAACTATTCAGTGGAACCGGTGGTGTCACTCGCGTAGTGAGTGTTAAGACTAAGAATGGTTCGGTTAAAAGGTCAATCGGGAAATCGTGCCCTTTGTCCTTAAACCAAAATTGATGAACTAATCATTTTGTTTTGCTCAATACGAATAATAAAATTATATCGATAGGTGGGAAAATTCGAAATAACATATTATGGAGCGGAAGATAACGACCATATCTGGGTAACGTTCAATGCCCGTCTACCAAGCTGGTGTAAGGTATATTTCAATATTTGAAGTCGATCAAACTCCATAAAAAAATTTCCCCCGTGTACCAACTCCAAGATCAATAATTGAAATTGTACTAAAAAATTGAAAAAAAAAACGATCGATGCCCATCTGCCGTTGTGATTTTATGATTGTGTACTAAAAAAAATTCATCGGTAACTTATCGACAGACAGTTTCAAGTGATAGGCTCTGCCTGACCTTACTATGAGATTGTTGTGAAAAATGATGAACAAAAAAGATTGATGCCCGTCTGCCGAATCAAAGGTGGGTTCAAAAGCTCAAAGGAAAACTTAAAAATCCATCGGCAGACAAATAGGACATAATACTTGACAATTTTTGCGAATTTGTTGTTTCTTATATTTTCATGTCAAATGAAATGACAAATGTCCGTGTGCCAATGTCAAACATTATCACGAAAATATTACAATCAATTAAAAATTCCCATTCCAGCAGAACCTATCACTCGAAACTGAGTTAAACCGATGGAATTTTTTCAGTACAGAAACATAAAATCACAACGGCAGATGGGCATCGATCGTTTTTTTCACAATTTTTAGGACAATTTCAATTATTGCTTTTGGAGTTGGTACAAAGGAACAATTTTATTGTATTGATCGACTTAAAATATTGAAATATACCTTAGCCCATCAGGTCGGCAGACGGGCATTGAACATTACCACAAAATGGTCGTTATCTCCCGGTCCATTGTATTTGTGCGTTTGCATAATGGATTTGATTGAGAACGTCTGTACAGAACGCCTATTGCTAATCCGTTGTATGTTTTGCCTTTATGCTTTCCGTTGAAGGTATCTTCGCAATACATCTCAGTATGATTGAGAGGTGATCGACCTCGCATTTTTAGGAAACTTGAGATAGGGACATCCCAAGTAGCATTTTTCTGATTAATTGAAGAAAAAAGTTGTACGACTTTAAGTTTTCACAAAGTAAAAACTATGTTTTGATTTTCCGTTCAATTTTGAGCAAAAGAAGGAAATTTGAGTTTTTCTTCTTTTATGCGTCGTTTTCCAGATAAAAAAAAAATCAATGTAATGCAGAAAAACTCAACTAAACTACTCAACAAAAAAAACGGTACACCGGTAATTTTTGCTCCGTAATTTTTGCTTATGTTTGGACACTCATAATTTTTTAACGAATTGATGAAAAAATGTGCGGTTTGCACCACGATGCAGAGCATTTCTTTGCGCGTGGTTTACGCGGAAAATGAAATGAAATGAAATAAAAAATAATCTTCACGAAAACCTCTTTTATACAGAGTCTTTTATACAGGGTGGTGGAAAATTACTGTGAATTCTCTTTTTCTTTACTGTCCCCCCATTTCCACAGAGATTTTTTGGAGCTTTTTTTCGATATGCCCAAGTGCTTGTTACGTCCATACCTCGAGAAATTTTTGGATTTTTGGTGATACCTATCTTCTTTTGTTGTGGAATGGAGAAGATGTTTCTGCAAGTAAAAGTCGACGAAAAGGACACGAAGTATCAGCAGATACTTTGGAGATTTGAAGAAACCGAACCAATAAAAACCTTTCGAGACAAAAGGCTTGTTCTTGGAATAACGAACTCTCCTTGTACGGCGATTCGATGTGTCAAGCAATTGGTGTTGGAAGCTGAATATGTCGGATACTCCTCATCCGAACGCAGCCCGAGTTATTGAACGAGATCGCTTCACAGACGATATTTAAACTGGGACCGACAACGTGGAAGAAAGTTGCAATTTACGGAATCAACTGGTGGAAATCCTAAATCGCGGAAAATTCAAATTAGCCAAATGGAGCAGTAATATTCCAGATGTCATTCCACGGAGCAACGATAAACCAAGGTCGAGCTTTGAGAAGATCTTGGAGATTTCAAAGGAGTCAAAGGTACTAGGATTATGGTGGAATCCGTCCAGCGACACCCCAAGTTATCGCCTCAACTTGCAATCAGATTATATCACTTTGACGAAACGGAAAATCCTAAGTACGATCGCAAAAATCTACGACCCTCTGGGATTATTATCTCCTCGTGAAAGCTAAAATGCTGATGCAGGTAATATGGACTTTGGACTTGGATTGGGATGATCCAGTCCCATTTGATGATTGAAATGTGTGAACGATGTTTGTTGACGAACTTCCCGCTATGGTCGAATTCACAGTTCCAAGGAAAGTAATACCGGCAAGCAACGCATCAATCGACCTGATAGTGTTCTGTGACGCATCTCTCAAGGCGTATGGCGCTGTAGTATATGTTAGAGCGAACATCGGTGACAATAAATTCACCACAAACTAGCAAATCACGGGTTAACTCTATTGGAACTGTATCCCTGCCTCATCTGGAGTTGTGCGCCGCAGTGTAAGGAGCGAAGTTGCTAAATTCAGTTTCCCGAGAGTTGAAACTTGAAAGCGAATGAAACGTTTCTTTTCACGGACTCAATGAATGTCTTGCATTACCTAAACGCAAAAGCCAACACGTGGTAAGTATATGTGTCCAGGCGAAAATCCACAGTTTGACCGACACTGAAGATTGGTACCACGTCGAAGGTAAGGACAATCCAGCTGATTTAGTGTCCCGGGGAGCCTACGCTGGACAAATAGATTCAACTCTGTACTGCAATGGTCCAAGGTTTTCAGAAGAAGAACAAGCTAGTTGGCCAATGAACAAATCTAAGACAACAATCGAGTCAGCTGATTTTTCCGAAAAGCGAAAAGTTGTACAGACAGACACTTCAATACCCGAATTTTTGCTGCTGGCCAAGTACTCGTCATTTTCCAACTCAAAACGCGTCTTAGCGTTTTGTCTTCGTTCCATAAACATCTCACGCAACACAAAGGACAATAAACAAAGTGGACTATTATCGACAAGCGAAGTTGTTGACCCAAAAAATCTGATCTTGAGATCAGTTCAGCAACGGGAATTTCCCGAAGGGAAAGTGTTTAAAAAATTCGAAGACCCAAAGCGAGTCAAGTAGATTGTATGATCATCACGATAAGGCCCTGGTAAGATTGAGATGCAGATTGCGTAATTCAACATTGAACTTCGACCGAAAATTCCCAGTTATATTGCAAGGTAATATTGTCCGCGGAAATATCTTTATATAATAACGTTAGCTTTGCTCCGATCGCAATTTGTTCCAATTAGAGGGAAAAGTGAAGTAAAAAGAGTAATTAGTACGTGCATTTCCTGCTTCTGGGCCTGGCCAGTTTTGGCTGACCAAAAAATGAGTGACCTACCATGGGCAAAATCACACCGAACAGACCCTTTTTGAAAGCGGGATTACATTATTTGGGCCCTTGAAATTCAAAACAGGGTGGTAAACGGAGCACGAAAACTTCAAAAGCTTGGATTGCGCTCTTTGTTTGTTTAACAACCAGGGCAATACACTCAGAGATAGTGAGCGATTTGACATCAGATTACTTCATAAATGCTCTAAGAAGATTTGTTGCAAGACGAGGCAGGGTTTCTCATATTTATTGCGATAATGCTAAGACGTTCATTGGCGCGAAAAGGCAAAATGATAAGACCTTTTTTCGTTTTGTTCAGGAAAGTCGAGATGTTCTAAGTTTTTATTGTTTAGAAGAAGTAAAAGTGTGAAAATTCATCCCACCGCGTTTCCCAAATCTCGGCGGTCTTTGGGAGAGACTAGTGGGATCCGTGAAGTATCACTTTAAAAGAGTGGCCTTGTTCATGCTTAGTTATTTTTCAATGTATACGTTGCTAGAATATTGGTTTAGTTTGACATACTGTGTCAAAAAAGGGGGAGGAAATGCACGCACTACGCCTTAATTGTTTACCATTTTTAAGCTCAAAATATGTTTTATGTTTCTCGGAACTGCGACGGGGAAATACAACTGAGCCGGTTTTTTCTAGCTCAAAAAGTTGAATTGTATAAGCCACATGAATAGAGCACAACCAGCCCAGGAAGCTCAGTTCGAGATCGACTCCGGTCCCAAAGTGTTAGAAGGTGGTCCGGGGTTTGTGATAATTGTTGACCCTTATACATTGAACCTCACGAACTAGTCTTGACGTTTTCTTTCGCGAACGTAAAGAAAAGCGCGCATACTGGCCAAGTGTCGGTTGATGGTCCTGTTTTTCCAGTCCATCATACCATACCATTGTGGGTGCAGCGATGTCGTTCTTATCTTCTTGATCTTCAAGACTTCACATCAACAGGGCTTCGCGAGACCACAAGACCAGTCTTCGTCTGGTCTTGGTCTTGGTGACAAGACCGAGACCAAGAGCAAGACTCTACCTCGAAAGCCTCGTCTTGGTCTAAGTCTTGAAAAGAAAAATTGAAACAAAATTTATTGAAATCTGCAAATGTCCATCTACTTTCAATAAGTCTTTTAGTAAATCAATTATTCTTCAAAAATGTATTATTGGATTTTTTTTATATTCAGAGTAATAGGTACCAGTGCATGCTACCTGATCATTGAAACGAATATCCGTAAAATTGAACGCGATTTTTCAGTTGATTCCGTGAAAAATTAGGATTTTCAAATTCTCCATCCAAATGTGTCTTTTTCACATCACAAAGAAAGGGTCATGATATTCCATCTTATCAAACAATAATAATGTTCAAAAAAATGTATTGAACTCTGTGACAAGTTATGAATGAATGTAACAACATGCTGGAATCATCATGTAATGTACCTACATTCCTACGTGAAAAATGAATAATGTGTTAGTGAATATTAAAAATGTTCTTTATACTTGTATATTCATCATATCATATCGTATTCATCATAGTTTTGATGAATATACAATACAAGTATAGAGAACATTTTCAGAAGGAATATTTGTATACCTCGGAGTATACCTTTCCTCTATACAGTGAAACCTCCATAATCCGAACATGCGCTAATCCACTTATGCAAACATCTCGGAACTATTGTCATAATCCGAACAAATCTTGATAATCCGATCACCTGATACCGTATTCTTGAGTTCAGGGGTAGAGAGTCTCAAAAAGTGAATATATCTTTCTTGTTAAGAAACAAATAAAATATTTTGTCACTAGTTTGAAACTACATTCTCCTCAAAGAATTGAAAAAAGGAGGGCAGAAACATAAAACATGAAAAAAATCTTTTTTTTTCTCACGAAAACTCAAGTGAATTTTATATTATGTTTTCTATTTTGTCGTCACTTTATTTTGTTTTTGTTGTTCTAAAAAGTTGTCTTGTTCAAAAAATTGAGCTTTTTCATTATTTAGATTTCCGGTAATCTGAACAAATCGATACTTCGAACCTCGCTTCGAACAGTCCTTTGCAATAATACGTCCGGATTATCGTGGTTGTACTGTAATAACAAACTGTGCCAAAGTCGGTTTATCGGTAGACAGGGCAGCGATGTCAGTTACACAAACCGCATCTTACACAAACCAATCCAAATCTACTTGTTAATATAGGTGAATGAAATGCAAAATGTGCTATGTGACGCTTTTCGGAAACCATTGTTTGGCATGGGTGCCTAGATAAGTTCGTATGGTTAAAAAAGTAAGTAGAAAAGTAGATCCCGTAAAATGTGTCCCAATAGCCATTGGATAGACTTCGCTAACTTATGGGAAGAATTTCTTTTTTTGTTATACTTAGAACATTATTGGAATTTGAAATAAAAGTCGTTTATCATTATTATTATTATTAATAATAGGCAAATGTCAAAGACGTACATTTTCGTGTCACATGCTTTAAAGTGGCGTGAAAAGAGACAACTGCTATTTCGTGCAGGTTGTTAAAATCGTACTGCGAACCCAGGTAATGATAAGCAATAAGGAAGAGTATAGTTGTTTTTTTTTTGTGACAAAAAGACCGTATGTCTTTCGCATTTTTGGAACGTTTTTCTCCATTGACAATGGTTTGCTCATTTTATTGCCTATTGGGCCAAACTATACAATAGGATTCTATTTTTTTCTCCAGTTCAGATCTGCGATTTTTAAGAAACATTCACTGATTGACGTTTTTTGAAAAAAATCTATTGTAGGACTGTTATCAGTATGCTAAGAGAATTTTGAACATTCGGTATAAATTTTTCTCAAGACCATCAAGACCGAGCCTAACAAAACCAAGACCAAGACTGAGCAAGTCTTGTCTTGGTCTTGAGTTATCGAGACCAAGACCAAAACCAAGACAATATCTATGTTTCGAGACCAAGACCAAGACTGGCTGGTCTTGGTCTTGGTCTTGCGAAGCCCTGGAACACCAAAACGGTAGATCCATTCCTTAACCAGTACATCTGCTACTGTTGTCGCTTCTTGGTTTGGCAAGGCATACGCTTCGGCCCACTTGCTGGAGTGATCCATTATGACCAGGATGTATTCATTTCCTCCGTTCGACTCAGGAAATGGTCAAGCAACATCTATGGCGATCCTCTCAAACGGGCTACCAACATTGTACAAGCGCATAGGAGCTTTTGGGCGTTTCTGTGGTCCATTGCATGCAGCACAAACGGCGCATCTCCTGCACCGCTCTCGGACATCGGCCTGACAGTTGATCCAGAAACACCTTTCTCGCAGCTTTCCTAGCATCTTGATCACTCCCAGATCCAGTCGTGACGCCATCATGGACCTCTCTCATCACCTCGGCCTGTCTGCTTCTAGGTACAACTATCTGCCTCCGATTTGTGCCATCCAGATTTTTCATCAGTCTCATCAGGATGCCGTCGCCAATTACCAGTGAGTTCCATTTAGCCCCATTTGCTGAGGACACCACAATCTCACTCTCGCAGTACTGAAACTTGAGAGGGGGCAGGCCGGAGTCTGGTTTGATGCAAATAAGCTTCTCATGAACGAAGACAAAACGGAGAAAAGCATTCGGTTTCTTGGTGTGCACACCGATCCCACTCTTAGATGGAACTACCAGATAAGCCAGATCTCTTCGAGACCTCTGTTTGTCCCTCGCAACCTCACACAGAATGTATCAGATAGTGTTATATTGACATCGTACCATGCCCTGTTTCACTCAGTGATGACCTATGGGGTATTGACATGGGGACACTTCCCCTCGGTGACCAGACTTTTTGGACAACAGAGGAAGGCTATCCGAGTCATTGCGGGTCTGGGCTTCGGAGATGGTTGTAGATTGACATTTGAATATTTCAATAAACTGACGTTGCCATCTCACTATATATGTAAAAACTTGCTGTATGTTAAGGACAATCATACCCAGTTCAGGATGCACAAGACAAAAAAACTTGATAATACCAGCTTATCAAAGGCTGAAAAAATGTCAGGATGGGCCAGGGTATCTGCCACTCAAACTTTTCAACGTCCTTCCAAATAGCATAAAAAACTTGGAACGAGCGAAATTTGAAAATCAAATTAAACATCTTTTGCTCTCAAACTGTTTCTACTCTGTTGAGGCCTCGGCCACACATTCTGAATATTTTAGCCTGCACATTTTCATTATACTTTTTCATTGTAAATTTATTATCATATTAGTCTTTTTTTACCCGATTTTGTGTTCCTGTGTAGTGTGTGACAAACATTTTATTGAATGCAAATATGCACTTAGTTTTGAATTTTTATCTATATTGTATTATTTTTTGATGAATTCAAATACCCAGTGTATAATTACATGAAATAAATTGAGTATTGAGTATTGAGTATTGAGTATTGAGCCCAGTAGGATTTCACTGTTGTTGAAAATCGTGCGACTTCTTGCCAAGTTGGTCGTTGGCCTGCTAGCTTCCATCCGATTACAAGCTTGATATCTGAATCCCTTCCCTGATTCTCGCGAAGCTCCTTAGACTGCCTGGAATCATCCACCACAGTTGTCCTGCGAACGCTCGCTTCTTCTTCCTCAGCTCTTTGACAGAGCTCCGACCTCCTGGACATGGCAACGCAGTTCTTGGGGCATGATCTGGCTCGATGTTCCGTATTTTCCGATAGCAAAGAAGCTGCCCGCATCCCTTTCTTGAGGTTGTTGCGGAGATGCCCAGGTCTGGCACAATTCCAGCACTGCAGCTCCCCTGACTTGTAGGCGTGTACATCTATGATGATCCTTCTCACAATCGCTTCGACGGTGTTTTTCTTTGCGAGATACTGTTCATCAATCCTTTGCTCGAGCGCAGGAAATTTGCAACACTGCTTCACCGCTTTGAGTTCCAGTGCCTTGAACAGCGCATCCACCATATTGCCAGGACGATGAAGACTCGAGGACATCCTTATCTCCTGTTCCCGCAGTCCATCCAAGAATGCCTCTACAGCTAGCCTCCCCATCGCGTTCTCCGGCGTAATTGGGTAAGCCAGTCGTGCAAAGTGAGCTACATCAGCTTCAACTCCTGCAGGCTCTCGTTGGTCTTCTAAAAGTGGTTCTTCAGCTGAGAATGGCGAACGAGAGATTGTCCATATCGAAGCTCCAGGTGCTTGACCAGTACATTGTAGTCCTCCTGCTCTTGGATGTCCAGCGCCTGGAGGATTTCCGTCGCCTTCCCACGTAGTGCTAGAGTCAAGACCAGAGCTTTTTTGGTTCCAGTCCATCCATTTGCCCTTGCTTAGGCCTCAAACTGGCGATGGTAATTGTTCCATGACAGCTTTCCATCAAACTGAGGGGCTTTCATGTGGACTCGCACGGTATCAGCCTCCATTTTAGCGTCCCTTGGCTCCCGATTGCTACCTCCGGTTGTTTCATAATTGTGTTGCCTTCTCACTTCGTCGATTTCGTCTTCCAGGGCCTTTGCAGTTACTCCAAGTTGAATCTCCAGATTTCCGATTCACTCTGCTACATGAGCCTTCAAACAGTTGTAGTTGTCCACCAGCTGTTCTTTGATTTCCTTCTCCATAGCTCTAGAAGATTCTTCAAGCTTCTCTCTCATAATAGCTCTAGAGGATTCCTTGAGTTTTTTTTCCATAACTCTGGGGGATTCTTCGAGCTTCTTTTCCATTGCTCTGGAAGATTCTTCGTATTTCTCTTCGAATTTTCTTGAGCTCTCCTGAAGTTGATCCTCCACCTCATCTTTCATTTCTCCACTGCGTTGGGATCAGGAATCTCAAATTGGAAGGTATCAGGATCCATGCCTTCTTCCATCAAAGCCTTACGAAGCCTTTGTTGTAGATCATCAGGTTAGTTTCATAAAAAAGGCGAGGTCTATCACCCCTCAACCGTTGTCGGTTGAATATCCAAACACACTATATGCAGGGACATAAATTGGGCTCAGAAAGCCCTATTCCGCTAAGGCTTTGATCATTGATCTTTTCCAGATTGCCTGCAGATTGACGTTAGACAGAAGTCACGAATAGGCTTGTCCGGCATATTTTTTTATTACATATTCTATAAAAGCGTATTGTTTTTAGTATTTGTGCAACATTTTATAATTTTCTAAGCCTGTCTATTATGTAAATAAATCATCAGAACCTTGCAAATTTGATACGCCCTGGGCTCGACCAATGAAGTCACTGCAACCGTCGCTGCTAACCGGTGCTTAGTGAACACTGAATAGTGTTCCACAAGCATTCTTTTCAACTCTCAGTTTAAAATATTTTTGTGTCCGCCTCCTTCATTTTTTATCACAATCAATAATATACTATAATATTTGAAGGCTCATTAGTTTTTTGATTGTCATGCAATCGAGCTAAAATGTTGTTTATGTGTTATTGGTGTGTGATATAATCTGATAAAAATGTCACAAAAACATCGTTGTCAAAATTTCACTGAACGACCCCGAGTCTATACCGACTTGGAAAAAAATTTATTTTCTAGTCAACAGTTTGATGATTGATTAGTTCAAATTGAACTGTAGATAACTGTTTTCAAAGTACTATGGTTATATAAACTCACCACAAAAGCTTTAGTACCCAATAACAAAAAACCAGTGGCGTCATATTGATGAAAATCCATGCAGACTATCCCAGTCGATATACCGGTACATTGTTATTCGTATTTTTTACACATTACCAATCTTATCTGTGAGCGAAATCATTTTTCAAGGCTGGAGTAGAGATCGGAAACGATGCCTATCCAATAACCGTTCAGAAAACAAAAAATATCAGAAGAACTAAAAATGCTTTTTATCAAGAGACTGATTCGCAAGTGGTGTCGTTTGATATCTATAGGTAGGTATCCACTATAAAAATATCTTTATATTTGAAGGCTTATTAGTTTTATAATTTTTATGCAATCAAGCTTAAACTTTGTTTATGTGTTATTGTTGTGTGATATATGAAAAAAATGTCAAAAAAAACATCGTTGTCAAAATTTCACTGAGCGAGCCTAAAGTCTATGCCGACTTGGACTAAAATTAATTTTCTTAGTCAACAGTTTGATGATTGATGAGTTCCAATTGAACTGCCGAAATGTGTTTTCAAAGTACTATGGTTATATAAACTCACCACAAAAGCTTTAGTACCCAATAACAAAAAACCAGTGGCGTCATATTGATGAAAATCCATGCAGACTATCCCAGTCGATATACCGGTACATTGTTATTCGTATTTTTTACACATTACCAATCTTATCTGTGAGCGAAATTATTTTTCAAGGCCGGAGTAGAGATCGGAAACGATGCCTATCCAATAACCGTTCAGAAAACTAAAAATATCAAAAGAACTGAAAATGCTTTCTATCAAGGGACTGATTCGCAAGTGGTGTCGTTTGATACCTATAGGTAGGTATCTACTATAAAAATATCTTTATATTCGAAGGCTCATTAGTTTTATAATTTTTATGCAATCGAGCTAAAACTTTGTTTATGTGTTAGTGGTGTATGATATATAAAAAAAATGTCAAAAAAAAACATCGTTGTCAAAATTTCACTGAGCGAGCCTAAGGTCTATGCCGACTTGGACAAAAATTAATTTTCTTGGTCAACAGTGTGATGATTGATGAGTTCCAATTGAACTGCCGAAATGTATTTTCAAAGTACTATGGTTATATAAACTCACCACAAAAACTATAGTACCCAAGAACAAAAACACTAGTGGCGTCATATTGATGAAAATTCATGCAGACTATCCCAGTCGATATACCTGAACATTGTTATTTATATTTTTTACACATTACCAATCTTATCTATTCTGTGAGCGGAATTATTTTTCATGGGCGGAGTAGATATTGGAAACAATGCCTATTCAATAACCATTTAGAAAACAAAAAATACCAAAAGAACTGAACATGCTTTTTATCAAGTGAGATAGATGACAGATGACTGACTGACGCAAGTGGTGTCGTTTGAAATAGGTAGGTATCTACTATGAAAATATTTCTCAATATCACATGCATTGCCGAACGCATAATATTTACAATGCCTTGTATGTGACAGCCATTGCTCGTCTCCACCAGTTAAGAATTGTAGTGCAACAGATTCGCTCCATTCTCTCATCGATTTGGACGATCATGCGTCGCATCACGGGTAGCATATTTACTCTTCATTTTCCATTTGTTGAAATATTCATCTAGCAAATTTAAAAAGTCTTGTAACCTTTCTCTTTTCACAATGGAATTTTTATAAGTCGAAACAAGCAAAGTATCGTCCGCAAAGAGTGATAGCTTGGTATTTTAAACTGATGGTATATCCGAAGTATAAATATTATTAAGGATTGGTGACTGTATCGACCCTTGTATCCTGCTTTTTGGGAAATGAAATCCCAAAAAATGTTACCCATTTTAATTCTAAAGAATCATGATTTAGAGGGTTTTTATAAGTGATACGAAATGTGGAGAAAATCCTGCATGTGATATTTTAAACAGAAGCCCCTCATGACAAACCTTGTCGAAGGCCGTTTCCACATCAAGAGACACCCAGAGATTTTCTGGGACTGTGAGTATCCCTCTTGTGAGACCTTCAACAAGTCTGACAATGATGATACAAAACCAAACTGTTCATCGGAGATTATATTTAAATTGTCGCACCCAATTTTGAATGATTTTCCCAAACTACTGAACTGAGAAAGGCAATAGGTCTATGTTATCAACCAGAGATGAATCCTTATCACTTCATCGTATTAGAATTATATTTGCCTTCTCCAAGAAGTATGGAAAATAATTTGTAAAATTAGTTGTGAGTTTGTGTTAGGTTGGGTTAGTTTGTGTTTAGTATAAAATGTATCCTTATTGTGAAGTTCAAGAGATTCTAATGGTAACGACCGTCAGTACGACGATCGTCGAGCACGATGAGGGATTGGAATGTAGTTTGTCAACTACAATTCCTAACGTAAAAACGAGCAATCGCTGTCACATGGGAGGCATTGTGGATATGCTACCCGAACCTCCACCTCTGTGTACTCGACAATCAAATCAAATGTAAGAATTCAATAAAAAGGTGAGTATGTAAGAACTCACTTGAAATGATAAAATACTTTTAGATGTCCTTGTTTATAGTATTCGTTATCGTCAATTTCAATGTACGTTGTTTGGGTTACTTGGAATGTCAACATGATCACTTTAAAAATGACTTGGGCTTCATTCTAGATTGGAAAAGATGAATGGAATGTCCCACTCGAGGAACTACTTTCACGTTCTAGTCGAAGTTCTGGTATAGTATATCTAGTCTTCTTAATATCCCAAGTTGACTTCAAATGAAATTTTATAGAGAGCCATTATTTTCTTCAGGACAGTGAAAAAAACCCTTCTTTTATGAATGCCAAGTGAGTGCTTCAGGGAATAATTTCAACATTGGGATATCTCAGGTTGCTGCCAAGTAGTTTGTTACCAGCTTCAAAACGGTTGGATCAAAATGGATTAGTTGTTTTGGAAAAACTTCAACTTCTCTTACAGGGAACGATTTCAATCCATCGTTTTAGCTTGAAGGAAAAAAGAAGCCCCTCATATGCACATTCCAAGAGGCTTTCATTAATCTCATCCAAACACCATCAACAATAAACAATACGAGTTCTGTTTTTAAGGCTATTGAAGAGTTCGTATGTAGAATGTGATTGAGATCATTGAAAACTATGTTGATCTCTTTCTACATGTGACCGTTGTATTACAAGATTAATTTTATTTTATTTTTTGTAAATAGTGTGACATTTTTTCAAGTGTTGTTTTGCTTTTTGATTAAATTTACTTCTGAGCATATCTTGAATGTGTTATAGTTTTTGTGTGTATTGAGGCGAAGCAATAATAAACGCCAGTATGTGTTTGGTGTATATAAAAATAATGTGTGTGTATGGAGAGTTATTTAATGTGGGGTGAAGGCAGACAGGTTCAGAATGGACCCAGTTTTTTTTTATAAGTAGCATTGCATTACCAAAATATATTTTTGTTAAAAACATTTACACTGGAGGGTGTTATCTTCAGCGATTCTAAATTTTAGCGACTTTTGGAAATCTGTAAGCCACGCACGGAAAGTTAACCTTGAAGTGACAGAACAACACACAAGTGTAAGCGTAGTGATGAGCTTCCGGGGTAATGTCCCTGACACCGCAGTCTCTGATTGGCTTATCGTGTTTTCTCTATGCCTGTCTTTCAATCGAAGAGATGCATTGCCTGAATAAGTTTGTGACTCTTCGTACTGTTTATGTGTTTGACCTTGAAGGAATGGCTGTAAATTCCCCAGTATCCTTTCTTCAGAACGTCAGTGCTTCACATTCAAAGATATGTGAGTCTGTTTCCTCCTCTGCATTACATGGCCTACATATGGGTTAAGCATTGAAGATGCCCAGGGTATGCAGAAGTGCAGTGTCCAGTTAGTATCCCTGATACTTTCCTATGCTGATAACTACTGAGTTTCAGTTGACTTCTCGTGGATCATTGTTGGATTTCCTCTGCCATCACTGTGTTTTAGTCTCCCGGATGCATATTCCGTAACAGCACCTGTGCTAGATTATTTGTTCAAAGTCGTCATTGCGATCTTCATGTCAGTAACGAAATCTGCGCTACATGGAATACGGGGTACGTACACTGTATCAGCACCCGCGCTAAAAATACAAAATTCGTTTTACTTGGTTATCCATTTTGTGTCGGGATTGCACGTAAACGTCTCACAGATCAAGGTCTCTAATTGATCTTTGGAAATATGAATTTGTTAATTATTGTCGTATAGTACCGATCGTACTTGTATAAGGAGCACCAGAAGCAGCATGGAAAAAGTAAGAAGATTGCCAGAAAATAGGGTTAAAATTATGCAACTTTTCCTTGTTGAGGTAACGTTAACCATGTGTCTTGTGTTGTTCATCATCTTGATTTATTAGCCTTCGTAATACCAGGTGGTGTACAAATAAACCCCAGGCATCTATTTTTGGAAAAAAGAAATTTTTTTTCTTCAGCGGCTACCTATCTTTTGTTTTCAGTTCAAAAAATATCTTGTATCCCATGTTACTTTTTGGCGTTGATACTACGAAGGTTAGGAAAAAATTGATGAAAATCCTACTACATTTTGTCCGGCTGTAAAACAATTCTTGAAAAATGAGAATAAGTAAAGTTAATTTTTTATTTAAAGTTACAGTGACTAATCAAAATTGTAGGTTGATTGTTGTGATGATAGTTTTGGAATGATCAGAATCCTTCTTTGATCGAGAAAACTAAGTTTTCTCAAAAATATTTTATCTTTTCATTGCAATTAGCGAGCACTTTATGGCATTAATTTTGCTTTCCAACCTTCAACCTCCAATTTTGATCTGTCACGGTAACTTTAAATAAAAAATGAACTGTATGTTAGATGCCAAGACTGAAAATAGTCTTGCTTTGTTGGTGGCTCATATACTTGTTTTTTAGATAAAATGGTTTGCATCCCAGTGAAAAGAGAACTGGTTTACGAAATGATGTTGTAGCATTCACATTTTCCACTTAACTGGTACTCGCCAATTAGTCTTATAAATCCACTTTTGCAATAGGCCATTTCAGAAACCTGTCAACATAACGTCAAAATTGGCAGCTTGTACCGTGAACAATACATGTTTTACAAATTAGTTGAGTTGTTATCAAAACATCAATAAAAAAGGGTTAACATAACTTACTTTCACTTTTTCTATGATAATGATATGGTCTGCAAATTTGCAACTTCCACAGTGACTAACATACCCGGCCTTGAAATATTCAAAAGCATTCAAACTTTTATAAGCTTTTAACAGCTGTGCGGTATAATAACTTGTGGTATGCACTAAATAGCTGATTATGTACATGTTAGTTATTTTTGAAAACCCCTTGGGGCTTACATCAAAGTCTGAATGACTTAAACCAAAGGGGTCTATCTTGTTTACAATCGAAATTTTGTGTTTGCATCTATTTAATCAAAATTTCTGGGTTTCGAGGTTCTAACTTCGCGAGATGATCACTCATTTCACAGCTTTCCAGGATCAGAATCTCAAGAAAACCATATTGCACACTTAGCATTTCGAAAAATGTCTCAGAAAGTGAAGGAAAATTGTCAGTAATTGTGACAATTAGAGGTTAATAATTTTTGTTTACGGTACAATCAGCTGACTTTTAGGTTACGTTCTTAAATGTCCTATGTTTATCGACAAATTACCTTAATCCTTTATTTTGCACAGCTGAAAGTTTACGACACGGTGTTGCAATATTTTCATTTTTCAGTCTGTATTATTATGGTAATGAGGTGTAGTCTTTTGGGGTAATTTGCTGCTTGTCCATTTGATTTATTACTCTATGTCAGACACTTGACAATGTCAACTTGACACTATTACACTATTTCAGGTTCCCATCCTGACGTTGATCCCTTTGGTCGTGAGTGCAAGGCGTTAAAGTGCTGGGCGTCATTGTTTATCTTTAATATTCCAATGTATCGTTTAGTTTTAACGATATTTTACATTTGAAATGTCCATGGACCTCCCCTGAAAAAATGGGTGTGTTTTATCCAGTGATGACATAGATTGTTTCCAAATTCCTATAAACCTAACGGGGTGAACTATCCCCACTTTTCATCTTGGGGTGGTTACTGAGAATGAAACCTTATTTAAGGGTTTTTTTTTCCTCGAATCTTCCTTGTTAACTTCAACTCCAATACCAAACTACCATATTGATGGTTTGCTGAGGTCTGATGTCTCGATCACCAACTCTGATGATTTGTCCCGAAATTTTACAGGTAGGCGAAGTGTTTTACCATAGATGAGTTCGGCGGAAGGGATGCCAAGTAAAACGAAAGGTATAGCTTCTATCCATGTATGACCAGTGTGGCACATTAGAGAAGCTTTCAGTTGTCGTTGAGGGCGTTCGATGATACCATTCGCACAAGGGTGGTAAGCTGTGGTCCTTGATGTTTGAAATCCAACAAGCTATCCCAATTCTCGAAAAAGGTAGGCATCAAATTGGCGTCCTCGATCTGAAGTAATGCGCTGAGGTACACCAAAAGGTGCAGTCCATTCTAGAAGGAGTGCTTGAGCAACCGTTTCAGCAGTTATGTTTCTGAGTGGTACAACTTCCAACCAACGGGTGAATCTGTCCGTCATCGTGAGAAAATATCTGAATCTATTTGCAACTGGAAGTGGTCCAATTAGATCAATAATTTTTACAGTTGTACTCATTATCAATAATTGATTAATTCATCAAATATACCTATGTAATTGATTTATAATATTTCTCTAATTAACTGAGTGGTACTTGCGCCGTACATTGCGATATACGTATTACCACACCTCAAAAGGTTCATGAACATTTTCTTCTCTGTAGTTATGCTTTAACATCAACTTAATTCACCATTTTCAACTTTGCGGATTTTTGAATCCTTTTTCAATAACTATTTTTTTTCTTTTGATAACTATAACAGTACCTATCGGTAAACTTTTCCAAGTATTTTGTGATATTTTTTCAACACTTGAACTGTATCAAAGTTTTGTGAGTGGATCAATAGGGTTGGTGTGAAAACCACCCATATTTCAACTTTGTTCGACAAGCTGTATATTTATGTAAATAAATGCTGGTCATGATGGTTTGGGACACACTTTGACTCCAGACATCACAGTGGATCTTTTTACACAAGGTTCCTTTCTTTTTACCAATGAAAAATTGAGTGACGCCCTCTAATTAAACTTTCTCATGATCAAAAGTAAACTGTACTCTACTCTACCACCCATCGCCAACGACAAGAGCTGCCGCAGCCAATTTTGTTGAAGTCAACATGGAAGATCAAAAAGAAGGCTACAATGTGAAAATTTTTGTCTAGCCAACTGCCGTTTCCAGAGGAAAGATCAATATGGGTGGAAGAAGGGCTCACGTTGCTGGTAGAAACTCCAAAGGACATTCAACAAGGAAAAGTAGAAACCCTTATGCGCTTGCTGAATTTGTTGCTGCATATAAGGGGCTTGGCTCTAATAAATCTGAAAGTAATCAGGTTACTCATGTGTTCAATCAGTTTCTCAATATATCATTCTCAAAATCATAAATGTTCAAGTTTCGTTCACACTGTATTTGAAATTTTGGCCGTTTCTTTTGTTTTCAGATTTTGGATCTTCTCTCTCTACTTTTCATCATTTGAATGTATGACAATTATTATCGACTGTATTTCATCACATTATAAAATATATCAACTAAAGTAACTGATTTACTTCAGTGGTTGTAGGGCTTCGCGAAACCACAAGACTACTCTTGGTCTTGTCTTGGTCTTGGTGACGTTCAAGACCAAGACACAATAGTTAATAAAATCTGCTAATGTCTCTATCTACTTTAAATAAGTCCTTTAAGTAAATGAATTTTTCAAATGTGTATTATGGGAATTTTCCAAATTACAGTAGATTCCATGAAAAATTAGGAGCTTCAAATTTCCCATCTCAATGTGTTTTTTTCCACATCACAAAAAAATGATCCTGATAATCCATCTAATCAAACAATAACAATGTGCATTGAAAATGTATTGAACTCTGTAACAAGTTATGAATAAATGTAACAAATCATCAAGTAATGTAGTACCTACATTCCTACGTGAAAAATGAATACTGTGTTAGGTACTGAATATTGAAAATGTTCTTTATTCTTGATTATTCATCATAGTTTTGATGAATATACAATTAGAGAGAACATTTTTAGGAGGGAAAGTTGTATACGTATTCTCTATACAGTACAACCTCCATAATCCAAACATGCGCTATTCCGAACATCCACTATTCCAAACAGTTCGGAACCATAGTGATAATCCGAACAAGCCTCGATAAACTGAACACCTGCTACAGTATTTTTGAGTTTAGGGAGTAGAGAGTCACAAAAAGTGAATATATTTTTGAAAGAAAACAAATTATATGTCCTGACATTAGTTTGAAACTACATTCTCCTCCTGATTCTCCTCGAGGAATTGAAAAAATGAGGGCAAAGTAGCAGAAACACAAAACAAACAAAAAATCACATTTTTTTCTCACTAAAACTCGAGCTAAGACTCTAATTTAGTGTTTTTTATATTATGTATTATTTTTTACTTCACTTTATTTTGTTTTTTGTGTAATTTAGATTCTTTTGAAAAGTTTTTTTGTTCAAAAAATTATGGCCATTATCCGAACAAATCGATACTCCGTAGCTTGTTGGAATAGTATCGTCATTCCAGGTAATAATGAACAATAAGGAAGAGTAGTTGTCTCTTTTCGTGACAAAAAGACCGTAAGTCATTCGCATTTCAAAAACGTCTTTTTTTTTTCATTGAAAATTATTGTTTGCATATTCAATTGCACAACTAACCCAAACTATACAATAGGAAACAATAGGAATTTATTATTTTCTTCGGTTCAGAACTGCGATTTGAAGATACATTCACTGATTGACGTTTTATAAAAAAGATCTATTGTGGGACTTGTGTGCTGTATGTTGTAAATTGAAAATTCGGTATACATTTCTTTCAAGACCATCATCAAGACCAAGACCACGACTATCACGACCAAGACCAAGACTGAGCCAGTCTTGTCTTGGTGTTGAGACCAAGACCACATTTATTTTTCGAGACCAAGGACAAGACTGGCCAGGCTTGGTCTTGGTATTGCGAAGCCCTAATCAAAGTTCAATTTCTATTTTTGTTTTATCTAAATAGATCCCATGATAATTCTGTTAATTTAACAAAAGTCGGTACCCGGAATGTTTTTGACATGAGTAATTCAAATTTGATAATATTATGACTCTATTCTGTTTGTGGCGCCATCTAGAATCATTTTAACTGTCTCAAATAGTCATAACCTTGGTCATAACTTTTTTGCCGAACCTTGTATCTTTGTTTTGAGTAAAAAATTATTGAAGCATTATTTTTCAATAGAAACGACGATACTCTTGTTAAGAGTTGCTAGGAGCAACCGTTCTCGAGATATTTGCACTTGAATTAATCCATGCAATGTGATTTTCAATTTTGACAAAAGTTTCGATGCTCGATTGTTTTTACAAAAAAAGTTGAATAATTTTAAAAAAACGAAAAAAAAATAATGAAACTATAAAATCAAAACTTTTTTTTTCAGTAAGTGGCGTTAAAACAATTGTCAAAATTACCATGGAAACGCTGTTTTCAATGTCACCTGTGTCTACTTTTACCATTTGCTATTGAAAACCACATTGCATCGATTAATTTATGTTCAAATATCTCGAAAACGGTTGCTCCTAGCAACTTTCAACAGGAGTATCGTCGTTTCTATTGAAAAATAATGCTCCAATAATTTTTTACTCAAAACAAAGATTCAAGGTTCGGCAAAAAAGTTTATGACAAAACAAATTGTAAGTCATGATAATATCAAATTTGAATTTGTTATGTCAAAAACACTCTGGAAACCGATTTTTGTCAAATCATCAGAATCATTATGGGATTTTTTAATATAAAACAAACATAGAAATTGAACTTTGACACCCTGTATCTCGAAAACGAAGCGTTTTCAAAGAAATTTTCATATGGCAGAATAATTTTTTTTTCAGTGTAGAATATACGGTTCAAATATTTCAACGTAATCTCGAGACACCCTGAATAATGGAGGATTTGAAACGTAAGCGTGAGGGCGTATAAGCAAAACTTACCCCATTTTCCGAATATTTGAAATCAATAAAAACCAATTCGAACTAAACTAGAAGTCATAGAGTAAGATAAGCGCAAAAATCATACGGATAATCTTATTGCGGAGTTTGGCAGAATCATATTGAGGCCTTCAGCTCAGACTTTGATTTAGAAATCGAGTATGCAGTGCGAGAATATTTTCTACTTGTCATTCTACAGTAAATTTTCCATACGAAAGCAATTAAGGCATATTATAATTAAAAGTCGTACCGAATGTGATAATGGATCTAATAATGGCAGTTTTTGTTCTCATAACTTGGGCTGAGACTTGGGCATACAGTTGAAGCCTATTGAGCTTCCTAAATTCAAAGTTTCTTATCATAATTGGTCACGTTAGAATATGCAGACTTATTTGAGTAATCATCAGTTAAGAAGAATGATAATTAGGACATCAGTCTTTTCCAATATTTAAGTAGTTCCTTGGAAAGCGCCGTTACGATAATAAGAAATTACCTATTTCAAATCAAGTCCAAGCTTTGTTATGCCTACATGACATTTCCATGAAGCATTTGTATGCACTAAAGCAATTGGATACTTCCACGCTGAGGGCCTTGGAAAATACCAAAACAAGTGGCGAAATCTCCACATTTCATGAATTCAAATCATTTCTTGAAGCTAGAGCGGATTAAGTAGAAACATCGAAAGCCTGAAATTCTGAGAA
This sequence comes from Orchestes rusci, assembly GCA_958502075.1. Classification (NCBI taxonomy): domain Eukaryota; kingdom Metazoa; phylum Arthropoda; class Insecta; order Coleoptera; family Curculionidae; genus Orchestes; species Orchestes rusci. Next base: position 9,045,593 of record OY293313.1, on the reverse strand, counting down.
AAAACATCAGACGGGCGCAAATGTGAAGACACAATTTCATTAAAAATATTCATGTAATAACCCAAGAATACGCGGTTTTCATGCGGATTCAGAACAACGCAGCTATTCAATATGTAAAAGGGATCCTAGCAATAATAGTTGACAAACATTCATGAAACTTTTACCTAGAAAAAAGTTTGACAAGAGCAGAGAAGTCATTATTTGCACGAACTGTCTGAAGCCTGGACATCTATCATAAACAATGCAATCAGAACTCATGCTAAAGATCATTGAGAGCATCATTCAAGCAGTAATTCAACTCAGTAAAAATTTTCTAGCGAATCATTCAGAATCTACTCCAAATGATGGGCGACCAAATTCATCAGGGGCTCAATTTTTGAAAACCGTGGAGTAAAACAGCCGAGAGGAAGCCTACTACTTTCTCTCGGCTGTTCTACTCCCCGGTTTTCAAAAATTGGGCCCCAGTTGTGATGATCAAAAACTCATACCCTGTCACGTTGTCTAATTCCAGTTCTGCAAATCAGGTCATTTTATCTATGATATTGGTAAATTTCTCAGATAAAAATAGCAAGGTATATGTAGTCAGAGCTTATATGGATTGTGGATCGCAAGGCTCATCCATATTTCCAATGATTTATGTGACACAATTGGATGTGGAAGGCATAGAAAAGTGAATATAATATCTCAGTATATTTTATTCACTTTTCTATGGTGGAAGGTCGGAGTTGAGCTTGGTAGTGAATGACATTAATCATAATCATACGTCATCCAATATAGAATATCAATAAGGAATGAGGGCCCTACCCTCATTGATGAACTATCGGGTCTCTTAGACCATGGATGAGTAATTCAAAATCTTATATGAAATACAAATGTAACATGAAAATGTACTCAACTGTTAATACATTCCAAAAGCAATTAAATTGTGTTCTAGTGTCGGAGATAACAGCGAATACGTCAGCGATTGATATTAATCTTGAAGATTTAAAAATTCCAAATCATTTGAGATAGACTGATAAAGCCTTTCATAAAGCGCAAAAGGTTGATATACTCATTGGAAATAATCTCTTTTGGGATATTCTATTGCAAGGCAAGTTCTCTTCAGATGAAGGCAAGCCATTTATGCAGAATACACTCTCTGTATGAATCAAAACCCTATTTTTCAAAAAAAATGACTTCAAGACAAAGGTACTTCACCACAAACATGGGCATTCAAATTCAACTATCCAGATTTTGGGAATTGGAATTGTAAGAACTTGTGTCCAAAGAGCATTCTACCAAAATTACTCATCGTGATTTGAATGGCAGATTCATAGCGTCATTACCATTTTCGCGAAAAACAATCAATCTAGAAGATACACTTCTGCTTGATCTGCTGAAAATTATGTTCTATAGTCTGAGGCAACGTAATGCCTCATCAAGGAGTCCTGAAGGAGAATGCAATAACTACTAAGTTCAGGGTAGTGATCGATTGTAGCACGGGTGTTTCATTAAACGACATTTTATTGGCCGGACCAGCATTACAAAGCGATTTGTTTTTCATTTTGTTACGTCTTTGAATCTTTTCTCACGTTATTAGTGGTGTTGGATGTTGATTTGGTGACTACTTCACCCCAAAAGTAGAACGTGGGCAGGTGAAGTTGTCAATAGGTATTAAGATTTTGATGTGGATTGAATTGAATTGCAGAGACGCAAGAAGTGGCGACATAGAAAAAATGTACCGCTAGGTACCCGTCAGCCCTGAAGATAGAAAACAGCAATGCATCTTATGGAGGTCTAATTCTCAAGACTGTAACTTACATCATGGAATGTTCCTCTCATTTGGCAATGAAATGTTTGTGCACTATAGGTATTTTCCCGTCGATGACCTGTTGAAGAAATTCGTTGTTGAATTTCGTGACGCATGTGAAGAAATATCCGGGGTCTCAAAAGCCTCAGGGTTACCTATTTTTTTTCAGCATGAATCAGACATTCTGGAACGTATTTAAAAAATCCGGTATTGCATCTGTATTAGAATTCAGAATTCGGTGATAATCAAAACGCAAAATCATCAGGATTGTATGCTGTGTAATATAATCCACTCATCTTATAAGGGGGAAGGTAACTAGGCGACGCATATTTTTTGCGATTTCAGAGATCTTCGATCCTCTTGGACTACTACACAGTCCTTGTAGGTATTATCAGCATCGAGGTCGCATCACCAACAACTATGGTTACAACAGTTATCGTGGGATGATCCGGTTCCCATGAATTTACAAAATACATATTTGTTGCGGCTCTGAACCCAATTAGTTCTTCTGAATCATCTTAGAGTGCCACGTCATGTGGGGTCTAAAAGATTCGTTTATACATAAATTCATGTGTCAATGTACTTAATTTGGCCCAGAGTGAATGTTTAATGTCAAGAATACCACGCTATACTGAAGACTATTTCATCAATTGACATGGCCAGCTGACGAATCGATAAGTACGTTTTTGGTATACGTATCAAATGTTCAAAGTATTTATGTGAAGAACAGTGTTACCACCTAATTTTGTATCTGAACTCTGTATCTAGTATTAGAATGCCTGACATGCGTCAATTTTAGTTTTGAAGTATTTGCACTACTGAGATACTGAACACGTGCTCGAAAAATGAAATGATCTGAAATGTACAACAAACACCCGATATAAATAATAATTGTGAATCGCAGCTTTTATCTCTGCAGATAAATGTAACAGAATTTCATAAAATTTTGATAAGTACAGTTCATTTTTTATTTAAAGTTACAGTGACAGATGAAAATCATGGTTAAAGGTTGACAAACATCAGTCGATCGTGTGTTTTTATTTTTAGATGAACATGAAATCGCTACTTTCAGTACTTTTGCTTTTGATCTCAATCAAAATGAAATTCTCCCATTGCATCTTTAGAAAAAAATTGGATTATCAGTATCAGTCTCCCTTTATCAGTTGAATTTAGTTCGGAGTTGAATAGCAAAATAAATTCACCTTCGACACAAAAAATACGTATTATTATATTGTACAGGGTGTTACCGTATATTTTTGCAACCCACCTAGAGAGTTTATTTGAAACAATATTGAAACAAGGTTGATACAAAGCTTTCATGGTTTTTCATGATCTTTCAGAATCTGTAGACAAAAATGACAAAAAAAGTAGGTACATGTCAATTATTGACAGTTTGATGATTTTTTCAAATGGAACACCCTGTATATTATTTCAAAATTTTGTAGACCTTTTTATTCTGTTTCCAAATATATTTATATTTTTTTCCATTTTTGTTTCATTTGAAAAAATCATCAACCTGTCGATATTTGACATTTACTTACTTATACTTTTATTGATATTTTTGCCTACAGATTCTAAAAGTTCATGAGAAACCATGAAAGTTTTGTATTCACCTCATTTCAATATCTTTTCAAATAAACTTTCTAGGTGGGGGGTGCAAAAATATACGGGAGCACCCTGTACATATACACTCACCATAAACAAACAGATCAAACTGTTAACAAGAGTGGGAGCCTTAAGCCTTGAGAGAGATGGAACTATTTGACAGCTCTATGAACCACAGTCCGGCTTGTTTTTGAATACGGTTCAAAATCTTACTTTTGTGACGTCACCGTTTAGCAAGAAAATGCCATGTATTTAAACCGACTTGAACCGTATTAGCACAAAAAAACGCCATTAACCTCCAATTTTGACACATGTCAGGCAGTTTTAAAAAAATCATTGGGATAAGATACAATATCTCGATGAAAAAATAACAAATTTCACTTTGCACTTATTTCATTCTCTCACTCATTGACGTAATAAGAAAAAGGACCAACGCGGTGTTACTTTACAACAGTTTTTGTACATTTTGTAGTATATCTCATCGATTCTTTATTTGATTTGGTCGTGCGTAAACTATGTCATATTTTTTATATGAAACTGTCAATTTTTATATTAAAAACTTGAAATTTGTTTAGCACTGATTTATTTTGAATTTTTTTAAAACTGTGTAAAGTCACCTTGCAACAGTGTCAATCTACACTAGCATCTAAAATGCCTCAAAATTCAAAGTATAAGCTCTTTTAACGTGATTTTACATGATCTTATTATTTTAAAATATAGTTTGAAGCATGGGCAACAAATTTGAAGAAAAAAAAACTCATATATTTCCTGATATTTTTCACGAAAGTTATTTATTTTGTACTATCTCAGTCTTCAGTTAGGAACATTAATGGGAAACGCTTAAACTAAGTTTAAAACTTGATAAACAAGCAACAACAAAAATAGAAAATATAAAAAATAATGAAACATAAATTCTTATTTTATCTTCTTCTTCTTCTTCCTTCTTAGAAATAGGCGAACCGCCTGTTTATTTGCGTCGTCTCTACCCGTCAGACTGCCAAATTGTCGCTCCATCGCTTTCGTGGCCGCTCTAAGCTTCTTCGACCTAGCGGTGATTTGTCACGCGCAGTTCTGACTATTCTTCCGTTGTCCATTCTGCTGATGTGCTGGTCCCACTCTCTCTTCCTATCAAGTACCCATTCGTTTACGTTTTCCACCATGCATGCTCTCCTTATGTTCTCACTTCTCTCCCTGTCCAGAAGGGTCTTTCCAGCTATTCTGCGAAGTACTCTCATTTCGGATGTCTCTAGTAGTTGTTTGGTTTTTGCCGTATCAGGTCTAGTTTCTGCAGTGTATGTCATTATTGGTCTTACCGCGGCCTTATAGATTCTGGACTTCGTTTCCACCGTTATATTTTTATTTCGCCATATTGTGTCATTCAAACATCCTGCTATTCTCGTTGCCTTTGTTGTCCTTTCTCTGACCTCCGCCTCAACATCGCCATATCCTGAAATATCTATGCCTAGATATTTAAACTTCATTTCCTGCTGGATAATATTGCCGTCCACTTCTAGTTTGCATCTTAGTGGTACTTTTGATGTCGTCATGCATTTAGTTTTCTTAGTCGATATGCGCATATTGAGTGACTTGGCAGTGCAGCTAAATCGATGCAGTAAACGCTGTAAATCGTCTTCACTTTCAGCCAGTAACACACAGTCATCTGCATAGCAGAGAACTGTAATATCCTGGTCACCCATGCTGTATCCCTTTAGCGGGCGTACATTTCTTATAATTTCGTCCATGATGATGTTGAACAAAAGAGGACTCAGGGAGTCACCTTGTCGAATACCACGACCTGCACTTATTGGTTCGGTCAGTGCTCCATTAATTTTGGCCTGAATTTGATTCGCTTCATATATGTTTTCGATAGTTTTAATGAGATTGTGTGGTATTTGCCTATTATAAAGAAGATGCACAACGTCTTTCAACCGCACACGGTCGAACGCCCCCTCCAAATCAATAAAGCACATATACGCTGGTCTATTGTATTCAATTGATTTTTCTGTTATCTGTCTTATAACAAAAACCGCATCCGTACATGATCTGCCCGACCTGAATCCCTGCTGTTCATCTGCTAAGGATGTTAAATCGTTAATTTTGTTTGTTATAACTTTGGTTGTTAGTTTCAGGGTAGTGCTCAAAAGATTTATGCCTCTATAGTTTGAGGGCAGTTTCTTGTCACCCTTCTTAAACATAAGAATAGTGGTGCTGGTTCGCCATTCATCGGGTATCCTATGTTGGTAGATGATTTTATGAATAAGGGATGTAATCTGCTGAATTAGGCATTGGCCGCCATATTTAAGTAGTTCATTGGGTAGTAGTAGTTCATTATTTTATAAAAACTAAAAACTAAACACTTCTTTAATCCTAAGAAACTGGATAATACTGACACAAGTATAGGTAAGTACCTAATAAAGGAAAAATTAAAAATTAAAATTTTTAACATCAATCTTGAATTTGTGAAGTCCTCTTCTGACCGGAGTCTTCAAAATTTCAATAATATCATCTTCAGACTGTTCGGATATGTCATCCTGGGGAGGAAATACAAATATATTGTCTCGCTTTTGACGTAAATATTTCACTATAATTTCTGGTCGATGAACTTCCTTGATTTGTCCGATAAAATGCTAAAGAGATTTTTTTGAAGATAATTTAATAATCACAAAAGCTCCTTCTCTTGGATATGGGGTTTCTTCTGCATTTCCGTCATCGTGTTCATCACCTTCTGGTAACAGTTCTTTCAAGTTTTCATCGACGTTTCCTTCTTTGGATTCTTCTATATCTGAGTCTGATGGTTCTGGGCATATATCTTCAAATGACACTGATTTTCCAGGAGCAACTTTAAGTGTCTTTTTGCTTTGGCGGGCTTCCTTTTCGGTAGTACGAGGAGAGCGTGTTTCTTTTAAATAGTCCAATAATGTCTCGCTTAAATTATTTGAGACATGCTGTCCTGCCCTCAGTGAAGGCAACCTTTTTAAAACTTCCTGTGGGTTAAATGGAATAATTCCCGTCCCTCGAAACGCCCCTTCGATAGTTTTTTGGTTGGTCAAGTCTAATTGCTGCATTAATCTTTTTAGCAAAGCCGAGAAAGAAGTTTTATTTAGGGTTTGATCTCGAGGATTTTGTATTTTATAATTTAGAAGTATTTGTCTCCAAATCCTTTTGAGGGGTGCGTAGTAGGCAACGTCCAATGGCTGGGTGAGATGAGTTGCGTTTTTTGGTAAAAATACAAACCTGATGTTATTTCTTTAGCACTCTACTATTATGTTAACATTAAGGTGAGACGATAAATTGTCGCCTATTATAACTTTCGGCCCAGGAACTTTTTTCGCCCAAGGAACAACAATGGTGGTAAACCAATCTTCAAATGAAATAGAATCAAACCATCCCGATTTTGATCTATTGTAACGAGCATGTTTCGGTCCTCCAATGGTCCATTGGTCATACAGTCTCTCTGCCTTGTAAACTGTATAGGGTGCTAAAACTTCCCCGGATCCTGTTATGGCAAACATGATCGAAATCGATGCCTCAAAAGTATTTAATACTCGTTCTGGATATTTCATTCCTCGGCGAAAAATACACCTGGTAGAACCAGGATCGTCAAACAAGTTTGTTTCATCAAAATTTAAAATATTAGTGGGTGGAACGTTTTCTATACTTTGCCTTAAATTTTGAAAATATTCATTCATTTCTTCGTCGTTTTTTTCAGCTCGAGCACGCTTAATATTTTGACAACATCGTTGTGACAATCTGTGTTTGTGTCTATCTAAGAAATTTAGGGCCCAATCACCTCCTGGTAGATTGTCATTGAATTTTTTCACAGTCCTTCCCATTCGCTCAAGGTAACGCTTCACCAGTATCCTTAAGTCAAAAGAAGTCAATGGGCTGCCAAATTCTGCTGCTGCAAGAACTACATCCACCATTTGCCGTTCCTCTACTCCGGTCCAAACTGTTTGTTCCCCAGGCTTCTTCAAGTGCTTCCGATTAGCGCTGTTCCATACGGTTTTCCAGGCAATTCCATATCGTGCAGCCGCCTCTCGATAACTTTGACCGGCTCTCACAGCTTGTACTGCTTTCTGCAAATCTTCTTCAGAGTAATTTTTATAGTTCCTACTTCCAAGCTTCTTCTTATAGTTTCGACCCATGATGAAATCTGCAAGAAATAAAAAAAAAACATGAAAACAATAGTATTTGCTATAAAGGGTCATTTTACACACTAAATTATTCAGCGTGTACATTAACCCTTTGTTGCAAAAAAATGTTTAAAATTTGTTGCTAAAGTTTTTATAGTCTTAAATTTACACAATATCATCTTAACATATCAATCTTGCTATAACATAACCATGAAACACATATCACTAGTCAGTTGGGCACTGCGACCCTTAGCACTCACCGTAAGTAGAGAAGTTTCAAAAGTGCGCGCCGACGTAACCGCCCACCACGCTGTCTAAAATGGAACTAACGTCTTCGCGCTTTTTTAACAAGCAGGCGCAAGTGCTTCTAACGGTCTCAGGGATACAAAATGGCAATGTTGCCAAATGTTTTGAAATATTTTTGATTTTCCTGAAAATGGCCCGCTTGTGTGAAGTAAACTACAAGTTGCAAAGTGACACCGCGTTACGACTCGTAACTTCTTATGAACGTCATACGACGAAATTGCGGCCTTTTTGAAGTCAGTTTGGACCCAAAAAAATGGCGTCCGTCAATTTGTAATAATTTGTATCATTGTGGATCTTACTGATTTTGTGATTTTAACATCTGCAGTAATCAATAAACAAAAGTTGAATTTAGAATATTTGATAAAGAAAGATCATGAAGTCCACACGACCTAAAAAATTGTTACCTAATTTGACAGTGACGGCCATTTTCTTGGTGTCAAAAGGTCGCAAAATAACTTACATTGTGCTGGTTTTCTCAATCAACGCATTGTGGGGTATTCTCTCTTTTCCCTTATCGAAGCTCTCACCGAAGTTAATACCGAATCATAGTATAATAAACAACAAGTAGCGACAGCTCCATATACCTGTAGGTCATGATACTAAAACACACAAGATATGATCAATTGCTGGACAAAATTAGAACCAACCCGCGCATGTCGTCACCGCGAGCCAAAAGTGAGGCTGAATTTAAAACATCCATAACGTTACCTAGACCTACAGTAACTATACAGGGCTTTTCACTTTAAACTCCGCACGTCAATATCTCGGAAACGAAAAGAAATATTTGATTTCTGTGAAAAGTAGTCAATATATGGGATCGAGTAGTTATTTTTCACAGTTAAAAAAAATTGACGCCTACCAAGAGTGAAGCGTCGCGACGCATCGAAAATATCAATCGATTGCAGGGACTTTGAAATTACGCGCATGCAAAGGTACGAGTTATTTATAAACATTTTTGTAATTCAGTCGAACTCATTTATTCTACTCAGTTTTGACATATACAGTGTGTCCAAGATAAGGATTATCACGGGGATCTTGGAAACCGTGAGAGATACAAGGTCGGTTGAATGGAGGCAAAGTTGCGTATTTTGATGCTCAACAAAATGCCGTTTTAAAAGCCAAGAAATTCCGATTCAGTCCGAAATTATCCGAAAAAAACCGAAATTTTTCAAAATTGTTTTAATTTTTTTCTGACCACATTCGAAGAGATATTTTGAAATGAATGGAACTTCTCCATCGCCACTCTTTGCCCTTTACAAGATAGCATTATTAAATTGAAGAACCGACGTTTCGTCTATGAGCAGCCATCATCAACTTTGTTTTTTTGAATACGGTCCAGGATTTTTTATTAAGTACGGATTTTAAGAGCCTCTTATGTTCCTAAACCAACGAGGTATCGCACTAATTAGAAAAGAGGTGATTGTTTTTAATTTTATTGAAAATGTATTTTTTGTCTCTCTCTAACACATGAGTTCTTATGGAAAAATCCATCAACATAATTTTTTTGAATAATTGCGATACATTGTTGGTTTGCGAACATAAGAGGCCCTCAAAATCCGTCATAAAAAATCCAGGACTGTATTCAAAAAAACAAAGTTGATGATGGCTGCTCATAGACGAAACGTCGGTTCTTCAATTCAATAACGCTATCTTGTAAAGGGCAAAAAGTGGCAATGGAGAATTTCCATTCATTTCAAAATATCCCTTCAAATGTGGTCAGAAAAAAATGAAACAAATTTGAAAAATTTCGGTTTTTTTCGGATAATTTCGGACTAAGTCGGAATTTCTTGGCTTTTAAAACGGCATTTTGTTAAGCATCAAAATACGCAACTTTGCCTCCATTTAACGGACCCTGTATCTCTCACGGTTTTCAAGATCCCCATGATAGACATCCTTATCTTGGACACGCTGTATATCTCAAAACTGAGTAGAATAAATGAGTTCAACTGAATACCAAGAAAGTTTATAAATAACTCGTACTTTTGCATGCGCGTTATTTCAAAGTCCCTGCAATCCCATACTTTGACTACTTTTCACAGAAATCAAATATTCCTATTTGTTTCCGAGATATTGACGTGCGGAGTTTTAAGTGAAAAACCCTGTATACAACACAATGGCGACAAAGAGGTGGACCCCGGCAGCCATTGTTGGCCTTCAATATTTTTTGACGTGAGATGTGACATGGATGTGTAATGCTTAGTATGTGTAATGCTTAGTATATATTTTGATTTATTTTTATATGCCTACGAGCATATAATACTTTAATACTGTGACAAAACATGGTGAATGCGCAAGCCACCACATTGTGAAGAATTGTTTGGAATCGATTGGCTTCTGGTACATTCTAGCAAGGCTAGATGGCGTCGAACATTCTTCGCTTTTCTCAAAATATCTGGATTGTTCTCTCAATCCTGGCGAGGGTATATAATGAGATCCGTCATTTCAAGTGAGTTAGTTCAGTTCTGAATACGTCGTGAAATATAAATCGTAAAACATAAATAAGCTGTGATTTTGTTTGTGAATAGTGAGTTCTGTACATAGTGACTTGTAAAATAAATAGTTTAAAGCTGAACAGTGTTTTCTATAGCGAAACTCGTTACATTGGTGTCAAAAGTGGGATTTATTGTGTGCTATAGAAACGGACATAAATATTCGCTTTAATGGCTGCGAAACTGGTGTTTTTAACCGGATTGAAGGTCGCTGAGTTGAGCTGGAAGAGCGTGACCTGGATAGTAACGGTAAGAAAACTGATCTACAAACAAGGCTTCGTGAGGCTTTAATGGAAGAAGGCATGAATCCTGATACGTTCCAATTTGAAGTTCCCGATCCCAACGCAGTAAAAAGATTATTGGAAGAAAACTCTAGAAAAATGAAAGAGAAACTGGAAGAATCCTCTAGAGCCATGGAAGAGAACTCCAGAAAAATGGAAGAGAAGCTGGAAGAATCCTCTAGAGCCATGGAAGAGAACTCCAGAAAAATGGAAGAGAAGTTTGTAGAATCTTCTAGAATAATGGAGGAGAAAATCAAGGAACAGCTGGCGGACAACTACAACTTCTGGAAGGATCAGGTAACGGGAGAAATTGTGAACCTTGAGCAACGATTTGAAGCAAAACTTGGAGATACAATGAAGACTTTGGAAGAAGAAATCGAGGAAGTGCGAAGACAAGTAGCAGTGATTAAGAAACAACCAGAAGTGACATTCGAGAGCAAAGGTGCTAAAAAGGAGTCTGATACCGTGCGAGTCCACATGAAAGCCCCTAAGTTTGATGGCAAGCTGTCCTGGAATAATTACCATCGTCAGTTCGAGGCAGTGGCAAGGGCAAATGGATGGACCGCAACCGAGAAAGCTCTAGCACTGACACTGGCACTTCGTGGGGAGGCGACGGAAATCCTGCAGACGCTGAACACCCAGGAACAGGAGGACTACGATGTACTAGTCAAGCATCTGGAACTGCGATATGGGCAAACTCACTTGGAGCACGTCTTCCACTCTCAGTTGAAAAATCGCATTCAGAAGACCAACGAGACCTTGCAGGAATTTGAAGCGGATGTTGCTCGCCTTGCACGACTGGCTTATCCAACCACGCCAGAGAACGTTATGGAGAGGCTTGCAGTTCAGGCCTTCTCAGATGGACTTCAAGACCAGGAGATTCGGCAGTCACTGATACTCCATCGTCCCGATAGACTGGTTGAAGCACTGGCCAAAGCCTTGGAATTCGAAGCGGCGAAGCAGTCTGTGAAGGTTACTGCACGCGTGCGAAGGGTGGAGGAGAAGGATCCTCTGGAAGAAGACACCGTCGAAGCAACTGTGAGGAGGGTCGTCAAAGAGATAGAGGCGTCCAAGCGAAGGGAGCTGCGATGCTGGAACTGTGGAGAGCTTGGCCACATTCGTAGCCGATGCAAGAAGGAGAGACGGGCACCTACTTCGACGTCGGAAAACAAGAGAGGGTCGATGCGAAGGGGCAATCGTCGACCTGTAGCCAGTATGCCCCAAGGAGACTACGGACAGCAACAGGAGACTTGGCTAGGATACATGGTGAAGTGGAGGCAGCAGTGACTCTGGGAAGCACCAGCTTCGAACATCCAATGCTGGTTGCCGATATTGAGGAAGAAATCATAATCGGAATGGACATCATGAACACCCAAGGCTTCCAATTAGATTTCAAATATGGAACACTGAAAACCAACAACGAAGAGTTGATAATGCATGGTAGAGAGGAAGAGACAGTTCGTGTTTTGCTGGCTGGGGATTCTTCAATTCCTGAGAGGAGCGAGATGATTTTGTGGGCTCGCCTGGAAGAAAAGATGAAAGAAGGAAGCATCGTGATGTTTGAGCTTAAAATACACGATTCTGAAGTAGGACGAGGCATTGCATGTGGAAAGAGCCTGGTACATGTGGGAAAGACTGTGCCCGTGAGAGTGATGAACGTCAACTATCACTCTGTAAGTTTGGCAAGGGACACAGTTTTGGGGCTCTGCTCGTCAATTTCCTCTGTGGTGCGACAAGTATGTGAGACTGAGCAAACCATCTCTGAGTTCACCGGAGAGATGGAGAAGTTAGTTGTCACCTCTTCAAAAGATCTGGATAAGAGACAAAAACAACGATTGAGAAACCTGATAAGGAATTACGGCGACATCTTCGACAACGGGACTGGGGAAAAGGGCCGAACGAACGTGGTGCGGCACACCATCAACACAGAGGGAGCACGACCTATCCGCCAAACAGCTAGAAGACTACCTTTGGCCAAGAAGGAGGAGGCGGACAAGATCATCAAGGACATGGAAAAAGGCGGTGTCATCGAGCCTTCTAGTAGTCCGCGGTCATCGCCAGTTGTTCTGGTTAAAAAGAAGGACGGTTCAACTCGATTCTGTGTGAACTATCGTCAGCTGAACAACGTGACAAAGAAGGACAGCTACCCGCTACCACGGATTGACGACACTTTGGATACCTTGGCCGGATCGAAGATCTTCTCAACCCTGGACCTCAAAAGCGGATATTGGCAGGTAGAAATGGCCCCTGAAGATCGAGAGAAGACTGTTTTCAGCGTTGGAGCTGGGCTGTAGCAGTTCACTGTTATGCCATTTGGGTTATGCAACGCACCTGCTACGTTCGAGCGGCTGATGGAGACTGTGCTCAAAGGACTATCCTGGTCAACATGTCTTGTATACCTGGATGACATAATTGTGGTTGGCAAATCATTTGAAGACTATCTGAAGAACTTGGAGGAGGTATTCCAGAGACTCAGAAGTTCCGGTTTGAAGCTGAGTCCAAAGAAATGCCAACTGTTCCGGAGGGAAGTACAATACCTGGGTCATATCGTGTCGGCTGAGGGTGTAGCCGTTGACCAGCAAAAGGTGGAGGCAGTTAAGGAGTGGCCTGTACCAAAGAACCTCCACGAGCTAAGAAGTTTCCTGGGTCTGTGCACGTACTACCGGCGTTATGTCCAAGGATTTGCGAACATCGCCCGGCCTCTTCACAGGCTCACAGAGGCACAGAGACGCTACCACTGGGACGAGGATTGTCAGTAGGCCTTTGACACACTTAAAAGGGCACTTGCCAGCGCGCCCATCCTAGGCTACCCACTACCTGAGGGGAACTTCATCCTGGATACAGATGCCAGCAATGTAGGGCTTGGTGCAGTGCTGTCCCAGATCCAGCAGGGACATGAAAGGGTGATCGGCTATTTCAGCAAAACCTTGTCGAAGCCGGAACGGAACTACTGCGTCACGAGAAGAGAACTACTGGCAGTAGTCAAAGGGGTAGAGCACCTCTACAAGTACCTTTACGGAAGAAAGTTTCTGCTGAGAACCGACCACGCCGCGCTCAAATGGCTCCTACAGTTCAAAAATCCGGAGGGTCAGGTTGCTCGTTGGATTGAGAGACTTCAAGAGTTCAACTTTGACACGGAACATCGAGCTGGATCCAGCGACAACAACGCTGATGCTCTGTCCAGGAGACCTTGTCCAGAACAATGTAAGCACTGTCAAAGAGCCGAGGAAAAGGAGGCGAGCACTTTCAGGACGACTGTGGTGGATGATTCCTGGCAGTCTGAGGCGCTTCGCAAATACCAGGAGAAAGATCCAGATCTGAAGCTTGTCATCGGATGGAAACAGGCAGGCCAACGACCAACCTGGCAAGAAGTCGCGCGGTTCTCGACCACCGTGAAGTCCTACTGGGCTCAATGGGACTCGATGATTCTTGATGACGGCATCCTGAAGAGGCTGGTGAAGAATCTGGATGGCACGGAAGATCGGAGGCAGTTTGTCGTTCCTGGAAACAGACAGGCAGAGGTGGTGAGAGAGGTCCATGATGGCGTCACGGGTGGACATATGGGTGTAACCAAGACGCTGGGAAAGCTGCGAGAACGGTTTTACTGGGTTAACTGTCAAGCCGATGTGAAGGAGTGGTGCAGAAAATGTGCCGTATGTGCGGCAAGTAACGGACCCCAGAAACGGCCAAAAGCTCCTATGCGCCAATACAACGTGGGAAGCCCCTTTGAAAGGATCGCAATCGACGTGGCTGGACCGTTCCCTGAAACGGACAAAGGAAATAAATACATCTTGGTCGCCATGGATTACTTCAGCAAGTGGGCTGTAGCGTATGCCTTGCCAAACCAGGAGGCAGCTACCGTTGCCGATGTCTTGATTAAGGAATGGTTTTGCCGTTTCGGTGTCCCGTTGGAGCTGCATTCGGACCAGGGCAGGAACTTCGAATCGACGCTATTCCAGAACGTCTGCGATGTCTTGAAGATCAAGAAGACAAGGACAACGGCGTTACACCCACAATCGGATGGCATGGTGGAGCGAATGAACCGAACCATCAATCAACACTTGGCCAAAGTTGTCTCTGACCATCAAAGACACTGGGATCAACATCTCCCCCTATTCCTCATGGCGTACAGGTCAGCAGTTCATGAATCGACGGGCGAAACACCTGCCAAGATCATCATGGGTCGTGAACTCCGGCTGCCCTGCGATTTGAAGTTTGGCTGTCCACCTGGTGAGGATGTCGCTGGGGAAGACTATGCAAGTAATCTTCGTAGAAAATGGACGATATCCATCAACGAGTCCGACTAAACATCCAAAGTGCCAGCGACAGGATGAAGGAGGCGTACGACGTGAAGGCCGAAGAAGGAGGGTTCCAGGTTGGGGATTTGGTTTGGCTTCACAACCCACAGAGGCGACGTGGATTCTCCCCAAAACTGCAAAGTTCTTGTGAGGGCCCGTATGAGATTCTGGAGCGATTCAATGACGTCGTCTACAGGATTCGAAAGCCACCACGAGGAAAACCGAGGGTTGTTCACTTCAATCGTTTAGCTCGGTATGCTGGGAATCACGACGATCAGGACGCTGAAGTGAGGCAGATCAGGTCAGCCAAGGAAGACATGTCATTGGAAACTTTCATGTCTCTACACTCCAATGGCCAGAAAGTCCAGAATTGCGTTGTCCAAGAGAGGCAGCTGGATTTTTTTGAAGCACCGGCCGAATACTCGTTGGCTCACTGGGTCACTGAAGACCTCAGTATGAGGAGTGGACTTGCTGCAGCTTTTGAACGAAAATTTGGACGATTGGACCATCTGCGACGACAAAAGCCAGAGGTAGGGAAGCCGCTCCAAATCACGAATGGGACACGACACCTGTTCTACCTTGTGACGAAGAAGCTCCCACAACATCTGACCACCTACAGTGAAATCTGGAAAGCCCTCAGTCATCTTCGTGACTTGATGCAGTCACAGGACCTGACTCATTTGGGACTGGCGAGTGGTGAGAAGCATGCTGAAGGTGATCTTCAAAGAAAGCGGTATTGACATCCTGGTGTGCTGCTATCCTTCCCGGAGGACGAACCAGAGGACAGTGGACTGCTACTTCCATAGGACATCAGGCTGCCGGTTTGGTGACAGTTGCCGATACCGACATGAAGGCAACTCGGGACGAATTGCCTTAAGAAGGGGGCAATGTGACAAAACATGGTGAATGCGCAAGCCACCACATTGTGTAGAATTGTTTGGAATCGATTGGCTTCTGGTACATTCTAGCAAGGCTAGATGGCGTCGAACATTCTTCGCTTGTGGGGCTCAACCACAATCAAGAACGCAGCATCCACGATTGATGATGGAACACAGTCGTGACTTGGCGCCATAAAGAAAGAGGAATGAGAAGTGAAGTTAGCGCTTTGGATGGTTGTCAATGTCATGTAAAATGGGATTCAGAGCATGAGGTTGTACGGCAATACATTAAGATTGTAAATTTAAGTTATGTGAATAAACATTTAAAGGTGTAGAGTGGGTTATGACTTTAATCAATGCAAAAGACAAACGTTCTCTCATAGTGACTCCTACATTGGTGACCCCGACGGAGGAATAATAACGGCTTTCGGGTCAGTGACCTTTAGAAGCTTTTCCGTGAGAAACGATTTGCCGCGTGTGTTCTGAGCGCTGAGTGATACGTTACGTGGGAATCAACTAAATCAAGAGAACATCAACAAAAAACGCCAGTATCCGTCACCGAGGCAGCTCCAGACCCCAATTTCAAGTGAGAGAGGAACTCAAACTCGCCTTATCAGGTCAGAAATTTTATTTCAAGTGCATTTTCTCAAACGATTTAAAATTGCTTGATCTAAGTATCCTTATTGGTTTTTTTTTTTGTTCAACAATGGTTGACGCTGAAGATAATATTAACCGTGTTCAGGCCTCTCGCATCACTAAATTCCCGGAGTTCATCAAGGAACATCCCGAGTTTTGGATCGCACAAATCGAGAGTGCTTTTCGTAATCACGGAATCACCCAGGATCAGACTAAGTTTGATTACATAGTCCAACATTCGCCTAGAGAAATTTATCCGCACATCGTCGCCATTGCTCAAAACCCACCAGAAGAAAATAGATATGACGCAATCAAGAAAGTCATTCTGGACGCTTTTACTGAGTCTGAGGAAGGTCGAATTCGAAGAGTACTCCAAGGTCGCAATTTGAGTGGAAAGAAGCCTTCACACTTCCTCCTCGAACTCAGAAATTCCGCTGGCACAACCAAGGTCGCCGATCCTATCCTGAAAGCAATCTTTTTGGAACAACTCCCAGAACACGTCCAATACGTCGTAGCTGCTGATGAGAATAAGGACCTCGACGCTATCGCTCGACTCGCAGACCGGCTTATGGACATTGGACAAAAAGGACACTTCATCGCAGCGACCTCTTCGGCCACAGCAACTTCACAACCGCCTCAGCAACCCATAGCTACTCAAACCTCGGAGATCGCCCAGCTCATCGCCAGGATCGATCGTCTCGAATCTTCATCGAGTCACTCTCGCCGTGATCGCACCCGTCATCGCTCTCAGTCGCGAAATAGGGGAATGGACAACGTACGACAAACCGAGGGAAAACTCTGTTTCTATCATACTCGTTTCGGTTCAAAGGCACGTAAATGTTCCTCGCCCTGTGCGTGGAAGCAGGAATCGGAAAACTAGACGGTGCTCCCCAAGTTGAGGCGGTTGGAGGAATAGCACCATGCAAGAGCCGCCTCATAATCGCCGACCGGAATACCCGATTGAAGTTTTTGGTAGACACAGGAGCTGATATTTCGGTCGTGCCCAAATCTAACGCAAATCGGCAATCAATCCCTACTAAATTTCAACTTTTCGCAGCCAATGACACACCAATCCACACCTATGGGGAAAAACTTCTTCGTTTGGACCTTGGACTAAAACGTCCTATAGACTGGATCTTCATAATAGCAGATGTTGTTCAACCGATCATAGGAGCAGACCTCCTTAATCATTTTGGTATCCTTGTGGACCTTCAAGGCAAAAGACTCGTGGACTCACTCACGAAACTCTCAACCAACGCAGTTATCACAAAGGAAATGATCCCCTCAATCTCGTCACTTGGTGGCAACCCGGACTACCAGCAGATTCTGCAGGACTTCGCAGATGTGATTAAGCCGTCTAGGAACGCAGGTGTATCCAAGCAGGGCGTTTTCCACCACATCATCACTGAAGGCCCCCCGGTAGCCCAGAGAGCAAGGAGATTGACACCAGAGAGACTCGCAGAAGCAAAGGCGGCATTCGAATTCATGCTCTCGAACGGGATTTGTCGCCCGTCGAGCAGTCCTTGGGCGAGTCCACTCCACCTCGTCCCCAAGGCCAACGGTGAATGGCGCCCTTGTGGGGATTATCGGAAGCTTAACGCCGCAACAGTCCCCGACAAATATCCAATTGCACATATCCAAGACTTCGCACACTTCCTCAGGGGCTGCAACATCTTCTCCACCTTGGACCTAACTCGCGCTTACCACCAGATTCCAGTAGCTCCGGAGGATGTGCCCAAAACAGCGGTGATCACACCGTTCGGGCTTTTTGAGTTCGAAGTGATGACTTTTGGCCTCCGCAATGCTGCCCAGACGTTTCAGCGTTACATTGATTCCGCTCTTCGAGGCCTAGATTTTTGTTATGCTTATTTGGACGACATACTTATAGCATCAAAGAACCCACAGGAGCATCGAGACCATCTCAGACAAGTCTTGGAGAGGCTACGCAAATTTGGGCTCTCAATCAACCTCACCAAATGCACATTTGGCTTGGCTCAATCCCAATATTTAGGCTATTTAGTGTCAGCTGAAGGCATCAAACCACTACCGGATCGAGTCGAAGCCATAACGAGTTACCCGAAACCTGAAGATCTATCTGGCCTCAGAAAATTTCTCGGAGTGGTGAACTTCTACAGGAAATTTCTCAAGGGAGCTGCGCAAATTCAAGCCCCGCTGCACAAGCTAGTGAGGAACGCAAAGAAGAACGATAAAACTCCGATCTCGTGGACTTTAGAATCCAACAATGCCTTCGAAAGCTGCAGACGACAACTCGCTGAAGCAACGCTCCTCCATCATCCTATTTTGAACGCTACTCTGGCAATAACCAGTGACGCTTCGGACACTGCAATGGGAGCAGTCCTGGAACAACTCAACGACGGAATTTGGGAACCTTTGGGATTCTTCTCCAGGAAGTTCACCCCCACTCAACAGCGCTACAGCACGTATGATCGAGAGTTGCAAGCACTTTTCAGCGCCCTTCATTACTTCGAGCAGATGGTTGAAGGTCGTCCACTGATCCTGCGCACTGATCACAAGCCTCTGATTTTTGCGTTCAAGCAGAAACCCGAAAAAGCCTCTCCGAGACAGTCACGACAGCTACAATATATTAGTCAGTTTACAACTAATATATTACATATTTCAGGTGATCAGAACTTCGCAGCAGACGCACTCTCACGTATCGGGGCAATCGAGATGCCGGTCATTGTCAGTACGGACGAATTGGCTCAAGAACAAAAAAAGGATACCGAGCTGCAAGAACTCCTTTGCGGTGAAACCTCGCTGAAATTGCAACCACTACGCTTGAATGGAGGTGAATCAGTCATCGTTTGCGACGTCTCGACGGATACGATTCGACCTTATGTACCTACATCGCTACGTTTCGCAGTTTTCAAGGCTGTTCATGACTTGTCCCACCCCAGCGGGTCAACAACCAAGAAAATGATCCAAAAGCAGTTCGTTTGGCCTTATATGGCGAAGCAAATTATGGAATGGGCAAAAACATGCCTGGCATGCCAACGTAGCAAGATCGGGCGTCATGTCCACCTCCCGCATCAGCATATTTCTGTTCCAGACCAACGTTTTCATCATGTCCATATCGACATTGTGGGTCCCCTAACTAAATCGCAAGGTTACAGCTACTTACTAACTATGATTGATCGATTCACCAGGTGGCCCGAAGCGATCCCGTTGAGAGATATAACCGCAGACACAGTCGCCTCTGTTTTTTACTCCGCCTGGATTTCCCGCTTTGGAGCACCAGCAATCGTTACCTCAGATCAGGGCAGTCAGTTCGAGGCACTCCTCTTCAAGTCCCTTGCACACCTGGTGGGAGCTCAGAAGACCAGAACATCCGCTTACCATCCTGCCTCTAATGGGATGATAGAGCGCTGGCACCGCTCTTTAAAGGCAGCAATTATGTGCCATGACAACCAGGATTGGGTAAGCACCTTACCCACGATTTTGCTAGGACTTCGTACTTGCATCAAGGAAGATTTGGGAGCCTCCACAGCCGAGCTTGTTTATGGGACCACCCTCCGAGTGCCAGGAGAATTTTTCCTACATGAGGACATGCCTCCTGACCCACAAATCTTCGTCGAGAAGTTTCGCGAGCAGATGAGGAATGTTCGAGCCACACCTTCAGCACATCATCATCGTCAACGAACTTTTGTCCACAAGGATCTTTATAACAGTTCTCACGTCTGGGTACGAGTAGACCGGGTCAAGAAACCCCTGGAACATCCCTATGATGGACCATTCAAGGTGATCAAGCAATTGGACAATTCCGTCTTCACCATAGAAATTAACGGGAAAAGTGTGAATATCAGCGCTGAGAGACTCAAACCTGCTTACTTTGAAGCAACGCAGCAGCTTGACAGTCATGGCTCCCAGTCAACTCTTGGCCCATCGCGGAATCGGGCGCCGGTTTCTTCTCCTGAGACCATGGGATCGAAAACTACTCCCCAAGAGATCAGAAGATCAGCTCAGGCCCGTCCCGATTCTCCGACACCAGACAACGAACAGTTGTTCACCCCAATCAAACCTCTGAGAACCTACTCCCGCAACAGACCCAAGAAGTCAGTACACTTCAATATTCCCACTCCTCCAGAGTCGCTTGGAGGGGGGTAGTGTGGGGCTCAACCACAATCAAGAACGCAGCATCCACGATTGATGATGGAACACAGTCGTGACTTGGCGCCATAAAGAAAGAGGAATGAGAAGTGAAGTTAGCGCTTTGGATGGTTGTCAATGTCATGTAAAATGGGATTCAGAGCATGAGGTTGTACGGCAATACATTAAGATTGTAAATTTAAGTTATGTGAATAAACATTTAAAGGTGTAGAGTGGGTTATGACTTTAATCAATGCAAAAGACAAACGTTCTCTCATAGTGACTCCTACACGCTTTTCTCAAAATATCTGGATTGTTCTCTCAATCCTGGCGAGGGTATATAATGAGATCCGTCATTTCAAGTGAGTTAGTTCAGTTCTGAATACGTCGTGAAATATAAATCGTAAAACATAAATAAGCTGTGATTTTCTTTGTGAATAGTGAGTTCTGTACATAGTGACTTGTAAAATAAATAGTTCAAAGCTGAACAGTGTTTTCTATAGCGAAACTCGTTACAATACTCACACTCAAGAATTTCTTTAGCGTTAATCGAGTATTTTTACTGTTTATTGCCTCACGGCCTCACGTGAATTGGTGTGCTGTTTGACAACGGATCAATATAACTCCCATTTCCAGAAACGTAGATAAATCGGAGGTTTCGAAAGTGTCGCTTTGACAAGACGAAAAATCTCGGCGGTCATTTTTGGCCTTTTTTATCATGTCATTGTCGCCACTGTCTTGTATATAGTCACTGTACCTGGACCTAGTTACCATTTGCTGGTCAAAATTTGAACTGGCTCACGCATGACGTCCCCGCGTGACATTGATCATATAGGTTTGAGGAAGGTCACGTGATGACTTCTGAAGTGGGATGTGCGAGAGTTTTCTTGTTGTTGTTTGTTTGTTCCAGTATCATGGTAACCCACCCAACTAACACAGATTGTGCCTTAATGAAATAAAATGCTATATAACTGATATATTAGGGTCCATCAATATACAATTTTATCATTTAGTGACGTTATTTGAGACAAAATACTCTCAGAGACAAAAATGTGTTATAATCATGTAATATAGCTCTCTACAAAACCATTTAATAAATCTTTTATAAAACGGAAGAAATTGAATTCTTATAGCATACTATAGTACCAATGTTATAAGAGTAAATACTCTTTTGCTCTGAGGTACAGAATTTATCTTTTAATCTGATACTCATGGATTTTTTAAACAATTTTCAATTGTGTGAATGAGCAACACCGAATCTGCTGTCGTGGCTGGAAGAGTTTCTTCTACGGATACGTGATCAGCTCCTGTTGGTTCGTCGCGTATTAAAGTCCCGTCCACATCTGAGCAAACGCACCGCATGAGCACTTGGTGCCACATGAGCGTTCAACCGTGCGAATTATTGATTTTCCGCACAGAATCACATGAGCTTGTGTTCGGAGCGCGTATTGGAAATGCCTAAGCGTTTCACAACCTCTGATGAATCACGGCATCTGATTGATCAATTTTTTTCGCGGTTGATTTGAAGATCGAATACTGATATTGATTTTGATTTTATCTATGATGGATTGAATTTATAAAAATTCCACATATTGAAGAAAATGAGTGTGTAAAATGAGTGTGGAAATGCAGAATACAAAAAGAAATTGTTATAGTATGAGCGTTTTACACTCGCTGGAAAAAGTATTATTGTGAACAATCAAAAATCACTTTTTATTTTATTTATTTTTACTAATAGTACATAGGGTGTATTTTGCACATGAGAGAGAACTTAAAAGCAAATTTCTCAAATAACATTTTCTCGAAAACCCAAACATAAAGGTAACGTCGCTAGATAGAGAAATCAAATGAGTCCCTGTGCGACAATTTTGAACAGTTTATTTAGACTAAACATTTGAATGGTGATTTTGCATTTTCATTATCTTTAAGATTTAGTACACTTTTTGTTACAATTTCCTCTTCTACAGGGACTCATTTGATTTTTTTTATTCACTAACATACTGCTTTTTTATGTAGCAACATAATGCTTCCCCCTCGTGGTGTCTCCGCCTTGACGTAGTCAGGGTCATCGTGGTGGGCAGGAGGGCTGGCGAGTCTTGACGATCCCGATGGCTATGCCGGCGGTAGCTCAGTTACTGGGCTACTGGTAGGGTCACCAATGCCAGACAGGTTGATGGAGAGAGACCAGACCAAGAGAGATACCCTTAGGGGAGCCTGAAACCCCTATAGATAGCGTGGGAAGGAGGAGAAGGGAAAAAGCCAACAGGACAGGGACTCCCACATCTTCCCTTTTCGCGAAACAACAGGCTGGGGGTGATACCTCGAGATAAAAACCATAATGGAGGGGACAACCTAAAACGAAGGAGCCGGGCTACTCGGAAGCTTGGCAACGGCGGAAGAGAGTGAGCGGACAGGCTCTCTGAAGTCGTCAGCCAACGACTGTTTAGACAACCCAGTGAAGAACCAGGCTGGGGCGTCAGTGTATGCGACTGGTCAGAACAAAGCGGAGAACCAACTTGGCATTCAAACCCAGTTGAAAGATCTCCGTATCGACTCAGCGGCCGAAGATGACTTGTCATCAAAAAGCAGCACCGTCGATATGGAGAATACGGAGACTGAGGCTGGATTGCTGGGAGAGGAAGACACAACTCTAACCCCTGAGGAATAGTCAACCTTCGAAAAACCGGAGTCTATGGCAAAAACCTTGGCGCAGAGAAGAAATAGCTATAAGAGCGCCAAGAACTACCCTACGAAGATGGAAGGAAGGATGGATGAAGAACTCTCCAAGAAAGAGAAAGACTTTATCAAAAAGAACCGGAAGATTGTTGCAAAACTCAAGCTAAAGCAAGGGTTAAAGCAACATATAACGGAAAAGTCACCGCAGAGGCAAGAGCAACAGCGAAAGCTGAAGCGTGAGCCAAAGGGGAGGCCGCTGGTAAGGTCTGACGCGGTGTCATCCCCAGCTGCGAACGTACCGGAGGAACAAGATTCCCCAGCTTGGGGAAGGCAAATGCAAAGACGGATGCGTTCTAGCGGGAAAGAACAAAACACCGCGAAGAAGCCCACGGACACCAGAAGCTTCGATACGCCAGAAGAGCTGCAAGTGGCCATCCTGGATCGATCAGATCTCGATGACAAAATTGCAGCCGACAGTTGGCTCGAAGTGGAAGCGAGGTGGTGACCCCAAGAAGCATAAAAAGGCCAGATAACTCATGGACAGAATCTTGCAATGAGACACTGGAACTTTTGATGAAGACACACTTTCCAGGATATACCGTAGCGGAAATCAGCAGTTCTGACGAACAACAGCTGATGCCAAATACGAGAACACATGAGAAGGTTGTATCAAGAATGACATCGAGGGAAAAAGTAAAGTGGGCAGTGAACGGCCGTATAAAGCGGCGGGTCCGGACGGAATAATTCCAATCATGTTACAGAAATCCCTAGACAGCATATCAGATGACCTGGTCGAAATATACTCTGATTGTCTCCAATTGGGATACACAACAGGTAGATGGAGTGCAGTCAAAGTTGTTTTTATACCCAAATCGGAAAAATCAAATAACTCAAGTCCAAAAGACTACAGACCAATCAGCCTATCATCCTTCTTGCTGAAGACACTGAAAAAGCTGATCGACGTGCACATACGAGAATCAACTAAGATAGAAATGCAATGTCCGGATCAACATGCTTACCTTAAGGGTGAGTCAACTGACAGCGCTTTGCATGACGTGGTGAGAACAATTGAATAATCTCTCGATGACAAAGAATACACGCTGGGCGCGTTTCTAGACATAGAGGAAGCATTCAACAACGTCACGACCGAGGGCATTCCGGGCCCAGAATAAAAATAGTGTGATATTCTGAAGTTTGACATAGGAGGATTTTTGATGCTGTTTGAAAAAATAAGACGTAGACCAATCGTAGAAAAAGTGCCTTATATAGTTTTTATACTAGGTACTCAGGAACATTCAACAAAAAAAAACATGAGGCATAATTGAAAAATTAAAAGCTCATGTGACAATGAAAAATATTAACTCATGTGTTATAGGGTTTTCCTTATAATTTGCCAGCCCTTTGAAAACTCTATCAACACAGATACAAAAAAAATGTTCAAATGAAAGTTGCATGATTTTTGAAGAACATATCAACTATTGGAAATCGGGACGATGTGGAAAAGTTGTCGTTTTTTAAATGTAATGCCGTATATTTTAATACAGATCCAAGTTCTCCTCATTTTCCTCTTTTCAAAAATACAAAGTCTGCCTATGTCTGGAATAGCCCTTTTTGAGTTATTTCACTTTTGAATAATAACAGATTGTGAAGCTGCAATGCGGACAAATAAAGCTATAATTCATCGCAAACGTTATGGGAAACCATGAAAAACCCAGGGAAACAAAATATTTGATGACATGAAGTACTTGATTGATAACAATTATTGTTATTTTCCTTGGTTATCCCTGGCAGTGGCAATAAAATAGGAATCTTATTATTCCCCGCATTGCAAGTAAAAATTTTTACGGGCCAAATTTTGAGAGTGTATCATACACGCGTAAACAATGTGAAAAAACCCATATGTACTTATCCGATATTCATTTGCTTTCAAGTTAAAGCGCAATATCATTTTTTCACGTTCAACTTTCATCAAAATGTTCACGTAATCAGAGTAATGGACGAGCGGACCTCAAACCACAAATGATTGATCCACTGATTGACCAGGGCTAAAGATAAGCTACATATGGTAACCATCGTACCCGTGAAATTCGACAGTCGACACTGATTGAACACTCGAACTAATAAACAGCTAACGAAGCCTAGCATAGACTCCATCAGATCCCCAACCTAAACTTTTTGGCGGAAAAAGTGTTGTCGCTTTTCATCGTTATTTTTTCTTGGTCAGTGAGTCAGTGCTTTGAGTACTACGGTTACTCGATAAACCACAGTGACGCCATTCAGCCTGATATCCGCCATGTTCAGCAGGCGAATGCTGGGGCTCGTTCAGGAACGTCACAGTATTTGAAAAATAAGGAAAAGTAAATATAATAAATAAGTACGTACCTTATGGACAGATAATAAAATTACAAAGGAACTCTTGTAGAAAATGTTTTTGATCAGAAAATAATCAATGTTCAAAAACCACAACTCCAATTCAAAATCTCAATGGTTGTCAAATGGTTGTCAATCGCAACACAACAATCAAGTCAACAGTTTCACAACTGTTCCGTTTTATCATTGAACTCCATACTACGTACCTGGAAAGGACCCGGTCGTTGTTGACAACGGATCGAAAAGTGTGTCATTCCTGTTATGAGTTAGAAAGAAATAGGTATCCGTAACTATCGCTATCTCGCTCTACTCCATAAGTATAGTTCAATGAGTTAGAAAGAGATAGGTATCCGTAACTAACGCTATCTCTACCTGCTTCACTCTCAATAATAAGCGAGTCCTTTCCAGGTAGTATGAAGTTCAATGCGTTTTATGAATAAGAGCAATGTTTTGCCAGAATATGGCAGACGACCAATGGAAATGACGACATGCATTGGCGTTACTGTGGTTTATCAATTCACTGTAGCTTTGTGAGGTTATTATCGAATTGACGTAATGCGTTGCGATAATACGTAATACGTATACGCATAAGTATGAAAATGCACGTTTTATTTTGTGGCTAATATTGAGCCTTCAATCATGCTCTTGATAGAATGGCGAACGAAGAGAAAGGGTGGACACTTGAACGTAATCACGTTGAAGTAGGACTTCTGCACTGCATTCCAGATATCTGTATGTTCACCTGAAATAATGGCATGTAAAGTCACAAAATATTGCTATATGCCCCAATTCGTTCATGCCGAAAAGTCAAAGTTGAGTTTTTACTTTACAGCTTTTGTATAACATAGAATAATTCCGGTGCGTCTTCAAACTATTTCGTACTATTTTTGATACCAACAAATTAGTTTTCAGTCATTTTTGCGTGAAGAAGTAGGTAGACTACGATTCAACTAAGAACTATGCACCGACGATGTGTTTCTCAGTCTACATGAAGCCCCCACGCAGCCTTATAGAGAGACGAACACATCTTCGGTGTACAATAGTTCTTGAATGGCATGGGGGGTCGAGTGATACCTTATTTTGAAGGTATTTTCAAGTAGATTACAACAATAACAGGAATATTTTTACAAATTCCTTCTCTCTAAAGTGCAAGAAGCATTTCATGTAACAATTGGGAAAACAACGTTTTTAAAGTAATTCGATCCTGCTGAAATCGAATCTGCCTGTTGCCAAAACGAAATTTGAACCAGAAGTCCAGAATCCAAGATGGCGTCCAAAAACTATTTTTCGTATATCTTCATTGTCCGTTGACTTAAAATAGTGTTTTGAACGTTTGCTCAGGGTTTATTTTGTATGCGGAACACCTTCCAAAGCTTAGATACTACTCATCTCAGGTTTGCAGAGCACAGGTTCAAAATGGCCGCCAATACTGGGTAAGTTCTTAGTTTAGAAGTATTTTTAATTTAAGCTGTAAAATATGGATATTCTCTAGTAGTTGGGTGCGTCCTCTTGAAAATTCTTTTTATTTAATTCAAAAGTGAAAATCCTTACAGGCATCGCCGACTATCTGGGGCAACCCAAAATATTGCCATAACTGCGCTCTGTCACAACTTTTTGATCTAGAATGAAAAATATGGATATTTCTTAGTGCATGGTTGATGTGTTCTCCTAAGAATTTTTTTCATTTAATTCGCAAGTAAAAATCGTTACAAGTAGCACCATCTATCAGACGCAACCCAGACTAATGCCATAGCTGCGCTGTGTCACAAGCAATTGGCGACCGCATATTTGTTGTTCACGTTTTGTGAATAAGTGGCTGTTGTTTTCACCGATCGAGCAACCAAAGGAATTCAGGTATCACGGCCCGGAACTGGTTATCAATTTTGTGAATGAGCGGCATGTTGTTCAAGAATGATCTGGAAAGCCTGCTGAAAGCTTTCAAGCTACATTATCAAAAAATTCAGCGTTTACCCTTTCAGGCCTCTTTAAAATCAAGGACACTAAAGATCGGAAGAAAGTGCTATAGGCTGACAGGGATAAGACATTCCTGTCAGCCTGTAGCACATCGTCTAATTGTAGCCTACGAAGCAGACAGACAAATTGACTTGCCCTCCATTTTAAAACACGAGCTTCTTCCGGTGCCTGTATCTTTGACAGAAATGGATGTCACTCTCAGATCGTCTGGAATGGCATCAGTGTTAAAACTTGTTATTTTAGAAGTAGAATGCCCAAATTCTATCGAATTTGATCAGAGCACCTCCAACTCACCAAAGATGGTCAAGCTTAAGTGAACAGCATTGGAAAACCAGAAAACGCCTCTACTTTTGGAGACCTCGCTGCAAGTTTTATCAGTAGGATAATTTATCTTGGGAGACCGTATGCCAGAGTCGACATTCTTTTCGACCGATATCGCCCGAGGTCAATTGAAAGTGGGACCCGCTGCAAAAGAACCTGGGGAGCCTCTTTAGTAAGGGGAGACATCACAAGTACAGCCGTTCCACTTCCAAAAGATTGAAAGACTTTTCTAGCACTGGGGCAAAACAAAGCCGACCTCGCTCGACTCCTCTCTCAAGAACTTCTTCAATATGACTTCGGGGCAGTCGAATTCGTTGAACCCGGAGGGTTCACAAATAAAGAGTATGCGCAATCAACCAACCCTGAATCTGACGTCAGTGCCCTATTTGCGACGCATCAAGAGGCCGATACTCGCGTTGTGCTACATGCTGTTCTCTCCAATGCTGACAACATCGTAGTCATGACCAGAGATTCAGACATCTGTTTGCTGTTGATCCATCATTTTCAGAAAATGACCAGCTCCAAAGTGTGGATGATGGCCGGTAGAGCGAAATTTAGGAAGTATATCCAAATACATGAGATCTGCCAAATTATTCCCGATGCTCAAAAAAAGAATATCTTGGCGATCCACGCTGTCGCAGGTTGCGACTCAACATCTCATCTTGCAACAATCACAAAGAAGGCAGTATGGAATAGTTATTTACCTAACAAGTGTGGAAAGTGATACTTTCACGCACGCGACGGCAGTGACCCGCCGACGCGAAGCGGAGTTCGGTCACAATGTCAAGGGCGGTAAAGACACTTTCCACATGTGTTAGGTACAAAATTTTACCTTTGAGTTGAAATTTCACATTTTATTCAAAATGGAAATCTGCCTCTCCATAATTTTGTCAAAGTAACCACCAAAGAAAAGTCATTCATATTCAGTAAGACACGATGGTTACCTAGAGGCATTGGTGGTTACTATAGCAAAACAATTATTTGCGTGCTGTGAAGTACTTTACCACACGGAGTGCTGTAAAGTGCTAATTGCCACACGCAAATGCGTGCTGTAAAGTACACTTTCACGCACGCGAGTAGGTAAAATATTTTAAGGAACGGCCTGCCAGCTTCTTAACGATTTAGGGCAATCTCCACTGACTCTGTTATCAAAGGCCAATGCAGAGAAATTCCTGGTACAACTTCACAAGGTACGAATTTTTTTAGGGGTTTTGTTAAGTACAACTTAGATTTGATGATTATTACAACGTTTGTAATAATTTTTCCATAGGTTGGCAGATACGCATCCGGCGGAAATGAAGCCAGTCATCAGCTTTTCGGTGTTTTGAAAAGGCCTGAAGCCTTACCTTCAACAAGCGATGCCTTGGAACTACACCTTCTGAGATGTCATCACCAGGTGAAGCCTCAATAAAACCAGTTGCTATTTGACTCTGAGAAATTATTTTGGGTGAACATGTGGGAAAATGCCCATCATGCCCGACCGATGGTGCTGGATCCTGAGTCATATGGGTGGAAGCTTCCACAAGAAACGTACATTTCAATTCTTATGACTCTTGATCCCATCCCCAAAGCTTGCAAGGATATTATCATCCGTAACTGTGCATCCCAATGCCTGACAACAATGTGCACATGCAAAAAGAACGGGTTGAATTGCACCAAGTTGTGTCACCGTACTTAACAATGTTTGAACATTGCATAAGCTAAACATTATTCTGGAGCGATTCTGACGATGTTTTTTTGGAATGTGGAGAGTGGTTTATTTTGAGGCCAGACGGCGTCAAGTTTTTGAAAATTCAAGGACTACTAGATCATATTTTAAAGGCTGAAAAATCCATTACCCACCGTTTTTTTTTTTTAAATCTGTCTACGCCACTGGACTCGTCATACCCTGAAATGGATCTGTATCAAATTTCATGAAAAAATATAAAAAAAAAATTAATAGACATTCTCATGTCAAAATACAATGAAAACAAACAAACGATACTGACAAAAAAAATAGAAAAAAAATTACACACCGAGATAATATTTTTGAATTGAATATTTTTTCATGAAATTGGGTATACAGACCCATTTCAGAGGATGAAAAATTCAGTGGCGTAGGCAGATTTTGTCTAAAAAAATTGCTAATATGTTTTCTGGATTTTTCGGCCTCTAAATGTGCTCCAGTAGGCGTTGGTTTTTGGAAAGAACTAGGTGACGTATGGCCTCAAAATACACCTTTCTCCCCTCTACATTAAAAAAAAAACGTCAAAATCTATCAATAAATTAAAAAGTTATAAGGATGGCCCGCTTTCAAATGGGTCACTCTGTATTAAAAAGATATATCAGAAACGTCACAAATCATAACGTTTTGAAATCTAATGTCATCTGCTATACAGATTAATCGTTTTTCTTATGTCATGAGTCCAACGTCATTTCCCAAATGGACGTTCATTTGGGCATGACATTAGATTGACATAATGTTGATGTTATTTGGCTATGTGGGAAGTGTCAAATAACCCACTAGTGTGTCATAATCGATAACTCACTAGTCACCATTGATTTATGTATTATAACCCATACATTACCCGTGGCAAGCAGACAAACAAAACCTACTTTGACCAAAATTTGAACATATCACTGTCTACACTCTATTTACAACCAAAAGTCAACAATGTAAACAGACCTCACGTGATCAGAGATCAGACAAAGGGAAACGATCGAAAGGTCACGTGGGATAAACCATCACATGTTCTAGGTTCAGTCGTTTCTCCATGTCTAATCACGTGTAGTTTGTTTTACTTTTGGTGACTTTTGGTTGTGATAGAGTGTAGTCATCACGTGATGCACTAGTACCTACCACAAATAACTATTTTTGTACAATACAAAAACATCATTGACATTAAAGCGCGTTATTATGACAACTGCAAACATACAGAAAATCATGTTACAAAAGAAACAACAGAGAACTATTATTTTGTCTTTTTGTACCTTGTACTAGTGAGTTGGGTACATTCAATTTAACTTCGACGTGGAAGTGATACTATATTTCTGCTTACCAAACGGATATCATACGGAACCATCACGGACTTAGTAGTTTTTATATAGGTCCGTGCAGGATAAACATTCGACAGGATGCAGCCATCTCCAAAAATTGACGCACCTGTAGGTCAAAATCCTGTTGAAACCAAGGTTCGGTTTGGGTGCAATACTTTTATTTGTGGGATCACATGATCACTCAACAACTCGACTAAATAGGTATATAATATAAATATTCGGAAGTGAGGTTTCCTTCTGTGAAAAATTGCCCGATGATATTATGACCTATAATGCCTGCCCAAACGTTAACCTTTTGTGGTCTTTGAGTGTGATATGAGCTTCGACCATCCACCGGGGATTAACTGCTGAACAATATCTACAGTTTTGTCTGTTGATACTTCCATTCACCATGAAAGTAGCTTCATCCGAAAAAAGGATATGATAGACAAAATGGAATTGGTATTACATCTCCCCATAAGAATTTCACAGAACTTCATTCTTTTAAGGAAATCATCTTGTGAAAGTTCCTGGAAGGGGTGAACCTTGAATGAGTGAATTTTTTCCTTTGAATTGCTGTTCAGCTGAACAACCAGATGCTTTTCAATTTAATCTACTCTGAATTTTCTATGTACTTATTATTAATACTTTAAGTCACCCTGTAGAAGCAGAAAGATTATTACATTTGACTCATTTCAATTGAATGTTGCGTAATAAATCATACCTAAAGGTGTTTTTTTTTTAAATCATATAAGTGTAATTAGTGTGATCCATTTAAAATAAAAAGTTGATCATATTTTTGACTCATCCTGTATATTTTTGAGAACGAAATTATTGTCATCTTATTCTCATTCAAATTTATGTGGGTAAGCAAATTTTTAACGAAAACATGCTAGCGTTTTGGAAGATTTTAGCAATATTCCAGACTTTTTTTCCACTCCTCACTTTAAGTACCTACAGTAGGTGTCCAAAAGTTCCGTCCAAATGAAATTAAATATTGCAAAGTTCGCTTCAATTATTGAATAATGATATAGAAAAATTATAGTACTACTCGCGAAAATGGTGGATATCACTCACGAGGATGAAATTTGCGTAATCATCCGAGTGAGTAAAAGCCACTTGTTGAATATTATACTATTGTTTTTGAAGGTATCAGAAAAGTTTATCAAGAAAAGGTGTTCAGAATCAAAAGCTAAGGCAGACCAGTGAGGCACTCTCAATTTTCAGACCAATCAACCTACCTACTATGATTTTGTAAGTAGATTTTTATATCATGATCGAGAAATTGCTCATTTTGAAATATTAACAAAATCAAAATAAATAAATGATTTATTATGACAATATAAAACTTTTATTGCTGATAAAAATCATAACGAACAAAAAAAAATGAATAAATAACTTCATAACATACTTACAAAATCGAACTAGGTTGATTTGTCTAAAAATTTAGAGTCTGCCTAAGCTTCAGATTCTGAAAAACGTTTCTCAATAAACTTTCCTGATATCTTTCAAAACAAAGGTACTTAACAACTGTCAATTTTTACTAAATCAGTTCCAAACCACCCTGTATATCAATTGATTTCGCTCATTTTCTCAACATCGTAGTTTTAAATCAAGCAAGAGCTATTTCCAGAATATCAGAATATCAATTTTTTGTAATTTATTTATACCTTACCGAAACTTGATTCGTAGACATACTGTATATTTGGAATTCATAGATCCAAATGAACGCGACAAGAAAGCCAAGACCTAAAAAAGCCCGCCAAGTTCGGTAAAATGTGAAGGTTTCACCCACTCTGTTTTCTTCCATTACATTGACCTGATGTAACGTAAGTTTTAAAATTTGTTAAAATGTCAAGTGGTGGTAGATGTAGAGAATCAAAATTATTCATTTATGCTACGGAATGTGAATAATTAGAAAACGCCGTTCAAAAATGTTGAAAATAGTTCAGAATACTCACACTCAAATCTTAATTCATGGTCATTGAATGATTAATAATTATTATTACTGATCTTTGCAATGAAGGTACAAAAATATTTCAACATAATATCCTGAGTTATTTAGTTTTCTTTTCAATTGACTGATGTGTTTAGAAGGATTAGATCTAAACCTTAACTTGGACACTACCTTCAAATCCTATCAATATTTTCTAATAGCATTTTATGTTTTTATATTCAAAAGCTTTTCTGTTTTCCCTGTGTAACACTAAAAATATTACACAGATTTGATTAGATTAGATTAGAAAGGGTGTCCTAGATAGCGGGTACCAATTATTATTGCTTGTTGAATTTTTTTATTGGAATGAACACCATCTCCATTCATCAACTGGATACCACATGATAAGTTTATTACCATCACTGAGTAGAGTCATCGGGAAAATTATCGAAAACAGACTGATTGAAGTAATAGAAGGCCCAATTTCCAGTATGAGTTTGAATCAAAGTGTGCTGCCGAAGTGCCGAACCAAGTGTATTATGACCAAGAGGATGTTAATACAGGATTTCGATTTTAAGATACAGGGTGTTGAAAGATCGATGGTCACGAACTGACTTTGCTCATGTAAATATTTTCGAAGCGTTTAAGAATAATATAATCAAATCTATTTTCGTGTGTCGCTTTTGTAGGTTCATCTACCGAATAACAGCCAATTCATATTTGGCTTACGTGCAAAGACCATGACATCTCAGATATCGATGCAGGATTATAAATGAACAATGAACATCAAAGCTATTGGTTTGAGGTATAAAAGTATGCTGCAACAGCAGGGCCAATGAATCCAGGAAAATCTCATGATAATGAGTCTGTTATACCGATGCATAACCAACATTTCAAATTTCTAATTCCAACTTTTAAATAATAACTGCTTAGAAACACATTAGTGAGACGTTCTACAAATTTAGCAAATGATAATGCACACATTACGCAAAAGTGCGCGTGAAGAACGAGTATCTACATTATACAAGGAATGCATTCTGACAACAATGAACCCATTAATGGTATTCGCATGACTCAGCAGCAAATACATACATAAATCATTGAAACTATTTCGGCGTGGAGCAATGATAATTGTCATACCTAAACCCAAGAGTATTTGATTCAAATCGATTTCTCTTCTAGAATTTACCAAGATGTACATTTTATATTATTTATAAAATATCGTGAATATATAATATCTATTTATCATCACTTTCACCTATTTTGATTCATTCATTGTCTCAAAAAATAGTCATGACAATAATTATTTGAAAATTGATAATTATTCTGAAGGCAAAATTCGATTATTTTCTGTCCTTGTACGAGGAACCGCAACCATCAACATTCATTGAGAAGTTTAATGAGGAGTTTAATAGCACTGTGTCATAATGTGATCCACAGAAGATTGTAAAAAAACTCATTATGTTAACGATCCATTTCCGCCTAGCTAGAAAATGTTGAATTCATTTTATTATTACCCTGTCCTTATTTTTTCAACATGATGTCGCAGTCAAAAAGTAAATAATTCATTTACAAACTGACATAATTAGCAATTGAATATTTAGAGAAAAGGCTGCAAAATAATCAGAAGCAAGCTTACTTTGTATAACCAAAAAAGTACCGAAATAGCTCTGTTGCTATACAGGGTGTTACCTAAAGATTGGTAAAAAATTCGTTGTGTGATTCCTGGGGTATTTTCATGAAAAAAAGTTCCTATAAACATTTGCCGAAAAATGCTTCCTAAGGGAGCTACGCCCCTTTAAATAGGGCACCCCGAAGACGGTTTTTCCTCAATATTTCCGAAACCTTACATACAAAAATCATGAAATTTGGTCATACAAACTTTTAATGCTGAATGAGAATTTGAGCTCAGAATTTCAAAATTTTAATCAGGGGCGTACCATACTGGCGGGGTTAAAGGTTAAAAGAAAATTGGATTCTTTTAACCTTTAACCCCGCCAGTATGGTACGCCCCTGATTAAAATTTTGAAATTCTGAGCTCAAATTCTCATTCAGCATTAAAAGTTTGTATGATGTACCAAATTTAATGATTTTTGTATGTAAGGTTTCGGAAATATTGAGGAAAAACCGTCTTCGGGGTGCCCTATTTAAAGGGGCGTAGCTCCCTTAGGAAGCATTTTTCGGCAAATGTTTATAGGAACTTTTTTTCATGAAAATACCCCAGGAATCACACAACGAATTTTTTACCAATCTTTAGGAAACACCCTGTAGATGAGTGATTAAAGTTTTCTCAAGATTGTTAAAATATTTGACAACATTATGATCGCATCAGAAATATCTATAAGCATATTTGCCAGAAAAATCGCTCCATAGTGAAAGTCGTAACTTTTCCAATATTATCACTTTTATCCTGTATCCTTATCCATCTGAATGATCACATTATAGTGTAAAATCCAGAGAGAACACGACCTCCACCCATCTGTTTATTTGATGAAATTTATTTTGAATCAAATTCAATATGAAAAGAAATTTATCGCCAGGTATTTGCCTAAAAAAGGCCTGTTCAGACTATGGATAGAAGATTATTAGAAGTACAAAAAAATTACATGGAAAAACTAAGCAGCTTATCGTTTGCATATTCTGTTGACTTCATACTTTCAATGATTGATAACTGATTTGTATTGAAACAAATAGGTGGCAGCAATCATATTTTTTATAAAATAGCACCGAAACCGAACGAGTATAATAAAAAACCTAGCTATCTCCCAGACTATTAAAAAAATTATACTTGATACTGTACAGGTGAGAATAGAAACGTACCTATCGTCTCCGGGTTAATATTTTTAGTTTCCATTACAATAAGCCGGCTCATTTTCAAAGGTTTTTGTGATAGATTGGGAGCTTCATTAGTGTGTTTCTTCACTTTTAATACTAGTCTGGACAGTTTTTTAGGCATCCAACTGTCGATATGTTTTTTTACATATTAGATTTGATATACTTTTCATCAAATAACGCCCATACCTTCAGCATGTAATGTCGGACCCAAACACAATGATAGGCTGGGTTTGTTTTTGTCAACTTACCGGTGAGATGTCAAAATGTCCGCCTGGTTTTGCTCACTTGTCTATTGATTTCAAGTCTATGGAATGAACCGATGTGTGAAAGTCCGTTCCACTTTAACACCATTAGAAACTCACATCCCCCAGAAGCTCTTTGTTCCTTGTAACAATTTAGAACCTGAATGAACAGATTGATAAAATTGAAAATTTTATAATATGTAAAATGTAAACTATGATTACCCTTTTGTGTGATTCCTTCAACTCTTTTTATGAAGGTTAATTTTTAATACTGAGATTGTTTTTTCAACTTGGTCGCTCGATAATAGGATATAATCGTGTAACGAAAAAATGGCGAGGGTGCAATGTTTTATTTAATCCTTGGCAATGTATCATCTTTTGTTATTTGTGGCTGTGGCTGAAGAGATGACTAGAGATATTTTAAATTTTTCATTAAATTGAGATGTCTAGTTTCAATTAGCTCCAGAAAACCGCAATGCAGGTAAGTAGATAGTATAAC
This sequence comes from Orchestes rusci, assembly GCA_958502075.1. Taxonomy (NCBI): domain Eukaryota; kingdom Metazoa; phylum Arthropoda; class Insecta; order Coleoptera; family Curculionidae; genus Orchestes; species Orchestes rusci. Next base: position 9,009,203 of record OY293313.1, on the reverse strand, counting down.
GACAGGTTTGAACCCGTTCTATCAAGTGAGTTGTACTACTACATAAATAACAACACTAACCTGGTCATAATTGGATACTAATCCTTGATGGCGTGAATTTGAGAAAAAATGTTTTGATATCAATGCTTATACTCATCACAGAATACATTAGGTACTTTTTTGCTTCAGCTCTTGTTACAACATATTATCGACTGTGGTTTATGGCGCACTTTCCTTTCAACTCACCTGGCTGAGGAATTTTTCAATTTTCAAGCCAAACCCAAAAATATGACACGGGTCGCGAAGAAACACAGTCAAAGCCGCTCAAATGCCCAGACATAAACACTCTCGATTTCTTTCTGTGGGGACACCAGACGTTAGTTCACAACACCTCAATACATACTGAAAAGGATCTGAGAAACTACAGAATAACTAGGGGGTGGTGGCTGTGAACCCGTGGAATCAATAGAGGAATCACTTTCTTTCCTCTGCAGAATAATTTGTTATGAAAGCGTCAGAATATTCAATTACCTAATCTATTTTTGGTATTGTGTGTATTTTTTATTCATTCATCTATTTCATTTCAATTTGATGTTGATTTATTTTAAATTCAATAATGATTTGATTATTGTTACTTGAGCAAAATAGAGATGATGAGAATTATTTTAAGTAATGAATACGGATTGAGCGACTTATACGAATCAATAATTAAACCGATGCCAATCTGAGCGCAGCTATCAAATGGCATTTAAATGCTCTGCAACCTGCAATCATCAAACATTCAATCATCATTTGCTCCTTCACAGTAATTACAAAGAGAATTTAAGTACGATCTAATCCAATCACTTCCATTTTATAAGCACATGCCGTTAATCAGAACAGTCACTCATCTATAACCATCTTCATTCATTAACGACTGTCCTTTCCGCTACCTAAATGAAAATTAAACTAATAAACTAAATAAGTTCAATCGAGGTCTCGAGGTCCCAATAAAACATGTTAAGTGTTAAGTGTCTTAGTGTCATTTGTACCACACACACGAACACTTGTCCACAAAATGCGGGAGACTGTTTATTCTAGTTAAAGTTCGGAATAGTGCGGGAAGGATAATAATGTGAAGGGCTGCTGCCTTCGTTAACGAGTGTATGTTTTTTCTCATGTTCATGTTCAAGAAAATGAATCGAGTGTATAACGCCGGAAGAGGATTCTATATTTCCAAGTGCAATATTTGTTCTGTGAGTAGTGACTTAGATTTTATATTATTCACAGTATTTGGTAGACAATATTGACTGTTATACCTGAGCACATGAGTATACTACATTAAAGAACGCACAATCTCAATCTCTGAGCGAAGATATGCGAATATGATCTAGTCAAAGTTCTCTACCATATTTTATCACAATGCCAGTAGTTGTCAGACTTTATTTTCTGATCTGTTATTTTTTTACATTATCAAAAAATATAGGGTGAGTCTGAAGATCCCGCGCATTTTGACATGGTAAATAAAGTATGTTAGGACAATCACTTTTTGTAAATGAACATGTATCCGAAAATGTTTCGATAAAGAAGTGATAATAATAAGAATCATAATTCGATTTTTTGTCTGTGGATTCGAAACGTCGTTTGTTCTTTTTCAAGCAACAAAGTGCAACACTGGGCAGTGGTTATAAAATTTTGATCTTTTATTTTCATTAGATCTTGAAATAAGTGAGTTTTTCTGCATAACATTGTATTTATTTTTAATCTCGAAAACGACGCATCGAAAAAAAAACTCAGGTCACTTTTTTTGCTCAAAATTGCACGGGAATCAAAGCATGGTTTCTATTTTGTAAAAAAAAGTCGCGTATTTACCACTTTTTTCGATAAAAGAAATATGAGCTCTAGGTCCGGTCCTGGAAAAGCTAAACTCGAATGTCTCTCTCTATCTACTCCCTGGAGGTTTGAAAAAAAATCGCTTGATGCGTTTCAAATTTACAGACAAAAAATCGATTTTTTTCTCAACTTTTAACACTCTGTATTTTCTTAACGAGAGCGGCAACTTGTTTATTCACAAAAAGTGATTATCCTACCAAACTCTATTTACCATGTCAAAATGCGCAGGATTTTCAGACTCACCCTGTAAAGGGTGTCTCGCGAGGTAAGGGACAAAATGTCACTACGTGTTCTTTCGGTGAATCCGAGTCGAGAAATAGGACATTTTCGACTCGGATTCACTCGGACTCAACATGTGTCCGGAGCTGCTTTATTACAGAGCTACAAGGTAGTTAAAATTTTATATTTATATATGTGTATTCTAAATAATATTTGGATCGATGTCGATATTTTGATAAATATTGCTTCAAAAATGTATTACCTAAAGAACACGTAGTGAAATTTTGTGCCTTACCTCGCGGAACAACCTGTATATGTAAAGTATTATTACTCGGTATCCATCAATTTTTGAGTGTGTTCCAGCGAATTTCTGTGATGAAATAATTTAATTTTTGTAATATTGATTTTTGCAATAAATCTGAAATTACTTGATATTTCGAAAACGGTTAAAGAAAGGTATACGATATACAGGATGGCCATTTGAAAAGAAAACAGTCCAATTTTGGGCTCCCCGAGACATTTGAGAAAAAAACCCTCAAAACCGTCCATTTTGATTTGAGGAAGAACTATTTTCTTGGCATCTCCACTCCATAAAGGGATATGCCCAATCTATTGTAATGAACAACCCGAGGTTTTCCATTCGGTGCTCTCTTGACCCGGTAGATCAAGTTGTTGTAGCTTTGGTGACAGCAAAGCCCCTGCGGGGGTGACGAGGGCCCCAAAATTTCAAATCGCATTTCGGGTCGAGTGATATCTTATTTTGAATGCATTTTTATGTAGATTATAATCACCGAGTTTTACACCGTTACTATACAGGGTGTCAATTTGGAAAGGACCTGCATTAAATTGTGTCCAAACCAGTGATAGTATGAAAATTTGGCGAGACACATCAATCTAGATATCGAGAAGGACAACTTTTGAGGTTTCTGTTTTTTTTCTTAAATCAACCCTCTCATGCCCATGTTGATCCGTGGCTACCCCTGAAATTTCAAATCTCAACCCCCACTTATTTCGCGATTTTCGAAATTTTCATGCTATTCTTGATAAGTTATATCACTTTTTTTCCCAAAATTGGAGCTCCTAACCTCACAAAAATTTTCAATCGAGCAGAATTAATTATTCCTCGCCAAATTTTCATACTATCATTGGTTTGGACAGGATTAAACGCTGGTCCTTTTCAAATTGATACCCTGTATGTCTTAGTTTCCCCTTGAATCAAAAATCGACGGGTCCAAGGGTTTTTTCTTAAATGTACACAGCCGATGTCTCCCTCTCTCTCAGGCTACCTGGGGGAGTCATATAGCCTGAGAGAGACGACGAGAACGTCGCTGTGAATTTCTTGGTTGAATCGTAGTCTACCTCTGTTACCTTTTCAAATGGCTACCCTGTATTTAGTTCATGAAGTATGTCTATGAAGAATTTTGTACAGAATCTAAAAATTGAATGATATACTGGGGGTTGTATTTAAAATAACAAAGTTGGTATCAGTCACTGCTACATGACACACCCTGTATAAAATGTTTTAATGGGAAAAATGAACAGTCAAAAATATCAATCGACGGGTTCGAGCGTTTTTGCGAAAACTTCCCCATTGAATAGTTATCGAATTTATTCCATTTGTCATAAACTGTCAAAGTTTACCTATACTATACTATAAGTAAACTTTGACACTGTATAGTTCAAATGCGAAGCCTGGTGAAAGTTTATGAATTCAGAATAAAAACAAGTTGTTTCTCTAGTCTTTTCCATGTTTATTTTCAAAATAACTCAACTTCATAAGTTTCAAAAATGTTGTATTAATTATTATTCATGTGTTATAAAGTTAAAACGATTTTAACAATTTTAAGGGTCTGCCAAAAGGGTTATCAATGACGAGACCGGGGGTCATCAGCAGATCAGTATAAGAATAAATGATGTGAACTTATAATAATTGAATAGGTACGAAAGTATCCTAAGGTATATATTTTGAATATTTTAACATTTCTTTCTGTCAAGCCTCAACTGTAATAGGAATAACGATAATGCTAGTTTATCATCACCAACATAATGATCAGTCACCGACGTAAGTGAACGAAAAAGTAGGTAATTACTTTAATGGAACATGATTGTCTGTAAAAAAAATTGATGAGCGACATTCCGAGCTGGTGCCAATATTCGAATTACCTACTGCAGAGAAGAAAGCAGAGTGAATCAAGTAGAATGAGCTAAAGGAAAGCAAGGATTAAAAATCACCCTTTCACCCTTTTATTTCACAAACGAAATACTCGCGTTTGAGAAAGTTATTAGAGTTATTATGGACTGATAATTTTTATGGAAAACTTCCAAGGATATATGTTTCTCCAGTTATTTGAAATACTTCAGAAGTATAAACCAGCACTAATTAAACTGACTTCAAAGACCAAAACCAACCGACCAACCTAAAAATTATTTTTCTCTATCTTGCGTTAAAAACTAATGACATATTATTCAAATCGGATGAACGGTGTAGGAGATAGTGGAATCCAAATATTAAAAGGAACATTAACCTCCCACTCCCTAATTATGATGGACACAAAAAAATGTCATGAAGAAAAATGATCCGGTAACACCCAAGTAATAAAATGGCGTTTTCAAAAATATAACTCATCGCTTATCTTTTCGATATAGCGTGATTTTTTGTTTCTTCATAGCAGTTTTACGCCTCCTATATTGGTTAAATCACGAGGTTCAAGGTGATTTCCAATCATTTCTCTAGAATACTTTGCTCATAGAGATTTTTATACTAAACCATCAGGTCTTACGGTTTTACCATTGTGGAAATACAACGTCCGTTTCAAAGTTTCGCAATTTAAATCTCATAGAAATACCGCTTCGGAACTTGAAAAATTCCGATTTTTTTCGAAGATATCCGGCAATAACCGATTTTTCCTTTCTGAGTTTGTCCTGAATTAATTTGCAGAGATAATTAAGAACGAATGTCAACTTCTTCTGCTCCACAAGTCGAAATTCATATCCGACGTTTCGAATTTCCGCAACCATCATCAACTTTTTGTAAATACGAATCAGACTTTTTCTTATTCATTTTTAGATATCTCTTCGCTCCTTGAAAATAATTATGCATAATACTTCCCTTTCTTTCTTTTTCTCGATCATCAATTTTATTTTTCATACTTTTAGAGCTTCTTTATTCAAGCTCAAAAAGTCACAAGTTATTACCATGACTACGAACAGTGCCACGCGTTTTGAAAGGATCAAAAACTTTGAATTTTGATACCTCTCGTATTTTAACCTTCAGCATTCTTTCAAAATGGCAAGTGTGACATATCATTATTTTCAGGAAGCAGAGTTATTCAAAAATGAATTAAAAAAGTTGGGTTAGTTTTTGAAAAAAAGAAGTTGATGATGGTTGCGAGAATTCGAAACGTCGCGTTGTTTATCAATTCCGACAATGCTATTTTGAAGGGCAGTGAAAGTTTTCATGAAAATGTGTCATTTGTTGTCAATTATCTCTGCAAATAGATTTAGGTCGAAATAATAAAGGATTTCGAAAAAATCCGTTATTGTCGGATATCTCCGGAACTTCGGAATGCAAAAAGCTTCAAAGCGGTATTTCCTGGGAATTCAAATTGCGCAACTTTCCCTCCATTTAACCGACTATATACCAATGCTATAAATTCAAATGTGTCACACCCTGTATACCGTATATGCGTTAATGGATGCGCGCTTAGGTGTGTAGGCTCGTTATTCAATTTATTTCTTGTTTGATTATATAATTTGATAAATATATCATGTAATTCTGTATTGACAAATTTATTAAAATGAAAACATCAAAAATGTTATATTGCATTCGATAAACGTAGAAATATGTGACGGCTTACTATAATTTTTACCAAAATTCGTAATTTTTTTTATTCTTAAAAAAAATGAAATCCTCCAAATATGAAGATTCTCAACAGTAAATAGTCATCACTAATTAAAGATGAGTATTAAATGTTTTTGAAGAATACCTATGTTGTGATCAATAAAAAAACAATCATTGGCGCGAAAAATTCAAAATAGATGGTGTATTTAAAAAAAAATGATTTAAACATTTTCTGCACATAGTAAACTGTGGATCTTTTCAAAGTAAGTTTTTCTCAATAAGATTGTGCAAAAAAATGTACCCCGAATATTTTTTTAGCGGAAGCGGCGCCGGCGCTGGCGCCTAGTCTATGGAAACAAATCAGTATTACCTCTTGCCCTCTTGCAAATCAATCATGTCCATCATTTCTCTGAATAAAACTATTGAAATGATAATATGAAAGTGGCTACTCATCGTGGTATAATTTACTAATATTCATTCCTGGCACAAAGTATAATAGTTCCTCGCAACCAAAAGAGACGACCATATTATCAAAATTAAGTATTTGCTCTTTTTATCTCAATGGGTTCACCGGCGCCATCCCCTTTTAGCGGGGTCCATACGAATACCATTATCCAACACTACCGCAGACCTACACTTATTACTAATGACAAGTTACTGATACTGATACACTCAACCATCGAGATCTCCATTAATCAACGAACCGCGGCTGAGTTCTTGTGAAGTGAGTCACTATTCGATAGTAGGGAATACACGCGGTAATACCTGTAAAAACTTTGTTTACCTTGACGATTCAGTAGTGATTCGTGCACTGTATTGGGTTAGCTCAACTCGTCGGCGGATCACGGAAAAAATACGTTTGTTTGCTTTTTAGCATCCATTGCTCGTTAAACAAATAATTCATTGATTGTTGTATTTTGTTGAATTGGATTATTTTATTCGTTGAGTGGTCGAGTGTTTCAGCAGAAAGGATGATGAATAATGGGTTCACACCGACCGGCGAGTTTTACAGTGCTAGAGCTAATAACATGTGTTTTGTAAGTACCCGTATATTTACCATAATATAGATTCTTTTTATTTAATATTTATTGAGTTACGCATCAACAAAACTGGTTTGTTAGTGGCTTACCAGTTTCAGAACTTGTGACTGAATTTACCGAGGAATTTACAATATTTACATCATAGATTCGAATACCAATGATCTTTCGAATACCCATATAGTAGATAACGGGGAGTTGATTTTTATTATGATAATTAAATTCATGACTGATTTTGAACTATACCATATCCGATGCAGATTTCCAGTCAGATATTTATTTATCCATTGACTTCCGCTAAAAAGAGATATAGTCTGTGAAATTGTGTCGGTGGATATTGTAATTAGAGTGATAGGATAGGATAGGTGTTTGAAATAATTATTGCTTTCGCACAATAAGCTCAGGTGCTTTTGGAGTTCGACAAAATTAAGTTCATTTTGAAGTTTACCTGATAAATTCTTAGAGTTTTGTTTGCATGAATATACAGGGTATCCCAGATCAACTGGTCACTACTTATACAGCATTATAGAGGAACCATAAATAAGAAGTTTGAGATGGGGAACCCATGGCCGGAAGTGCCTTCTTTTTCAAATGAATAAGTATCTGAATTTTGAATTGAACACTACCAATTACTATTTGAAACCTGAAAATTTCATCAAAATCGGTCGAGCGGTTTTCAAAATAATTTCAAAAGAAAAAAAAAGGCATTTGCGGCCATAATAGATGTTAGTTATTATTTTCAAACACACTCCTTGCGGTTTTTGAGGTAAATTAAGGTACCTAAAAAGCTGTAAAAATCAGAGATAGTGCAAGTTTAGTGATTATCGAGGTGATTATTAGGTCAGTTGCGACGCAACTGGCAACTGGCCGGAAAACCAGTTCGCAACAGAATGCGTTTTTTTGTGGATTCGTCGAGGGATTCGTTCCATTTTTGGAGTGTTTTCATGTACATAGCATCAAAATGGAGAAAATTATCGAACTTGTTTCAAGTTACCTCTTTCTGTATGATGAAGAATTCGTTTCGCTGCGAACTTTTCGTCACGAATCCGCAACGAATAGTTTATCCTTCCGTCAATTATTGGAAATATTACCAGAAAGGAAAGTTGAAAAAACTTGCCTACCTCATCCTCATACAGTGAGGACACGTAGGTTGGAATAAATTCATAAAATTCAGGGGTTTGATTTCTGGAAAAACGCTGGGACACGTCGATTTTTATTTTTGACTGCAGTTTTCTTTATGTTAATCTTATTCATACAGGGTGGACCAAAAATAAGTTACGACCATCAACTTCATTTTTTCAAATGGAACCCCCCTTTTTTTAGGGGTAGGTATCATTATACAGGGTGTCCCTAAAGGGTGCATGCGAAAAAAACTCCACCATATACCCCTGAGTTCGATAGAATATGTCGCCTTACCACAATTTATCTTAGTCCAAAATTGCGCCGTTTCCGAGATACAAAGTGGTCAATTACGAAGTCCGTTTTACAGTGGCCGCTAGAGGGCACACTACACTGCACATTTTGTGGTCTAAAGTGGTCATCTATTTTCCAAGTTTTCCTTTTTTTTCATCTTTTATTAAAGAATCCAGACAATTTAAAGCGAAAAAGGTACTCCTGTCAAAGTTCGCTCAAGTGAGCCATCCTCGAGATATTTCCATTCCATGCCACACCGAAAAATTCCTAGACGCTGTATCTCGGAAACGGTGAAATTTTGGATCAAGGTATGTTGCTTTAAAACGTCTTATTTTGACTTCATGTAGAAACATATAACGGTAATTTTGTAAACAATTTTCCGAGAGGTTCGGGTAAAGTATAGTCGAATATTAGGTGTTTTCCGGTGCGGTATGGAACTCTTCAAATGGCAATATCAAATGTAATGGTATATTCATTTTCATATATTTTGCAAGGAGATACATTTTTCTATTGAAAAATTGAAAGAAAAACATCAAATTTTTTGATTTTTTTCAAATTTAAAAAAAAAATCAAATTTTTAATGTGTAAATGTATTTGATTCTTTTGAAAAAAACTCAAAAATATGCTACCGTTTCAGTTAACGCCATCTAGCGGCGACGGCAAAAGTTGCAAATTCAAAAGCGAATAAGCATTTTGTAGTGCAAATTATGCTCTTTCATATGAACCCAAGTTTGTTAAAATCGGTCAAGCGAAACGGGAGAAATCTCAGTTTGTGTAAAAAACAATTGAACTTCCTCCACCGCTTTACTCTGATAGATATAAAGAAACGTTCTAGACAAAAAGTGTAGGTAAATAGTCAGTGAATATGAAAATGATATCACCGATACCTTTTCATTGGGCAAAATTCTATGAAAATCCTATTTTTTTACTTGGTGTTGGTTGTTACGCCCCCCAGCGACCATTTCAGAAAATTGAAAATATTTTTTCTGCGACTGTCAACTAATATCACTTTTGTCCACTCGATATCGATTCGTAAATATAGTACATTGTAGAACTGAACGGAAATAAAACCATTTCCCACTAGTTGCTAGGCGACGAGTGACGAGTGGGAAATGAGCATGAACTGGCACATGAATATGGAAGTGCCCTCCATCAAAGAAAAATTAAGAATCGATATTAATCACACAATAGTGATATTAACAATCGTAGAAAAAGTATAGTGTAAGACTCGCATGGAATAATCATTCCATGCTTGTTGTTAACTCCATTTTTTACAAGAACGGAAAATGACAAGCAGTCATTAGTAACTATTTTATTAGGTTGCCAGCCTGACTTGGCGCGTTCGAACTGTTAAGCTGTGTTCAACTACAGGACCGTATTCGGATATAGAATTATAAATACATACTAGCTTCGGGTCTCGTCTCAAACGCCACTCTTACATCTTTTCAACCTCAATCGAGATTTGAACTGGGCAAACTCTAGTGCGAGATAATTTTGCAAATAAATTATCAAATCAGATAATTTATTGGTGTTATTACAGAACACATGCACACATGTTTAGATAGAATAAGTCATGTTGTTTTTCTTATCCCTTAGATAGTTGAAAAAAAAATATTGCCAAAACTAGAATCATTATTTTTAACTTTTACATACATAAACATAGATTATTTATACCGCTCTACTCACCTGTAAACCAATAATAAACAGATTGAAAAGCTTCTATAAAGTCCGAATAAACTACGACAGTATCTTGAAATAATATGAACAATAACAACGAAATAAACACCAAAACCAAAAAACTCAACAAAATAATACCACTCAGAAAAATTCGGGAATTCGATTCTGTTCTAATATTGTGAATCGAGGTTAAAACTTAATGTCAAACGCTTATTAACGAATGACGGTGATTTAGGAAATTTATTTTCATCACCTTGGGGAAAATAACGGTCAAATCGTCCGTTCTTAAAAAATATGGACCATACAATATACTATTCCAGGTTTTTCTCTTAGCCGTTTTATAAATAAATTTTTCACGTATCTCCTCAGCAAGCAAAGAGATTTTTTATTGATTTTCGAAAAATGAAATCTTTGGTCCATTTGTCCTCCAGTCTACCTTATCGCCGGATATAGTTTGTACCGGGTGTCCCACTAAGAATGGCTGTCGGCTGTATCTCAGAAAGTATTAATCGTGAAGTCTTGCGGCAAAAAATGTTATCACTAAAACGGTCAAGAGAAGAACCTGTAAAATATTTTTAAGTTTCCGAAATGGTCACTAGGGGGCGTAGGTAAGGGACGTTTATTCATTGGATTTTTGTATTTTTTTGATACTATTTATTTTAATAGTGAGTTTTTTATAACAAACCATACATAATATTACAACAAACCCTTCATAATATTTTGATTTACACGTATATGACAACGCACGAGTGATATCTCGTGAAAGTGCCGCTTATAATAATGAAATAAATGATGCTTCGAAATTGTAATTTTTTATAGCTCAATATTGGCATAAGTGATGCAGGTTTAAGCCGCGTTTACATAACGAGAGCACGTATGAACAAATTTGTTCGCACAAACTTCAAACCGTTAATTTTTTCATACAATAAGAGTTACATATACATTTGACAAAACTTTCATCTCGCATCAGTTATCAAAGAAGTGATGGAGCATTTCAAAACTCCCCATTTTTCAGTATGGTTGTCCCGGCGATCTTTTTTCAATAACTCTTGATAGAAATGAAGAAGAAGAAGAAGAAGAAGTACAGACATTTTGCGCCTCTTTTGAATGGTGCTAGCCATTTTCATCAAAACCTACACAGAAAAAAGTTTTCAAAAGTACCTACCCTTTTTTAAACGAGCCAAAGGGGCACTGAACAAGTTTTTGAAAAAAATCGCCGGGACACGCAAACTGACAAACGGATTGAAGTTTCAAAATGCACCATCACTTCTTCCATAACTGATGCAGGATGAAAGCTTTGTCAAATTTTTAGGTAACTCTTATTAATATGACCACCACTGTAGATTTTGCATTATTTATATTGATATGATACGAATATCTGTAACTTTAATCGTTTACAGCACGCGAGCACAAGCGAAAGTACGAATTCGTTCTTTCGTGCTCTCGCTATGTAAACATAGCTTCAGAGATGCAAAATCAATAGTCAATATACAGGGTTCGCCAAGATAAGTTTCCTTTTAGAATATCTCTGGAAATAAAACGATTGGGACTGAAAATTTGTATGGTGAGATTTTAAATGAAATACTAGCGTTGCGCGACTTCCGGTTATACCAGAAGTAGGTGTCAACTCGCTTGTTTCAAACACACCCTGTACGCTAATGTACAAAATCAAAGAAACCGCCTAAAATTGGAGAAAACTTTCACCTTAGATCAGTTATCAAAAAACTGATGCTGCTTGGTAACATCGATATATTACTGATAATTTCACTATACCTACCTACTTCATGAATGTGAAGCATATATACGCGTTCGATTATTCAAACTACGACCTTCACTCTTGAAGAAAAGTAACTTCCCACGATCAAACAATAAGATCAATTATTCCTTTCGCATTTCATTCTGGTCATCGGTTTCTTGATTTGTACAAAACCTTATTCGAACGATGTATTCACAATTTCAATCATTTTTTTAATGAAGTATTGCCAATTCATAACATGTACATCAGAAAATGCGCCTATGATTCACTATAACATGTCAAGGTTCCTAAAGGAAATTAATTAAACAATGTTTAATTATATGTGCTCTGAAATGATTCACAAATTTGGTTTTAATGAATGGACGGGTTCCGGTTAGATGTGATATAGATGAGTCAAAACCTTTTCCAATTTAGTTTTTATTTCAATGAACTCATCTGATTTTCGCTGGCGAAATAATACCTAGTCAAATAAGCCAAAGTTTCACGACAGATAATTTGTGATTTTATTATTAGTTTGGAAATTGCACTTTGAGAAAGAATTCAAAACAGGGATGAAGTTTTCAAGTCCATTTCTCGTTATGACGACTTTATAAAAAATTCTTCTTTTTTATTTTGTAGTAGGTAAATTGAATCAAATACAAATTCGCAAGAAAATCCATATCGCATGTGTGATTACTTTCTCTTTTTCTTAGTTTATATTTTTGTTTCCAATTGGTATTAAATTGTTTTCCGCTCTTAAAATCTTTATCTCAGTCTATAACATCCAGCAATGAGAATGAATACAAGCTCACATTTTCAAAATAATATATGAGATGTTCTCTTATCTACAGTCTTTTTCAAAATGACCTCAAAAATCAAATCAAATTTCCAAAAATTCTTTGCTCATGATGTTTAATTGTTCCGTACCGTTTCATTTTGAAAAATAATTTCAATACACTGAAACACTGACGACAAATTGAGACCTCGAAACCCAATCACATCATTCGACAACTACTGCTACCATAACAAGCACCTCAGATTCAATGACATTGATAGCTGTTGCTCAAATTATGTACACTAAATGACAGCAAGTCTCTTCATGTTTTCAACCATGTGTTATTTTTCGTCAGAACTCAGAGCACCGTGAGGCTATCCATTAACCAGACATCCTCGTCACCTCATTATATCCCATTTTGACCATCGATCTATCACACATCTGCTGGATTTTGAAGTAGACAAAACTAATTAACTAGAGATTCCCGAAAGGTTTTAAAAAGTCTGAATTGTTGTGAGATGCGTTGACACTATTCTAAGTCTTGATTTAGAATTTTAAAACACTTCTATTTTTGAGTTTGGAAAATCTCTGGGCTTTAGCTTTTGTTTTGTTATGAGGTAATGTTGGAATTCCGTGGTCTAAATTGGTGTTGATCACCATACTTTATGGAGTATACACTTTAGTTAATTGAATCAGTGGCTGGAAATGAGAAAAATCTGTATATAAAGTGAGTTATGATCTGTAATCATTGTGATTTAATCATCACTTATACTTTGGTTTCCCAAATAAAAACTATATTTTTCTTCTATTGATATTTATTGTCGTAATGTTGACAACATACAACATCGCAAACCAGATTGTTCTGGCGAAAGCTCTATCGATATAGTGGAGTTTTAACTTTTTCAATTTTCAGACGAATTTTTGAGGTTTAACATTGGAATATATAGACTTTGGTTTAACCTCATGATCTCGTTAATTACTCAGTATAATATAGAGGATGTTACAGAGTTATACTGTGAGGAAGATTAAAGGGCAGAAACATGATTCCGCAAATGTTCCTTTCCATAATACCGAGTGAACTTTTTCGTTTTCAATACATACAGTGTGACCCATTTGTTTTCGGGTTACTCTGAATAAAAGTTTATTAATTGACTGATTTGGCTCGAGTTTCTTTTAAATTGAAGAGCTTGACAAACTCTATCTTCTCACCAAAAATGACCTCGCTCATACAAAATCCAAGGCCTAGTTTGCCTAGTTTGCCAGTTCACATTAGCCTTTTTTCTAGAAAAAACCTATTCACGCCACTGGATTCGGCATCCTTCAAAACAAGCCTATATCAAATATTTCACCGGAAAAAAAATATTCATCTTTTGTTTATCGGCGCCTGCTGTGGTGAAATCACTTTAGAGTTAATACCGAACATAATTTTCAATATTTGCAAAAGAAACGATAGGTGCATTGGAGAAAATGGTGGCTTTGTGGAGATTACCAGAGTTTAGCTGCTTTTCCATGACGACCTGTGAAGTTTTGAACACAAATGAATAATCTATTTTCATCTACGAAATAGTTGATATTTTATGTAAAAATTGGTTGAGGCCCGTTTGAGGCATGCCGAATCCAGTGGCGTGCATAGATTTTTTCTAAAAAACTTGCTAATGTGGTTTGTCAAAATTTTTGGTGAAAAGATAGAGTTTGTCAAGCTCTACGATTTGAAAGAAACTCGAGCCAAATCGGTCAATTAATTTCAGGGTGACCCTTAAACAGATGTATCACACTGTAGATGAGTTTCTGATACAAGCAAAAATGTACCACTGAAGGAAGTTCCTTTTTTCACTTTCAATTAAATGATAGAATTGAAATAGGTAAATTACTTTTGGAATGGCTTGTTTTTTTGCTAAACATAAATACTTAACGCCCCTGATGTAATTACTTCAAAGAACAATTATTTTGCACTTGTAAATTTGACCTTGGACGAGATATTGGCGTGTATAAAAGCTTATCTCAACGGGTTTTCGATAAATGAATAATCTATTGAAGTCGGAAAAGTTTGAACACCCCGTATCATAAATACATTACATTGTTCATATAATAATAGACTCTTTCTCGTATTTTTAGATATTATAGAATCTGCCCTTGAATTTTCCACACAACATACCATGTATAGAAAATTACACACTTCACTAAAATTCTGGAAATAAGGCTCTCAACACCAATGAACATTCGAATAGAATACTTGAAGTTGAGAGACATTTGATCAAAAATACATTAGGTAGGTATGTTTGTGTACCTACCTGCGAAAAAACCTTGTTTTAATTAAAAATTGTTTTTTAAACTCAGCTCTACGTCATTTTCAAAATGTCACAGGAATAACTATCTAATATTAATCCGTATTCCTGAATTCCCCAGTGCAAATTTGATACGTATTCGATAGAACTACAACTAAGAAAACCGGCAAAATTGTCCAAGATATTGTCAAATATCCATTTATCTCTTCTCAGATCATCAAACTCTTCCGTCCGTTTCAAGTGACACCACTATTGTTATTTGTGAACCCGAAAGTTGCCATTTTTGAATTTTTTATGCTTATTCAGTGGGAGAGACTGAACTCTTGAGATTTTAGCATGATTTTTAGCCATGATGTTTTTGAAAAGTTAAGTTATGATTTGTCAAGCCTCTTCAAAATGTTTTACAATTGGAAATTCTTATCATATTTTATAAAAAGAAGAGTTTTGAGGGTTGGTGGAATTTGCTGACAATAACTAAGGAGATAACTGATAATAATAGTAGTTACGAATAATAAAGTATAAGGCATATACATTATTTTTCCCTTTTCTTCAATCATGATTCATTTTGAAAAAATTTAATTTGCCTTTTTGAGACCTCTGTAGATATTTTAGTGAAATTTTATATGCATTTTCTATGGATCAATTGTTTATTTATGATTAAATTTGGACTCTTGACTTTCTTTCGACCGAAGTTGCGTATTCGAATAAAAAAATAAGACCCACCGTTTGTTTAAATTTATCATGTGTTTATTATCTTTGTTCAAATGTGACTCCAATTCTTGTCTTGTACAGGGTGGCCAACTAAGAATGCGAGGTACTGTATCTCGGAAACTATACATCGTAGAGGCTTGCGGCAAAAAATTTTATTACTAAAACGGCCAAGAGAAAAACCTGGAAAATATTTTCAAGTTTCTGAAATGGTCGCTACGGGGCGTAACAACCAACACCAAGTAGAAAAATATGATTTTTATGGAATTTTGTCCAATGAAAATATATCGATGAGCTCATTTTCGGATTTACTGACTATTTACCTACACTTTTTGTCTAAAACGTTTTTTTTTCTATCTATCATAATAAAGTGGTGGGGGAAGTTCAATTGTTTTATTAAACAAACGGAGATTTCTCCCGTTTCGCTTGACGGATTTCAACGAACTTGGGCTCATATGAAAGAGAATAGTCTGCGCTATAAAATGCTCATTTGCTTTTTAATTTGTAACATTCGCCGTCGCCGCTAGATGGCGTTAACTGAAATGGTAGCATACTTTTGAGTTTTTTCCGAAAAAATCAAACGTAATGGTATATCCATTTTCATATATTTTAAAAGGGGACACATTTTCCTATAAAAAAAATTGAAAAAAAAAACAAAAAAAAACAAAAAAAAACAAAAAAAAACAAAAAAAACACTAATTTTTTTGTTTTTTTTTAAGGAAAATGTATCCCCTTTTAAAATATATAAAAATGAATATACCATTACATTTGATTTTTTTGGAAAAAACTCAAAAACATGCTACCATTTCAGTCAGCAGATATTTCACAGGGTTTCATAGATATTATCGTTTTATAATAAGACTAATATTATGAAACAACATATGATTTTTTTAAATCTTTACCACCCCTGTGGCTCAACTCTCCTGAATTTTTTCGCACTTATTTATTCACACCCTGTATGTTCTCATGTGAACAATTCACCTAATTCAATAGAACAGTGCATTTTTTTTTTTAAATTAATACTTTTATTACAGTTCATTATTTATATCCAGGAGTGGTGAGAAAAGCTTTCCGCCCCCTTTTCCGCTTTTCTCCTTTTGTTTTCAAATTGTTTCTGAATTTTGGAGATCAATGACTTTATCAGATATCCGATCACAATGCAATTCTTCTAGTTTCTGAGATTCATTTTCAAAATATAGGTACTTTGAGAATGCAGAACAGTAGCTACATTGAGATTTACTTGAATTATTATTGAGAACATCATTACTTTTATTGTAGCTCTTGTTATTTCCAGAAAATTCTGAATATCGAATCATTTTCACTGTATATAGTCATTAAATTTGAGTGAAATTGACATTTCTTGGAATCCCAACAATCACTAGTGTAACAAAAAGTATAGATCAATGACGATTCATTTTCGGTTAGTTCAAATGTTTAAATACTTTTTTAGAATTTGAGCGACGTTATTTTAAAAATCGTGTTAGTTACATTGTCATGAGTAATTCAAAACGCCTGAATATAATTTAGTAAAAGTATTTCTGGGTCATACTTGTAATTATGCGTAATAGTCTGTCTGATAAATGCTAGACCCGCATTAGTCAGCTAATTGTTCCTTCAATATTACGAAATGAAATAACTCCATACTTTTTCCTATGACATGCATTGTTGCAAGACTGGTCTGCAAAGTAGTCTGGTTTATCGCCCACATCTTGGCCAATTTATATTGATTGAACTATTGGTGATTGATTGCATATTGAAGAAGGTCAGTAGAACAATACATGGATATAGAAAAATAAGAAACTGTTGAAAAATGTGCTGAATTCCATCTCACCAACTTTCTCAATTGAAATGAGACAATGAGTCGTTAGTACCAAATGGAATTTTCATGAGACGCATCCATTTCTTATGAATAAAATTAAATGTATATTATTTCATCAAAAGGATTTCTCCAGCGCTTTTTTCAATCTTGAAAGTATTTCTGGATCTCGTGGCCGGCGAAATTTGAACTCATTCTTTTTCATCCGATCTCGTAACCTACACTATCCAATAAACTATCAAACAAGATTTGTGTTTGATAACATCAATGTGAGCTTCACTTGTTAATCCGAAAACATAAACGTTTGTATCGAATTACGAGTTTTCCAAACTGAGCCCCCATTATTCTGGTAATTATAAAACAATTAAAGCTTTATGCAATAATGAAACGGGCCGGAAAAGGTAATTAAACAGCAGCACGATTTCTTGCTAAACATTTATCTGCCGTTGTTAAAAGGGCAATAATGCCAATTGTAAATAATCTATTTCTAAAGTGGAAGATTGCTCTTAATTTTCGTTCTTGACGAACCAAAAAATCGAATTAGTTTATGGGTAATCAAGTAGGAATCGGTAATTCTGAATGGTTGTTAGGTAAGTGTTGTGAATATAGTTATTAGGAAGGACTGCAAACATTGTTTAAGCACTATTTTGTAGTTTTGGAGTCATCTAACTAGTTTTTGTTCAAAGGAAAAGAAAGAAAAATATCACTGTGTGGATTTTGACATCCGTTTGAGAAGTGGAATTTCGTTACCCCTATTACGAAACCTACTTTTTTTTATACTTACTTTTTTTTTTTCTATTTATTGTACTTTTAGCTAGACTTTTAGTCTCCTTTTTGTTTTTTGTGATTTTATTTTAGAATATTATACTGTGCTTTGTCTGTTAAACCATTGGTTTTTTGATAATAAAGCTTATTCTGATTCTGATTCTGATTCTGATATATTATTATTCCAAATTTCAATCAAATGCATCAAACATTTTCAAGAGCTATAAAGAAAAATCTGCAGAAATATAGGGATTTCCACACCCTGTTAAAATATATTAAATTTTAGTCATAAAATAAACCCCTACGTTTGGACACGAAATTGAGGAACACTCTGTATAATACACAGGAAGGAGTATACAGGGTGTTTCAGAATAACATGCTAATAATAAAGGGGGTGATTCTTGGGCTCATTTAAAAAAAAAAAATCATATGAACGTATGTCCTAAACGCCTTAACTTAACCCAAAAAATATGCAAACCAAAACCCGCATGGACGGCACTGGTCAGAATAATTAAATTGTTGGTGCATCAAAGAATGAGTATTAATGCCTAAAATACATGACTCAAATTTCATAAAGATATCTACAGTAATGACAAAGTTATTGTAAAAAAAGTATCTATTTTTTAAAACTTTGACACCCTGTATCTCAAAAGTTAAGGCGTTTAGGACATACGTTCATATGAATCTTTTTTCTTAAAATGAGCCCAAGAATCACCCCCTTTATTATTAGCATGTTATTCTGAAACACCCTGTATACATAGCGATCTAAGAAAGCGTACTCATATGAGGCCATGCAAATTAAGGCAAAGCTGCACAAGAACTTGAGGGAGGCAAATAATAATCAATGAAAAACAATATTTAAATAAACAGGGTTATCCATCTAAAAGTATCAACCTCAAAAACCGGGCCACTTATTGGAAGACACATATGTGGCTATTATAGAAGTCAAAACGTCCGGTTTAAATTTATCAAAAGTATTTATTCACAAAAACATGAAAGCGATTTTGGAAAATGTTCTTTTCACTGCCATCTCAAATATTCAGAATCCGATTCTTATTGGGCATATGATAAATATGCAAATTTTTGTCACCGAGAAATGATAAAAATCATTTGTATCCAAAATTATATGGAACTTATTTATTGTTTTTTTTTTGTAATTGTTGACCATGTACGATTTTGTTTTTCAAAGATTTTGTAGGAAATGTTCCAGCAACATATGATTTTCTAAAAGTCCAGTACATGTGTTCCCTATCTTTCTTTTGGAGTTATAACACGTACTTGGGAGTTCATTTCAAGTATTTGTGGAGGCAAATCAGGTACAGCATCTCATATGCTACTATATGACCTTGTAAGAGCATGTCTTTAATGCCAATCTGCTTGAATTAGACATTCTCCATAATTGTTTTGAATCATTTTTTAACTCACCATTTTGGCTAGAAGAAAATGCAGCAGTGGCGTAACTATAATAGAACAATTCAAAGCCCGGGGGCCCGTGAAGTTGGGGGGCCCAGTCCCCATTCACTTGAACTTGAAATATAGAAAGTGGTAATTTACACTTTAATTATATTAATCGTTTTGTATTTTTATATATTATGTACTTGCAATTTTTGCAATCCGGCAATCTTGGATTTACAATCCGCCGGAATTCAACGCTCCTTTGTTTCGGTTATTCACAGCCAGTCTATGTTTATTTGAAACTTGACAATCTTAGTCAATTCAATTGATACGATAATAGACAAAGCCGTCTATATTATTTGTATTACAAGAAGTAATGAATTTGGCAACACCGCGTGAAGACCGAATTAAGGTTGGGTTCATTTCTAATTCCATCTATACACTATAGACGGCTCTGCAACTATTCAACTGCCTTCAGTCAATTTCAAATTGTATTTAGAATAAGTGTAAAGTGAAATGATTTCTGTATTCTAGAAAACTTGTCAAGATTATGGTAAGTGGGTAGGGTATAGGTACTGAAGAAATCGTAATCTAACAGTCAATATTAATATTATCCTAATAGGCTGAGATAGTTTCATTTTAATATGGTATGTGTGTGTCGCGGAATACTGATGAGAAAAAAACATATTTAAATAGGTAAAATTGATGAATGCCTCATTCTGGATTCTCATACACGCATACGCACCATTTTCTATGTCTTGTGGAAAAACCAGAGTTAACGAGTGTTGTTCCGTTTATTTTGGAAAAACAATATGGTGACGGAGCTGGTGCTTCTTGGTTTATTAGTTTTGATAATAGTTATCAACTCCTGTCCTACAGAAACTGAAGAAATCACTTCCCAAAATCGGTGAGCATCTACCTATATGGCAAAGTTTTGATATTTTATTGTTTAGAATCAATTTTTTTTCTCCAAAAAATCATAAAACTGATAGTGTTGTTCATAACAGGTAATTTGGAAGTTTGTTTTGTATTCAATTTTTTTTTATCAGTTTTATCTTCATTCTGTTCTGTTTTGATAACAGTCGTGATTTGTATTTGGATCTAATGGTTTTCGCAAGCCCAATCATGTTTTTCTTTCAGAAAACTTTTGAGAGTAGTGAATATAATTTGATGATTAGTATTGAAGTCAATGGATGATATTTATAAGTGAACAATTTTTCATAAGCATTCAAAATATTGACAAGGCAATATAGGCTTTTTTGATACTTCTTAACGTAAAACTTGAAATTCTCATTTATCGGTGGGGCCCATTATGCAGTCTTTGCCCTGGGGCCCCACGGTATCTAGTTCCGCCACTGAAATGCAGTTGCCAACTGTCACCAGTATGACAGTCCGTTTGTCCTGATTTCCAGTATATGAGAGAAGATTCAAAATCAGGAACATATAAAATAGTGACATGCAGTTTCATCAGTTTCTGAGATTATTTTTTCATTCACTGAACCGATGCCTGTTACTTCAAACTTTTGTTGCATTATCATTTTCTAGCTGAACTTGACTAGAATGATTGAGTTTCATGTCATAGAAGGCATTTCCTACTTAGACTCACTTTTCTCTGTCCCAACAATTTTTATTGGAGCAGAATACACTACAAAATGCCCCAAGAAACAATTTCAAGTCTAAGTTGTCTTGGACAATATTTATGGCAGATTTTTTAAGGTGTAGTGGAGGGCTAATTGTTTCAGAAAGTTTTTGAATATTCTTTCCACATTTTAATCAAATCGCTCTCAAGGATAGGATTTATAACTTATATAGGGTTATTCACGTTATTCGACACGAAACATTATGGCTGAAGTATCTGATTTTAAAAGTTTTGTTTTCTGGATGGATAGGGACCCTTCAAGGCTACATTTTAAAACTATTTTCACGTTATACAAGGTGTTCTCAAAACACGAAACGTATCAAAGTTGTATTTTTTTAAATGGAACCCCCTGAATATTAATTGATATTTAAATGTTTCCTTCAATTTTGAACAATTTTGTTCAACCGTTATCGCGGTGTAAATTTAACGATTTTCAGGTAATTTTTTCTCAAGCCGGGTTTATGCAAGACCAGTTACTAGTATGTGATAAGATCAAATATACTTGCATAAGAATAATAAGACTCAAGGTGGTAATAATATAGACAAAATATACTTTTGAAAGACCAATGGTTCTTGAATAAATCTGAAAGGTTCTGACGGAGATTTCACCAATATAAATTTTATTTGAACAGTGAACCGGCGCAATGTTATATTTATGAAAATAGCAATTACGCGGCGTCCATCTTGTTTTCCAATGAAAAAAAATAATGCCAACACTCAAAAAATTGTCAATTTCACGATAACTTTGAGGGAGACTTTATAAAATCACTCCATTGTTGTTATAATGAGAAAATGACAAAAAACCAAAAAAGACATTTTTCGTTTATTTTTTTAAATAAAAACAATTCATCTCTGACGCACTTGAGAAATTTGAAGCTTTTCTCCTCAACATTGTCAATACAAATAATTGCGTTTGGTTTTAGATGTTTCAGAACATCTATTGATTACGGTTACGGTTTCTAGAGACGATCAAAGATATCTCCAATCTCATTTGGTATCCAATTCACAAGATTTATAACAAGAAACCAATGCACACTGAAAACCATAATAGGATGGTCCGCTTTGATCTTATTGTAGATTCAAGTAAGAATTGAAGCGTTGTTCTAGTTGAAGTGGTTTTAAGACAAGTTCTATCAAGAAAGCAGCTCTCTTGCAGATACTCATAAACTTGAAATTATTTCTTGGGAGGAACTTCAACCCGCAGGATTTTCTTTTCCTGTTACTTTCTTCTTGCAGTCTATAAAGTACTCCATGTCCTTTTCGTCCTCCTCAATAATTTTACTCGATTCTTTTTCATATAAGAACAAAAATCTTTTCCTATGTAACTTTTTTATCTAAGATGAAATGGGATAAACGTGATCATGGGGCAAGTGTAATCAGACTGTCCATATTTTGTTCATTACTTTTTTGAACTTGTAGGGTAGGTATTGTCTAAAATGCACTAATCACATCAGAACGAAATCCAAATAATTAAATTTTTCCTCAACAATAGGATTATGACATCAGTGGCTGCATCGAATGGGGCTTGTTTTACCGGTACTCATTTCAGGACAAAGGACAGAACTAAAGATTTTTCCCATATTCCCGTATCCGTATCCCGTGGGTATCTCATAATTAGTAGAGGAGATTTCAGCCCAGTATTTGTCGGTCACAAATAATCCAACTTCATCATATAAACAATAAACGCTTCAGCAAACGCCCCCCCAAGGGGGCTACGCGCGCATCCTTAAAAGACGATACCCAAGGATGGATTCTTCCAACTATTTCCGAAACGGTTTGGAATGAGGTTTTGAAACTTTGGAATCCTATTGATTTGGATAAAATATGCTGAATTCGAAGATAAATTCAGAAATGTGATTACTTAGTCAAAGGCGTATCATTTGGGGGTGAGTCTGAGTATGAAAAATCAAATGAAACCTTTTTATAAATATTTATTTTTTTACAAATTTCGAGAATTTGAGGTTTTTAACGCTTTGCAATAGAGATAAAACGACAGGATCACAATTTAAAAATATTATTTTGTACACATAGTTTCTTCGGAAACCGTGGCGTCATTTTTTTTTCAATAGCAACCCGAGTGTCAACCTCATCTTTTAATCAAAGAGTTGCATTCAGCGTACAATTCTGCTTATTAATATGATATTGTGGTTCTATTTGTCACAAAGTATGGTGTTGCCAAAGCAAAATCAAATTCTTCGATTCAGAGGTGGCTTCGCAATTCAACAAATTGTATTTTTTGACGCCACGGTTATCTTGAACGCTTTGTATACGCAATAATACTTTCAAATTGTGAGCTTGTTAAAACCCTGTAACTTTTGTATTGGCAGTTCTTCTCTATCTCTATTAACAAAAGGGAGAAAATCAACTTCCTCGCTCTAATGACGAATGTAATCTACATGTCATTGTATTCTATGAATATGCTCGAAACATTTTCTTTCTTTTCTTTTTTTTCTTCTTTACTGGCCATGCAGTGTTTGAGTATACTTTACCAGGGCCCATAACTTCTTGAATAAATGGTGTCATAAGTTTTTTTTCAATATCACTTCTGCGTCACAAATCAACGAAGTGTATACCACAAGACAACAATCTATCCTTGAAAAGTAGTGGGGTATCCTATGAAAACAAATTATGGATGGGTAATGATGTCTCAATATTTCAGAAACAAAGTAGATGTGATAACTCATCAAAATTTGCCAAAAGTATGTTTCTCATCACACATGAGAATAGCAGTTGAACGCGAGGTTGGAGGTGACTTTCGGATGAATAGCCTCACAGTTTAGCTTTTACTAATACAAAACCTACTGATTAAACAAACAGTATCCACAACAGGATGCCTGACACAATAGCGTAAACGTCATGCATTATTAAAACGTTCAGACAATAAAAGCATTCCATTCAGAAACCTCCTATCGTCGTCACATGCAGCATGCTTATCAACAAAATATCAAGCCCCATTGTTTGAACACAATAGAAAACCTCGTTTTCTCAAATAGCGATGAATCTTCATGACTGATTTAGATCGAATTATTGCATTTCATGATGTGGATTACGGAAAAGTTATGTAATGCATAATCTGTTTATGTAATTTCTCCTCATTTGGCAAAAAGCGTACATACATCTATAGAAAGCTTTGATGTTGTCACTTTCATGATATATGAAACTTCCAATTCAATCATGCAATAATTATTATTGAATGGAGCCATAACCGTGACGCGTTCATAATAAACATTTTTGGCTTGTAGGTGTTCTTGTTCATAAATTATCTTTTTTCGCATGCAACATGCTTTCCGTGGAATTTTGTTGAACATGCAACAAAAAGGATTGTTCGAAATATACAGGGTGTTTTTTGAGTCGATACTTTTATTTTAACACTGTATAGAAATAAAGTACACACTGTTTACAAATAAAAGTATGTCCAAAAATGCCTCGTTTCCAATATACACGGTGTTTCAGTTTTCAAAAAAAATCTAAATTTTTCTATCATAACTTTCCTATTACTGCAGATATTTTATTTTTGTATGTTTTACATTTGAATTTTAGTTATGTAAGTAATTGATCTTACTTTAATACAAATTAGACAAAAATGGTCTTTACATACAAAACACCCTATCAGATTTTAGCAATTTTGCCATGCTTCAAAATGGCTTCTATTTCTTCAAACGGAAACCATTCGTCGGTCAAAAAAATATCCAGATACCTAATTATCTTCAAAGTAAATTAGTATTTGAAAAATAATATTGATTTGAAAAAAAAGCAGTGGCGTACTATTTTTTTCGATAAAAAATTTAAATAGAAATCCTGTTCGGACGCCACTGTCAGATTTTTTTTTGAAAACCCTCACATCAACAAATGTGATGTCTTCTTCTTCTCCATTCTTGACCTTAGGCGACTCGCCTGTTCAATTATCGTCCACTTGCGTTAGGCTGGCGCTCCACCGTTTCCTGGGGCGCCCAACGTCTCTTCGACCCATTCCCATGTGATGTGTAGTGGTGATAGTCAAAAGAAAGAAGTGTACCAAATTTTGTGGAAATGTCTGGTGTCGGACATAATTTTATTTCAAAAATCTTATTTTTTGAATTCCACAGGGTTTTCGGAAATGATCTACAAAAGATGCAGGTGAGAATTCTAGACAAAAAATAAATGCTACCTCTTCTTATAATATTTTTCCGAAAATTGATTATTGACGGAATTACACAGGGTGTTAAAGTTGCATTTCATTTGTAGTTTTTTTGCAATATCTTTTTGCCTTTAATAATAACTTTGCTTGCATGTAATGAATATGACATCATTTTAATTTATTTTCAATCCTTAATATAGCATGCTTTGGAAACATGCGCCATCAATGGTTGCCGTAAAAACCAGTTTCGGAAAAATTAGTTTTGAAACTTGGTAATTTTTTTTAAATTTGTTATTTGTGATGGTGGTCAATAACAAAAATACTAAAAAAAAAAATTTTAAAAATGTGTAAAATCACCAACTGTCAAAACTAATTCTTTTCAAACTTGTTTCTACAGCAACTTATAGCGCATGCTTCCAAAGCATGCTATGTTAGAAGTTCAAAATAAGTTAAAATAATTCCGTATCGATCACATGCAAGCAGGTTATCTATAAGTGTATTTTTAGATAACGGTTAGATTTATCGAAACAAAAGTAGTATACCATTTAAATGTCAAATGGTTGGGGGGATAAAAATATTCTCTATAAAGTTGCATACAGTGTTGCACAAAAAAGTTAGTAACATTCAAATCAAAGTATAGGTTCGTTTGTGGTGCCATCTACAAAATACGAAAAAACGGTGGGCAGATTTGAACTCCTTATCCCGATAAAGCCCCAAATACGAGATTTCGTCAAAATATCATGAGCGTGGCAAAAGGCATGGCCAAAAAACTGCAAAGTTCAACACCATGTAACTCCGTTAATAATCAATTTTCAAAAAAATTTATAAAGGTAGCATTTATTTTCGGTCTAGAATGCTTCCCTGATTTCTGTGCTCATCATTTCTGGACACACTCTATACATATACCTAGTGTTAAAAGGAAATTACCAACTTAAAAATCACCTTGTGAATTGATTTCTCCTTCTGTTTCAAATATTAATTTTTCATAATAATTGTTGAAGTGTTTGAAGGAACTTCTATTCAAAATTTCAAATATAAACAACAACAAATGAATAATAACAAATAAGCCCCCTACAGGAGTGATAACACTTCCAAAAATCAACGTTGTTTTTCGTCTATTTTTTCATGGCCAATGATTTTATTTCTTGTATTGAAATGCTGCGATTAACAAGGGTGTATGAGAATAATGAAATGATAAAAAAAACGAAAACAACACAATGGAAACACATTAGAACATTGCATCACAGACGGCCAATTGAGTAGGAATTCTCTAAAATGTCTGTTTCTCAAAAAGATTACTTCAATTTGGATTGGTTTGGGAAAAAAATGTCTAAGCGAATTTTTAAGAATGTTACCTCCAATCAACTTATTTGGAAAAAAAACATCAACAACGAAATTAGAGAAAGGGTGCTGAAATCTTAAGTTAAAGGATGATATTTTTCAACTCTTTTTCCCAAAAACTATGACACAAAAATCAATGAAAGTTTTCTCGTAGATCCTATTGAATTCTACAAACTGATGGTATTCAGAATCTCTCAAGAAAATATATAAATTCAAGAGACCTCACTTACCCGAATTATTGCATAAGTCAAAGCTTTCATGTAGAAAATTATTTTGTCTACTATACCTTACTGGAAAATGTAATTTTCCACCGTCAACTGAGGGTGGAAATTTTTCTTTTTCTCCCGTGGAGGAAAAAATGTTTCCTCCCTGTAAGCGAAAATTTTCCTTCAATAGAAGAACATTTATGGAAATCTTTCCTTAATTCAACCAGTATTGCTTCTTCACTTCAGCGATATCTCTGTGCAGATCGTCTTCTTTCGAACTCATTTTGAAATACAAGGGTAAACAAAGTGACAGCCATAGAAAAGTGATTAAAATATACTGATATATTATATTCACTTTTCTAAGGTGACAGCTCACAATTACCTGTTATGGTTGTCTTAGTAAAATAGTCATAGCAAAAAAGCTTTGTCAAGGCGACGACCGCAACGCAACATCCATTTGAGCTATAGCCGCTTTCTTTTGACAAAATTATGGAGTCATGATTGAAATTCATTAAATCAATGTATATTAACGGTAGTGGAAAAAACTCTATACATTCCGCTGGGGTAAAGAGCTTTTCCTCCTTTAGATTTTGTATGCTATCCGCTTCGCGTCGGGCATCAAACAATCCGCGGGAGGAAAAGACACACTTTCCTCCTTTGGTATGTAAATAGCTATTTTGAAATAAACCATGGTATGCAATGGAATGTAGAGAACTCGTTTTTTTTATAGATTTATCAATCAGTCTCCTTATGTCAAATCTCTGAGGAACATTTTTTTTCTTCAAAATTCCGCATTTTTTTCTATACAAAATCAATATACAAGGTTAGGATAAATTACTAGAATGGTCAACTATTTACCTAACGCTTTATTTAAATTCTTAAACACCTTTGAACTTCACTGAAATTTGGGTATCAGGTATAAAAATGTTTTCACAACCCAACTGACTGCAAATTTACATTTTTTTTTAATCTTGATACCTCTTTCCTTGCGTCCTTTGAATACACAACTAGAAAGAAAACCGACATCGACGGTCATGGCTTTCGTTCAGTGACATAAATTAAAAATTGAATTTGAATTATTTCGAGTCGTTAGATTTTGGCTTAGGAGTAGCAACGTTTACACAAATTAGAAAAAAAATTGAGATATCTCAGGAACAACCTTTTTCAGCAGGTTATTATTAAAAATTATAATAATAACTCTCCCAAACAGGTGAGCACATTGATTTCATAGCTTAAAAAAATATATGTCGTATACTTCTATGCAGGAAATTCATTCTCATGTTTTGAGTATTATTCAAAATATTGTCAAATTATCGGATTTTCTTTGAATTTTTTCTTGAAAAGATCATGAGGTTATGCGTTTTGAAAAATTGTGTCCCCTTTTGACCTAACAACTTATTGACTATTTTCCATTACAAAGCACACAATCACATCCTTCACGTCATTCTAAGTATGCTTTGAAACTAGACTTACAAAAGCCATTGTGTGACAAACAATAAAAAGCAGTGCTTCCAAGCCTTCACCTGTGTGAAGCCTCACAATACAGGACAATTGGATCGCATTTTTCAATAAGATTCCCAGGAATATGTGATAACGAAAATTAAAAAGGTGTAGAATGTTTTGATGACATAAAGAATATGTTTACTGAGTAAGATTCTAAAATTTATGGTAAGCAATCAAAACAACGGAGATAGTAGGTACGGTATAGTGTTTGCATTTTATTTTTTTCAAGAAGATTGTGCTGGTTACCTATAAAAATGGATGAATTTCCACCGATGTTTAAAGTGGCGTCTTCACAGATCAAGTCTCTAACTTGGAATAAAGTCAGTACCTACCTTAAAGTTTTTTTTTGATATCCTCGGGCACGTCTAAACTAGTATTTCAAATTGCGCTTTTTTTGATGTGCGTCATCGACTAAAAGAAAATGGTAAAAAAAAGAATATGTGTAACTTGGCGCGCATATGTAACTTGATTTACCTTATACAAATAGTTATGAAAAAATAAGGGTTGCCTTTTGAAAAAATAGTCGATCACGTCCTGTCTCAGATTTGGTACACCCTGTATAAGAGTTTCGTATATCAGAAAGATCGCAATTTGGAAGATGACATAATATGCTAATTTTATAGGTGGGTCTTGAGCACTGACCTGAAATAAGTGGATAAATAAAGCTGTGTGTCTGGCCCATTGAAAAGCAGGGATCACACGGAGAAAATAATGTGTTGTTTGCGAACAAAATTGGTCAGGCGAAAACAGCATGAGTCAAGCGCAATCTTTTGCCATGAGTGCATCTGCAATACTTTGATGGTTTACTAAATTTTGGACCCTGTCCTTGGTGATTTTTGTCAATTCAGTTTTGTAACATCACTGTGAATGTGATCTTCCTCAGTAACTATACTATCATTTTGCTTTCATTTTTCTGGATATATCTCAGTTTCAAAAATCCATCTCCCTATAGTATTTTTTTTTTTAATTTGAAACCAATGTCTTAAACCATTTAAGATCAATTCTTGTTGAGTTTAAGATCAGTTATTTTTGATCATATTAACTTGAAACAGAGTTATTAGAGCCACTCTATCTTGAATATTATTATCATAAGAAAATGACCGTTCAAGTGAATACATGATAGCAAAGGGGCTTAAGATCTCAGCAAACAAACAGGTGGGCGAAAAACCTGAAGATTTTTCAATAATATAATTGAGTATTATAAATAAATTTAATTCTTTGGAATAAACTTATTTATGCCCAGTTTCTCGAAATCGTCATATTGATTCCAATGTCATCTTATTGATCCGATAATATGACATAATAATATTGAGGCTGGTTGTTTATCCACTTGTCTTGTTCAGAAACTGGGGGTTAATACGTCATTATTGTCATGGAAATGAAAAGACCAACACAATCTTTGATTTGGTTAGATTATGTTTGGGTGTATATGTATAATTATTCAGGGATTAGGATATAATTAAAATGTCACTCCACCCTGAAGAAAAACTCGATAAACTAATAATGAAAAAACAAATTATAATAATTTTGTGATAGTTTTACTACTGAGAATGTTATTATCAAATTACAGCTTTTCAATTTAAAATCAAGAAAAAACAAAATCATGTTTTGATTGTTTCATCAATGATTATTCTTATTGCCGATATCTTTGACTGATATTGAAAAATATCAATAACATTGATAATTTCAAGTCTACCTAGTGTTTGTGACTGTCAAGAGACCACAGCATTGGTAGTATAGGGTATTTGATCATTATAATCCATATTTTTTATCTTGTGATCCCCCACCTAATTCATAATTTGGTATCTATAAATTTTATATTCTATTAAAATATCACAGAAAAAAAATATTTTTATTCAGTATTCTTGAGTCAATAAACTGCTCTCTTCTTTTAATAATAAATTGCATAAAAAAATAATTTCGTCATACGGTCTTACAACAGGTTAGCGGATAATCCTCTCCGGAAAGCAAAGAAAATCATTTCGAATTATTTTCTCAGTCTGACCAATTCATAAACGTTTCTGCCTACTTCTTCAGCACGAGTTGGGTCAGACTGAAGAAACAGTTTCAAAAGAGCTCATGTTCATCAGACATGACATGACAAATTTGCATCGGAGTGATTGATGGATCTGCCGATAGATGGCGTTGGGTCTACAACATCTCGCAATAAATTGCATACTTGTGAAAATACCTAGCCAGCATGTGAATGAGTGAATGTTTTTCAAACCTACAGTTCGATGCAAGTCATTCTTTCAATTTATTGTGTCTAGAGCAAAATGTGTTCTTGACTCAAGGTCGTCATGTCCTTCAATTGCCACTGCTCTGATAGAACAAATGTTAAGATCTGTTCATCCTTATCATTCAGCTCATTTTTAGGTAAAGGTGGTGGTGGTCTGGTTTCTATACCTCCTCATAGCAGCAAGGATGTTCGGATGAGTTTTTCAAATGTTGCCATGTCTAAAAAATATGTATGATGCACTGAAAAGATACTGAAGTAAATCCACATTCTTTAATAAGAATCTGCGCAAAATCAAGAATAGCAAAGAGAAAAACCACTCATATCCTATTTATCAAACAAAGGCTAACTCAAACTGTTCATTTTGATATTTAATACAGGGTCTGGCAAAATGATCTTTCACATTTTGATCTTTAATATGATACTTCTTGAAAACATTATCTTGATAACGATGAAAGAAATAACATTTTCCCGTCAACTCCAGGTGCTCAATTCTCCAGATAATCCGTTTCATTTTTTACACCATTCGTGTTCGGATTCAATTGGAGAATTGAGCACTAGCTTCAACCATCCGAAAATGGGCACCAGTATAAATGATAGTTTGCATCCAACAGCAATTTTGCTGTTGACTAGTGAACTAAGTAAGGGTTATCATTGACGTCAGCGTCGTGAGCTTCTGTGATACCATCTAGTTAAGTACTTCGCTATTAGGAACAAAACGGTAGTTTGTGTCATCAGGTTTTGATCAACATTTTTGTAGATAGTAGTTGTAAAAGACATGTTAAAGGTCTGCCTCAGAACAGGTTGAGGGAGAATTAACGGTTCTTCAAAAAAAAACGGAAGTTCTTCATTTATGCAATGAAAACATGAATATTTTGAATAATTTTTAGGGTAAAACCCCACTTCATGTCGAAACCTCCACACCCCATTCAAAATGCGTAAAAGCAATAAAATCGAGAGTTTCCTTTGTATTCCACCCCAACATCTAACAAGTCCCCTTTTGCTTGGAACAAAAGTGAAGCACGCCAGAATCCGTACGGTGTAACACATCCGAGCCCCATTCATAACATACTCTCTTAAATATCCACATCCTTTCCGTATAGGCCCTAATGCTCTTGTTTCACTATTAATTAATATAATTGACCCCCCTTTTGATTTTATTCAAAATGATTATCAGTAGTATTTTGATTTCTATGTGCACGAGTGGTGTTCACCAGAGATTTCGAAAAGTGATAACATATAGATAATTGCTTCAGTGGTGATTTTGAAATATTGGTGACATTTTCTCATTTCCTGACTCGGGAAAGGGCTAGGTGATGTTTTGAAACTGTGTGAGTGTGTAGTGGAACCAGGCTTGGATTTTAACATGCAGACTGTGATTAAAACAGAAAATGATCATCTGGTGAGTCAAAGTATGTCAGGGCTATTTATCATCCTACCATCACTTTTCCCATAATTTGATAATATATGAGTCAGAACTATTTCTCCGACTTTCCAGTAGTGATTTAATTTTACAATGCTGCGAACAGTAATCAATCAGTTTTGTTTACAAACCCATATGAGTTTCTTCAAAAATTGATTTGTGATAAGTCAAGAACAAATATATAAAATTTTATTGATATGATCAAGTCGGCTTCAACGTAGATACCAGGCGTCCGCATATTATGAACATTTGCTAATATCGTCGCCAAATTGCGCATGCTTGAAAGAGTGCCAACTCGTTGCTATAGCGCTGGAAAAACATCTACTCCTTGACTACTCTGCGTTTGGTTTAGTAGCGCACCAGATCGTTGTGATTTATAAAAAATATGAGGTTGTTACAAAATCCTAGCTGGAGCTAAAGCATTAAGTTTTCTCATGCACATGTTCCTCATCACTCCTGAATCTCAATGTAGCTTCCGACCAGAGAGGGTAATCATCGACCTACTTTTATGTTGTGGCAACTTCAATAAAGCTCAAAGAGCAACAAACACAATATTTTTCCGCTCAATCAATTACTCAAACTAACCCACCTATATATTTGATGAGAAGTGTTTTGTATCAAATTTGATATTTAAAGGAATATATATATATTTCAGGGTTGTCGCCCAAAGAATTTTAGTCCAGTCTGTGATTAATTAATAGTACAAGAATATGTTTTTTTTTAATTCTTTCACCCACTTAGGTATTTATTTAAAAAATCAGATACTGAATGAAAGTATAGAGTCTACAGAATATGCAAACGATAGGTTGCCTAGTATTTTTTGGTCATAACTATCAGTATGATTATCAATCAGAGTTCCAGGATGAAGATTCATTATTGTATTTGGGGAAAGGAGTCAACTTATCTTCACAATATATTTTTTATTCAAAATTCGGCCCAAATTGCCATTTTCACGAGGCGTCTGTGATTGAAAATTATCATTGTTAAGCATAAAAGTAAAACATCAAGACATTGGTACTTGCAGATTTAAACAAATAGTATATCACATATTGTAAAAGGACAAGTCAAAAGGGCACTACATGAGATTTACATAAAATACGAAAAATATAACACCGTTGAAACACACATTGTAAACAAACTAACTTAACCTTACAAATTAAGTTGAGACATAAGAGGCGTTATGATGGGAGAATATCTACTCTGGGTGACCTTCTAAACAGTTTGACAAGCTTAGCTGCATCCGTGAATGTCGCTCCTACTTGCTCGTACAAAGAAATGACGTTCGGTGATTGCTATCTTCAAATTCTCTAAAACGTCATGTTTTCTACCCCCATTAACATTGTGCACCATTGCAAAGTTGGTATCAAAACTGAAAGTGTGACTGCATTTTTTCAGATGGACTCCAAAGGCAGATCGATTATATCATTTGGAGTCTTGAGTGGATTGAGGTCTTCCTGTACCCTAACCGTGAACTTCCTGCCAGTTTGCCAGTTTTCCGCTGGGCGGTAATCTTACCTTGGATAAATACCAAACAAGACCTGTTGCCGTAAGCAATGGCACCCCATACCATAACCCCAACGATGCGGTGAATTGAAAGTTCGATTTTCCGTCTTTCACCACGTCTCCTCCTTACTCTTGCACGACCATCATACATCCCTAGGCAAAATCGGGATTCATCGCTGAGCTCAGTTGTGTTCATCGATGACTCTAGGGTCCGGTTTCTCAATGATGGTTCAACCTTGAACCCGGTTCAAGTACATTGGACTGTGCATCTTTGAACGCAGTTTAGAGTTGAACCTTCGTTGAACTGGACTTGAGAAACCGGGCCTTAGGGATGCATGATAGTCGATCAAGAGTGAGGAGGAGACGGAATATCGAATTTTCAGTTGAATGGCATGTTCACCGCGCCGCCGGTCATTGGTGTTATGGTATGGGGTGCATACATCAGCGTGGTGCTACAACCACCCTCACTTCCTCTACTGCAAACGCTAGCAAATTCAGTTTTCATGCAAAACAATGCATTTTTTGAAGCTTCCGGTGAAGATCTTGACCCTGTCAATCTTAAATTCAAATTCAAAGATTTATTTCCAAACAGGATACAGATCCCAGATAATAAGACAATAGTTCAATAAAGCTAGATAAAACTAAGCAAATGAAAAGATGGACATGGATAAAAAAAAAGTGAAAGTTATTTTACAATGAGAAGCTGAAAAGAAATAGCATGAATAACAAAGGTAATTGATTTAATAATCCTCAACCAGTAGTTCAAACAGGTAAGAGCCCAACATTGGCAATCAATAAATTCCAAAATCAACGTAGTGATACGCAAAACAGATCTATATCTATCTCTGAGCTCACATCATCAAACCAAGAACAGGCCCCAATATAAAGGTTCCTTTTGGGCTACGTTTGTTTTTCGTGGGATATAAAAGTTCAGTGCAGATAGCAGCTCAGGAGAGTTAATCAACACATTACGCACAATTTAAAGATAAAGAGTGAGCTTGCACAAACTGTAGCCTGTTAAAGTGATAACATACTGAATTTGCTGAGCAGTAACTGCTGACACTGTCCTCTTTCAGGGTGTTGATGATTTATTTTTAACGAGAGGTATTTCAAGAATCTACGTTGGACCGATTCGTCTAGCGATGTGAACTGCATAACGAGGAAACCACAATAGAGCCACAATAAATAAACGTGATCTGATTAAAGCGTTGAATAAAACTAATCGACACGATATATTGGAAAAGTCGGCTGAGGATCTCATGACAAACCCAAGAGTTCTCAAGGATGATTTCATGATCAATATGTTGGTTAAAGTCGATGATGAGACCTAGGTCTCGCACAGGATCACAGCTGTGAAGAGAAAAATTGTTCAGAACATAATTGAATCCGATCTCCTCCTCTAGCAGGGATGTGGACATCGTCTTGCACTTTGAGATGTTCAAGAGCAGTCTGATGCGGATACACCAATCATGAACAAGGTCAATATCATTTTAAAGGGACGAGCAGTCCTCCTAGCAGCGTATCATGTTAAAAGCTTCATGCCATCTCCAGACCTTTCTCCTATAGAGCATGTCTAGGATTTTTGAAAAAAAGCTGCATAATTTACCGCCCCTACACAAACACTGGAAGCTCCAGGCAACAAAGTCCAAGTATTCTGGAATACCCTACCCAAAGAAGACAACAACCACCTTATCGAGTCGATACCGCAACGGCTTCACGTGTGGTAGCGAACAGAGGCGCATCAACACATTATTTACATCAAGGAAGGAAATCTCTAACCACTAAGTGATAGGTCAACATGTTGTCAAATTACACTGAACATTGAAGCTCTTTCAACAGGTGTTGCATTTTCTATGTCAACAAGTATGTATATTTCCTTTCTTAATTGACAATTTTGGAGGTTGCCAGGGCGGTATTGACATTGAGTCTTATGAGAAATTAGTCGGTGTAACACTTCTGATGTCACTGAGTATATTTGTCTAGGGTGCACCATTGATTAAATTTCTTTTATCTAACGCATGATAGGTGTCATAATGGTTGTCATTTTGTACAAGTAAAGTGTCAAATAACACCTAGTGTGTTATAATCCATAACTCACTAGTCGCTAGTGAGTTATGGATTATAACTCACGTTTCCGTGGCAAACAAACAAATAACCTACCACGTCCCCGTATCAACCAAACAAACAATATCCTCTTTTGACCGAAATGTCAACTTGTCACTGTCTAGTATTCTGACACTGAAACTCATACAGCGTGTACCAGTACTGATTACTGATTACTGAAGTACAGGCGCTACGAGTTTCGGGCTGTTGGCCCCGACACCGCAGCCTCTAGTTGGGCTTATTGTATCTTCTCTGTGCCTGTCTCTCAGTCGAAGAGCTCCATTGCCCGAATAAGGTTTATGACTCGTTCTACTGTTTCCCTGTCCGTCCTTTGAGGAGTGGTTGTGAATTCTCCATTATCTCTTCTCCAGTACGCCAGCGCTTCACATTCGAATACAATGTGGGAGGCTGTTTCCTCCTCGTTGCACAGCCTACTAATGGGTTCCTTGTTGAAAAGACCCATGATATGCATGTGTTTCCTTAGAGTGCAGTGTCCAGTTAATATACCTGTTGCTTTCCTAAGCTGATTCCTGCTGAGTTTCAGTAGGCGTCCAGAAAATGATGATTCGATCTCGTCTGCCATCATTAATTTACTGTGTTTCAGACCTGGTGATTGGCACCATCTAGCTTTCTGTTGTTTTTTGGACCAACAGTTCAGCCAACCTCTCACAGAGGATTTTGTAATACCAATAGCAGGTTCTGGACCCAGAAGTGGTGTGTTTGCAGCTTTGCGTGCTAGTAGATCCGCCCGCTCGTTCCCAGCTATCCCTGTGTGTCCTGGTATCCATCCAAGAGTGACATCGTTAGATACTTCCAGTGTGACAAGGTTTTGCTGACAGTCTATGACTTGTTTGGATTTGGTTCCCCGACAGGAGATGGTTTTGATTGCAGCTTGGCTGTCACTAAGGATAAGGATTTTCCTTCCTCTGTAGCCTCTCCTGAGATTCTCTTGCACGCATACGTTTATTGCATGTACTTTTGCCTGGAAAACTGTAGCGAACATTCCGAGTGGTTCACATGTTTCCCACTTTGGATTTTCACCTACGATTCCGGCACCAGTTCCCCGGCTTGTTTTGGAGCCGTCTGTGTACCAGTAACTTCTTACCAAATGTGAAAAATGTTTATTATTAATTTTATGAAAAAAGCTTTCTGCTTCGTGAGAAAATAATGTTCCAGTCCTAAAAAATTGTCTACGATATACAGGGAGACTCAAAAATCTAAATGTAGCAATTTTTCAAAAAACAACTCCATTTGAAAGGGTGATTTTACGACTATGGTTGTTGTGAAAGACTACCTGCTTAATTATTTTTAAGCATTTTTTTCAACATATCAAAATA
The DNA here is from genome assembly GCA_958502075.1 of Orchestes rusci. NCBI lineage: Eukaryota > Metazoa > Arthropoda > Insecta > Coleoptera > Curculionidae > Orchestes > Orchestes rusci. The sequence goes on along the minus strand of OY293313.1, from coordinate 8,972,278 downwards.
CGGGGTGAGTGAATTTCATTTCTATTTAAAACAAACACGATTTTCCATATCCGTATGACTTAAATTAATTCATCACCTAATACTTTTCACATAAACATTAATTTTAGTCACTGTGTGTATACCATTACATACGAAAAGAACTGATTGAAAATAATTTAGTAATCTTACACAACAACCATAGTCGTACAATTACCATTTTAAATAAAACTGTTTCATGAAAAAATGCTATATTGAGTCTCCCTGTATATCCTAGTTGATTTTTCAGGACTGGAATCAAATTTTCTCGCGAAGCAGAATTTTTTATGAAGAGCCCTTTTTTTTCGTAACATCAATAATAATTTTTTTCTCCATTTGGTAGGAAGTCACTGGGACACGCTGGAAGCAGAACTTTTTATGAACAGAAAGTTTTTTCCAAAAAATCTATAATAAACTTTTCCCCCATTTGGTAAGAAGTTACTAGGACACGCTGTATCTAATAATTATCTCATTAAAAACGATTACCTCCATCTTCTGGATAAAACATTGTATGGCACTCGTGCGTTATGTTCCACAATCACTTGAGAATTTCTACCACGAGGTCATTCGCGTGACTTTATTATCAACACAGCGCACTAGTACCATAAATAACTATTAATAAGTCTTCTTTTCAAAATCTCATTTTTTTTTGTTGAAAATAATCTCGACTTTTTGGGTGTGGACTGGCGAAGTTATTTCCATAAAGAAATTAAAAGTCTAGTGCCTTTCTTCAAGCACCTATGATTTGTCTATAATAAAGGCCATCAACATAATCAGATCATAATCGCATAACTAAAATGAGCACCTTTAAAATGAAATCAAGAATTAAAAAATCTTCATAATTTAAGTGGAAGAACATTTTCCAAAAAATCCAAGCCACACTAAACATAAAGCAAAAATATAACTGAAACATATTGATCCACATTTTCGTATTCAATTTTACACGTTTATTTAGCCATGACCGAATCTAATCACAGGAAAGTAAACAGTCACGTAATAATGAAGCTAAAGCACTAAAAAACGTTTTAAATCTGTTAATTTGACTTTCCGCCCTTTACCGAATATTACCTCTAAATTCTACTGATGAATATGAGTCAGAATTATTTAGTTTCATTGTAAATTACAACGATGTGTGTTATAACAGTAAGCTGTGATGAACACTGAGTAAATATTTGGACCAGGTATTTACACATTAAACCGGTTCACACCTTTAATACATAGTTCATTTTTATAACAGTAGAAATATGGATTATTTGCATACATTCATAAAAAAACTATCATAGTGTAGCTTTTAGACAACATAATGGTAAATTTGATGATGATGATCTCACCAAAGAATTCGAATTACATCAACATTTAACAAGAATTATAATCATAACTCCTCTGTCTAAACCGGATTCCGACAGGTTTCATCGGTGATTTAATGAATTCCGTGATTTTCGACTGCTTTGAAATTCATTTCGGATTAGTAAAAAAAGTGAAATGAATTTTTCTCCTTTTTCTGATAAATAGCCTAATGAATGGAAGGTGCAGGTGAATAGACTGCATTTTCCACAAGCTAACCAACACAGGAAATTCGAACAGCAAACACGGCCCATTTTAAGACAGATTATCAACAAGGCTGTAACAAGTATTTATTGCTTATTTGTATTGTTAAAAGTGTAACCTACTGCTTGCTCTTCTTATTTTATGCTCAAGTTACAGTCTACTTCACGCTAGAGTCTCGTCAGTGTGTTTGAAGAAATGTCGGTACCAAGAGAAAAATTTAAATATTTTGTTGTGAATACGATTGATAGTAACAAGTACACTGTGACTAGTAATAGAGAGGTGAGTTAATCAATAATTTGATTGGTTGGATGTTTGGAGAATACTAGAACAGATCTTCAGTAACAAAAACTTCATCCAATATCCAAAATCCAGTGTATTCTTATCATCTAAGGTATTGGATATCATGACATTTCAGCCAAAATTGGCTCGACATCGGATGATAAAAATATATGTACCTACCTTTCGGATTATTTATAAAGTTTAGTACATACCGTTCTTCTACGCACAAAGATTAGCAATCTGAAATAAAATAGTTATTGGACCATCAAAGCCTCTGATTTTCATTAACCAAATCCGGTTAATCATCAATTACTTCAAAAACTCATTCGTTCCTTCCGAATAGGTCGCAATAAGAAGTTTTAAAAGCCCTGATACGATTTCTGATTTCATTGAGTATTAATGACCAGCAGGTGACTTCTGTCTTTTGTTTGGTTTTGTTATTGGTGGAGATGTCCTCCGGTATATTTTTGCACCACATCTAGAGAGTATTTGAAGAGATATTAGAATGAGGTAAATACAAAAGTTTCATGTTTTTTATGAACTTTGAGAATTTGTAAGCTAAAATGTCAAAAAATTTTGGTAACTGTCAAATCTTGACAGGTTGATGATTTTTTCAAATGGAACACCTTTAATCGATACCCAAAAGCCCAAAGGTGCTATGTCCACATTCTTTGAAATTGAGACTATTGACACCACTGGATTCTTTATTACAAACCAGATGTAATTCACATTAGTTCCAAGTCAAATTTGAAATTATAAAGGCTCCCCCGGACTGACGCGAATATTCGCGGCGACTTTTGCCGCGGCGAATTTTCTCTGATTTTTGACATTTATTTTGGCACTTTTGAATGTAGAATGTGACATAAAGAGTCAAAAAATTCGCCGCGGCAAATGTAGCCGCGAATATTCGCCCCAGTCCGGGGGTACCTTAAAGCATGAAAATGGTGGTAAAGCGAAAATTCTATGTCCCCGCAATTAGGTGCGTTTGGGTGCTATGTCCACATTTTTTGTTTGTTGACTGATAAACAAGTGTTTTTGGAGTTTCGATGGTTTTTGAAATATTTTTTAGATAAGTGAGTGCTTTCTTTGGTAATTAAAATTAGCTAGTTACTGCTTTTTCTTTTTTCTGTCTTAAGAAAAAAAATTTCTTCAGCATCCTTAAAATGTCTTCCCTAAACATTAAAGTATGATTTGAACCCCAAAAACAAAATTAACAATGTTTTGCTTATCTCCTTCCTGATTATCCTCCACCGCAGTAGCACTAATATTCCCTGGATTGTCTTGAAACTTGAGTAATGAATTTCCTGAATTTGATCCCAAACTAACCCAAACTAACCCACGACCTTCGTCAGGGTTCGTCGGTTCAAATCCCGCCTGGTGCCAACTTTTCTCATTATACTCTTTTTGTCCCTACGCCACGAAACCCCCCTTCTTTACATGATTTGGACAAAGAAACTCCCTTTACAAATACTTATTTAGTCATTTTTGATAATATGAAGACAAATTTACCAATAATTATTTCGTGTTGCATTAGTCAGAATAGCACTACCTTACCTATCATCCTTCTATTTGCAGAAGGTGAGTCTATTATCGCAGTAGGTTCACAGTTAACACATACATTCAAATGAGAGCTGATGATAAAAGTAAGAAGAGGGTTCAGACTAGTTTCTCATTAGGATATTCTATTCCATAGCCCATTATTATGATATACACTCCCCGACAATAAATTCCGGACAAGAATAATTTGAGTCAAATTGATATCCCTATAACTTTTTTATTTGTGGTCCGAGCTCTATGTCTTGAGATATTACTTTTGATTTTGGAAAAATACCGATGGCTTGGTCATTATACAGGAAGGAACAGAAGCTACTTTTTTACCCCCAAGTAGCTTCCACCCTTAAGAAGAAAAAAATGCTGCAGTTTTTCGATATTTTATCAAAAATGAATGTAAACATTTTTATAGACTTGCATAAACAAAATGTTCTTGAATTAATAGCGCCTATTGTCACATCGTTTCCCTATGACTTCTGCCATGCGGATTGCATGCTTTTGATGCCTCTTGAGAAATATTTGTTATTTTTCAAAAAGGGCTTCTCGCAAATCAGGCAAGGTTTCAGGATGTCTATTGCGAACATGTCTACCTAGCAATCCTAGCATACCTATCATATGTGTTTGATTTCCCATTTTCAATAAATACAAGATCTGTAAGGCCATGTAGTGATACCCCAGTCCACACCATGCATGATACTATCGCCTCCAAAGAGTGTTCGGGGTGAACAATTTGCTCAATATAGAACATCGGGTAAATTGGGACAATATGGAATCTTAGAACATTTGTCAATCCAAGTCTATAAGAATGTTTTCATTAATTGTTGATAAAATATCGGAAAACTGCAGCATTTTCTGTATCTTTTCTAAAAAAGCAGATATTGACATAACCAAAAAAACATTTTGTTGAGAAAATATTGCACTTTACAATAGAACATGATAAAGATGAAACGGTCGTGTCGCAAAATTATTTGTGTAAGGTGGAAAACTGGAGTGTTACGAATGACATAACAATGTCAGACCATAGGCTAATCCGCTTCACGCTATAGGCGGAAGGAGAAACTTTGCCTCTCAAACGGAACCCGAGGTCAACCGACTGGGATAAGTTCAATAACTGTCTAAGTAGGACCGTGGGTACCGGAGACCGGCATATAACCTCCAAGGAGGAGCTGGATACGGAGGTAGAGGCCCTTAACAAGGCAATCTCGTCCGCATTCGAAGCATCCTGTCCTCTCAAGAGCGGCTTAAAAAAGACGCCAGGAGGTCGCACCGCCGAGCTCTCAAGGGGGGTGGACAGCTCGAATGAGACACCTTCGTTGAAGCCCGGAGGAAATTCAAATCAGAGGTAAGAAGTAGCAAGAGGGCTGCATGGCGTGGATTCTGCGGGGAGATCGAATCTTTCTCAGAGTCGGCGAGACTCATGAAGCTGCTCGGCTCAGAGGGAACAACAGAGATAGGGCTGTTGAAAAGGGAAAATGGCACATGGACTAACAATAGGGAGGAAACACTACACCTACTCCTCCAAACTCACTTTCCGGGAGAAAGCACCAACTCCCCCTCACTAGCTCCCCCCCCTATCCTCATGGCTGACTGGGATACGGCGAATAAGATCGTCACCGACGAATTCATAGAGTGGGCGCTAAGTGAGTTTAGTCCATACAAGGCAGCAGGACCTGATGGGATTTTCCCGGCGTTGATGCAGAGAGCCGAGCCTCTGCTAAAACCAACACTTAGATCCATCTTCCGAGCCAGCATCGCCTTGGGACACGTCCCAGATCGATGGAAAACCGCTAAGGTGGTATTCATCCCAAAGGTTGGTAAGGAAGACTACGGACTACCAAAATCCCACAGGCCAATCAGTTTGACATCTTTTCAAATGAAAACACTAGAAAAGATGATCGATAGGTATTTGACGGACGAGATTCTTTTGAGATCTCCAATTCACAGGAACCAGCACGCCTACTGCAAGGGTAAGAGTACGGACTCGGCTCTACATGCCGTAGTGCAACTAGCTGAAAGGACTCTAAACGACAAAGAGGTCGCCTTGACCCTGTTCTTTGACGTAGAAGGAGCATTCGATAAGGCTAAAACGGATGTCATCTGCGAGTCCCTTACGGCCAGGGGAACTCCGGCCTCCCTGGTGAGTTGGGTTCGGTTTGCTCTTCGGGACCGCCAGGTGAAAACGTCACTAGGAGACTGCCATGTAGAGGCAGACGTGCAAGGAGGTTGCCCCCAAGGCAGCTGCCTCTCACCCAGGCTTTGGTGTCTGATAATGGACAGTCTCCTGACTAGACTGGAGTTGGAGGGCTTTTATGCGCAGGCCCACGCCGACGATGGCCTTATACTCGTGAGAGGTAAACATCTAGAAATTGTCTGCGAGCGTATGAGGTCAGCGTGTAAAATTCTGGAAGTATGGTGTAAAGAGATGAGGCTCTCAGTGAATCCCACAAAAACGGAGCTGATCCTCTTTACAAACAGGAGGAATCTCAATAAGTTCAAACCACCCACTCTGTACAAGATGCCGCTAGCACTGAAACAGGAGGTCAAGTACCTCGGGGTGGTCTTAGACAGTAAGCTAACGTGGAAACCCCATATTGAAAAGACAGTTAAAAATGGGCTTAGCCACAATGTGGATGCTGCACCGAGCGGTGGGTAGGCGGTGGGGCCTAAAACCACACGTCGTTCACTGGCTTTATCGAGCCGTCATCAGACCGAGGATCTCATACGGAGCCGTGGTCTGGTGGCCGGCCACCGAGAAAGCCACTAACGAAATCAGACTAACCAGACTTCAAAGGATGGCCTGTCTGAGCATAACCGGTGCAATGAGGACTACACCAGGAGCTGCACTGAACATTCTCCTTGCGCTGCCAGAACTGGCAATCTGGATAAAGAGGGAAGCGATGGCAGCATACATAAGGATGTCAGCTCAGGAAGTATGGAAGGATAGAGGCACAGAGGTTGGCCACACTAGATTAGCTTCTATTGTGAGGCGTGAGATACCTCTACTGGCGGCGGGACTGACAGTCACGGATGAAAGACTCAGACTTCACAGAAGTTTTGAGGTACACCTTCCTTCCAGGGACGAGTGGCGGACCACGCTGGCAGAAACAACAGGTAGCACGCAGATCTGGTTCACCGACGGCTCAAAGGCCAACTCTAAGGCTACAGGAGCCGGAGTATACAGACAAGACAAGAATGCCGGGGAGGCTTTCCCTCTCGGAAAGCTGACCACGGTCTTCCAAGCAGAGGTTTTTGCTATCCTGGAGGTAGCAACTAGGGAAGAGGTTCAAAGGGGAACAGAAGATAACATAATTATCCATTCTGACAGGCAAGCGGCACTGAGAGCATTATGCAAGCCAAGGATCAGCTGCCCGCTGGTTCAAGAATGCAGCGATGCTCTGCACGCCCTAGGCGAGAGCAAGAAGGTCAAACTGGTTTGGGTACCGGGACATATGGGCATTTTCGAAAACGAACGCGCGGACGAGCTAGCCAGACTAGGCTCTTCATCACCCCAGCCCGGTCCAGAACCATACCTGGGCCTGAGTAAACGACTGATCTCCGAGGCCCTGAATGAGTGGGCTTGGGAGAACACAGTCAAAAACTGGAGGAATAACATGACTTGTAGGCAAGCCAGAGAGATAATCACACATCCCAACAAACCAAGGACGGCCCAATTGCTGAACAAGAGTAGGAAGGCACTGAGCATCATCGTAGGCATTTTGACAGGACACTGCAAGCTCAACCGACACTTGCATTTACTAGGAATAGGCGAATCACCCCTATGTCCCTACTGTAGAAGGGCGGAGGAAACCTCCTACCATCTACTGGGAGTCTGTGATAGGTGGGGTCGCCTGAGGAGGAGGGTCCTAAGAGCGGCAACCATTCCTCGGGTGGAGTTGGGGGACCTGAGCTGGGATGACCTGCTCCGCTTCACAACGAAGACAGGACGACTGGAGTGAAGAGGGTTGGAAGCACGGGGTTGGCGAAAAGGGCCACTAGGCCTACTCGCCGGCCTTTTGTCCCCCCACCCTTACCATTACCATTACCATTACAAGATGAAATTTGTCGCTCAATTTTTCCACAGGGTGTTGAAAACTCGAGGGTGAAAAGATTCTGTTCCTCCCTGTATAATGACCAAGCCATCCGTATTTTTCCAAAACCAAAATATTTCAAGACATAGGGCTACACTTTGGTAAAAATTTTGCCAAAATCGGACAAAAATTAAAAGAGTTACAGGAATTTCAAGCTGCCTCAAATTAGTCTTGTCCGGAATTTATTGTCGAGGAGTGTATCTAATCCACATAATATTTAGGGATTATGTTTATAGCTTTCTGGAAATCAATTATAATTTCATATTCCTATCAGGATAAAACGAAAGCGTTTATCTTTTTAATAACGGAACTAGGTTTCCGATATTATTTTAATTCAAAACCGCATTTAAATGTTTTGTTTATTTAAGGATTAATATTGTAACGAGTTTCGCTATAGAAAACACTGTTCAGCTTTAATTAATTTATTTTACAAGTCACTATGTAGAACTCACTATTCACAAACAAAATCACAGCTTATTTATGTTTCACGATTTATATTTCACGACGTATTCAGAACTGAACTAACTAACTTGAAATGACCGGTCACATTATATATCCTCGCGAGGATTGAGAGAACAATCCAGATATTTTCAGAAAAGCGAAGAATGTTCGACGCCATCTAGCCTTGCTAGAATGTACCAGAAGCCAATCGATTCCAAACAATTCTACACAATGTGGTGGCTTGCGCATTCACCATGTTCCGTGACATTGCCCCCTTCTTAAGGCAATTCGTCCCGAGTTGCCTTCTTGTCGGTATCGGCAACTGTCCCCAAACCGGCAGCCTGATGTCCTATAGAAGTAGCAGTCCACTGTCTTCTGGTTAGTCCTCCGGGAAGGATAGCAGCACACCAGGATGTCAATACCGCTTTCTTTGAAGATCACCTCCAGCATGCTTCTCACCACTCGCCAGTCCACTCGGTCATTAGTCATCTTCGGAATTGCCAAATGAGTCAGGTCCTGTGACTGCATCAAGTCACGAAGATGACTAAGGGCTTTTCAGAGTTCACTGTAGGTGGTCAGATGTTGTGGGAGCTTCTTCGTCACAAGGTAGAACAGGTGTCGTGTCCCATTCGTGATTTGGAGCGGCTTCCCTACCTCTGGCTTTTGTCGTCGCAGATGGTCCAATCGTCCAAATTTTCGTTTAAAAGCTGCAGCAAGTCCATTCCTCATACTGAGGTCTTCAGTGACCCAGTGAGCCAACGAGTATTCGGCCGGTGCTTCAAACAAATCCAGCTGCCTCTCTTGGACAACGCCATTCTGGACTTTCTGGCCATTGGAGTGTAGAGACATGAAAGTTTCCAATGACATGTCTTCCTTGGCTGACCTGATCTGCCTCACTTCAGCGTCCTGATCGTCGTGGTTCCCAGCATACCGAACTAAACGATTGAAGTGAACAACCCTCGGTTTTCCTCGTGGTGGCTCTCGAATCCTGTAGACGACGTCATTGATTCGCTCCAGAATCTCATACGGGCCCTCCCAAGGACTTTGCAGTTTTGGGGATAATCCACGTCGCCTCTGTGGGTTGTGAAGCCAAACCAAATCCCCAACCTGGAATCCTCCTTCTTCGGCCTTCACGTCGTACGCCTCCTTCATCCTGTCGCTGGCACTTTGGATGTTTAGTCGGACTCGTTGATGGATATCGTCCATTTTTCTACGAAGATCACTTGCGTAGTCTTCCCCAGCGACATCCTCACCAGGTGGACAGCCAAACTTCAAATCGCAGGGCAGCCGGAGTTCACGACCCATGATGATCTTGGCAGGTGTTTCGCCCGTCGATTCATGAACTGCTGACCTGTACGCCATGAGGAATAGGGGGAGACGTTGATCCCAGTCTCTTTGATGGTCAGAGACAACTTTGGCCAAGTGTCGATTGATGGTTCGGTTCATTCGCTCCACCATGCCATCCGATTGTGGGTGTAACGCCGTTGTCCTTGTCTTCTTGATCTTCAAGACATCGCAGACGTTCTGGAATAGCGTCGATTCGAAGTTCCTGCCCTGGTCCGAATGCAGCTCCAACGGGACACCGAAACTGCAAAACCATTCCTTAACCAAGACATCGGCAACGGTAGCCGCCTCCTGGTTTGGCAAGGCATACGCTTCAGCCCACTTGCTGAAGTAGTCCATGGCGACCAAGATGTATTTATTTCCTTTGTCCGTTTCAGGGAACGGTCCAGCCACGTCGATTGCGATCCTTTCAAAGGGGCTTCCCACGTTGTATTGGCGCATAGGAGCTTTTGGCCGTTTCTGGGGTCCGTTACTTGCCGCACATACGGCACATTTTCTGCACCATTCCTTCACATCGGCTTGACAGTTAACCCAGTAAAACCGTTCTCGCAGCTTTCCCAGCGTATTGGTTACACCCAAATGTCCACCCGTGACGCCATCATGGACCTCTCTCATCACCTCTGCCTGTCTGTTTCCAGGAACGACTAACTGCCTCCGATCTTCCGTGCCATCCAGATTCTTCACCAGCCTCTTCAGGATGCCAGGTTGGTCGTTGGCCTGCCTGTTTCCATCCGATGACAAGCTTCAGATCTGGATCTTTCTCCTGGTCCTCGCGAAGCGCCTTAGACTGCCAGGAATCATCCACCACAGTTGTCCTGCGAACGCTCGCTTCATTTTCCTCGGCTGTGTGAGAAAGCTCTGGTCTCCTGGACAAGCCATCCAAGATATTGAGGCTTGATCTCGCTCGATGATCATTCTTTTCCCATGCCAACGCAGGTGCCCGTATGTCTTTCCTACAGCGGCCACGCATATGCCCAAGCTCTCCACAATTCCAGCATCGCAACGCCTTTCGCTTAGATACCTCCATTTCCTTGAGGACTCTCCTCACAGTTGCTTCGACGGTGTCTTCTTCCAGATGATCCTTCTCCTCCATCAATCGCACACGCGTAGGAGGCTTGCAGCACTGCTTCGCCGCTTCGAGTTCCAAGGCTATGGCCAGTGCTTCAACCAGTTTATCGGGACGATGGAGTATCAGTGACTGCCGAATCTCCTGTTCTCGAAGTCCATCCAAGAAGGCCTGAACTGCAAGCCTCTCCATAACGTTCTCTGGCGTGGTTGGATAAGCCAGTCGTGCAAGGCGAGCAACATCCGCTTCAAACTCCTGCAAGGTCTCGTTGGTCTTCTGAATGCGATTTTTCAACTGAGAGTGGTAGACGTGCTCCAAGTGAGTTTGCCCATATCGCAGTTCCAGATGCTTGACTAGTACATCGTAGTCCTCCTGCTCCTGGGTGTTGAGCGTCTGCAGGATCTCCGTTGCCTCCCAACGAAGCGCCAGAGTTAGTGCCAGAGCTTTCTCTGTTGCGGTCCATCCATTTGCCCTTGCTGCTGCCTCGAACTGGCGATGGTAATTGTTCCAGGACAGCTTGCCATCAAACTGAGGGGCTTTCATGTGGACTCGCACGGTATCAGACTCCATTTTAGCACCTTTGCTCTCGAATGTCAATTCTGGTTGTCTCTTAATCACTGCTACTTGTCTTCGCACTTCCTCGATTTCTTCTTCCAAAGTCTTCATTGTATCTCCAAGTTTTGCTTCAAATCGTTGCTCAAGGTTCTCAATTTCTTCCGTTACCTGATCCTTCCAGAAGTTGTAGTTGTCCGCCAGCTGTTCCTTGATTTTCTCCTCCATTATTCTAGAAGATTCTACAAACTTCTCTTCCATTTTTCTGGAGTTCTCTTCCATGGCTCTAGATGATTCTTCCAGCTTCTCTTCCATTTTTCTGGAGTTCTCTTCCATGGCTCTGGAAGATTCTTCCAGCTTTTCTTCCATAGCTCTGGAGGATTCTTCAAATTTATCTTCCAATCTCTTGGACAATTTCTCAACTACCGCGTTGGGATCGGGAATTTCAAATTGGAACGTATCAGGATCCATGCCTTCTTCCATTAAAGCCTCACGAAGCCTTGTTTGTAGATCAGTTTTCTTACCGCTACTATCCAGGTCACGCTCCTCCAGCTCCCTTTTCAACTCGGCGACCTTCAACCTGGTTAAAAACACTAGTTTCGCAGCCATCACAGCGAATATTCATGTCCGTTTCTATAGCACACAATAAATCCCACTTCTGACACCAATGTAACGAGTTTCGCTATAGAAAACACTGTTCAGCTTTAATTAATTTATTTTACAAGTCACTATGTACAGAACTCACTATTCACAAACAAAATCACAGCTTATTTATGTTTCACGATTTATATTTCACGACGTATTCAGAACTGAACCAACTAACTTGAAATGACCGGTCTCATTATATACCCTCGCGAGGATTGAGAGAACAATCCAGATATTTTCAGAAAAGCGAAGAATGTTCGACGCCATCTAGCCTTGCTAGAATGTACCAGAAGCCAATCGATTCCAAACAATTCTACACAATGTGGTGGCTTGCGCATTCACCATGTTCCGTGACAATATGAACAATAATCATAAGATCATGGTGAGACTATTTTGATATCGATGACAAACGATACACTTGATTATATTCATTCTTGTTTAGGGAGCGTTCATTCAATTTTCTAAATCAAACTGATTCTGTGGATGTAGGCATCTGATAATTTTTGGATGATATTATGTTCTAGGCCATGTTTCAAAACAATAAAAATATCACATTTTTAGACATAAGAACTTTTGAGATATTAAGCAAAAATGATCCTGAGTAAATGTACTACAGCACCTCCTGTTTGTCTTATATTATGTATATCTGCCTTTATAAACGGAATAAAATGTATCTTTGAGGCAATCTTCTTCCAGGTATATGATGAATGAGAGAAAGGTTCTAATTTGGGCCATTACAGCTGGTTCTTGCTCTATGGGGAAATCTGGATATCATGCTTTGACGTCTAGAATTGCTAAGATGTCTGCGTGTTTCCCATCTTAAAAAGATGATTCTCTCAAGAAAATATCCAGAATTTTTGATAAAATACTTACTTTGAACATGGATTTTTATCATGTTATCAATTTTGTTTTCGCCATAGCTACTGGTTAGGCTGTTTCACTTATGATGGTCCTCGATACATTATGACGTATATTTTCTGGTCTTTGATTGTCTTGTTTCGTGATTCTCATTTGTGTGTTTGATATAGATTGTTTTATGGGTATAGATGCTTATCAAAGAGGTAGTGTTATATTGTATATTGTCAAGTTCCCGAAATACATCTTCAAAATTCATCAGACTCTGGTTTCAACTAATTGACTAACCCCAAGTTCCTAATTGACTGGTGGATCATGTGAGGGCATGAGTGGCCGTTTACCAACCCCTTTTATTTCTCTCGACCCTCCAAACCACCGTTCGATATTGAACGCCCGTTTGAGATAGTAATCTTGATAGCCCAACCTTTTCTTCGCTAGTTTTTGCCAGACGCAGTCGTGCCAGTGCTTTCCATTATTGCAGTTGCCATGGATTTTGTATTGAAAATACAAACATAGTGAGGCATGGATATATCCTTGAAATTATTGTGCCGTCAAATTAACAGTGAAACAGTGAAAATGGCTGAGACGAAATGTTTGCCGTACAAGTACAGCTCCTTGTCTGTGGTAATTATTGCCATTTTTTATTTTTGGATATACCAAGTTTTAGTTCTTAAAATACAAAAAAATATCTTGTTCCTTACACAAATCATAATTGTGCATGTGCAAACTTATGATTTTTTTCTATAACATCTGTTTTTTATCGGTCCAATTCTTTCCGAAAATCACTTGCATATTGAACTTATAAAATATTAATGCTGATATTATCTATGTTTATTTAATTTCAATTCAATATACCTGAATGTATTATAAAAGTTTTTTTTCTTAATCTAAACACAATTTTTTATTTTGTTTATGTAAAACCAGTAATACAGGGTGACCCAGTTTTTTCCGTCAATATTTAACATTCAGATTCTTCTTAACAAAGTGAATAATTTTTTTTAATGAAATTTTTTTGACTCGTCAGTTTCAAAATATACACCTTGAAAGATTTTTCAATATTTTTTGTTTTGAAACAGTTGAATCACAATTTTGTATGAACCAAATTTAGAGTCTCACTTTTTGTTTTATTTTGAAAGACGACGAAATTTCCTTTCGAAACCATGACAAATTTTCACTAAAAAATTAAGGTCATGTCCATTTTTAGAAATTTGTGATCTCAAAATGGTTATTTCTTCAATTTCTCCGATTTTTTTTAATGGTTGTAAACAAGCACTAAAAAAATTTACGGATTTGTCAATTTCTGTAAAGCTTGCTTATCATATCTCCAATTATTTTATCCTCCAGTTGATCATGAGAATTTGAAAATCAGCTTTTTGTCTAACTGAAAATACGACTTATTTCATATTTTGTCTTTAGTAACTGAAATATGATCAAATTAATTGAATTTAGAGAGGTAGGAAGACTAGCCCAGTGGTCCATGAACCTAGAGTAGGTAACCGTCCAGTCAGGAACAGTCTAGATCAGTCGTCCATCGTGGCTCAATCGACACAACTGATCTGCCTTGATACGTAATGCATGTTTTTCCAAGTAGAGGCCCGAGAGATAAATGAATAATAAAAATCATTAATATTGCTGTGGGTACCTATTCAATTGTTTGTCTTTATAATGAAAAATTGGTTCTTATCTTATCTGACTAAAAATAGTTTACTACAATTTCTTTATTATTTTGCAGATTTCGGCATATCCTCGTTTGAGAACAAATAAGGCATTTTGATTTCGTATTTTTTTATTCCAGAGAGAATTAACACCAAACCAAATCAAATCACAGCTACGGAATAGTTCCAAATGTATCTGCGAAATGATGAAAAAAAAATTGAAATATTTCTAGTCAGATGAGAACCAATTATCTATATCTATATCTATACATTTATAAAAAGGAAGGTTTTTTCTTCTTACAAGCTGGATTTCAATTTTGAGATGGATTTGAATCAGAACTGGGTTTTGCCTGGGCTGCTCGGAGAGCGGATAATTCAGCTAGTTAATTATAAAGATAGACAATTGAATAATAGGTTCCCATAGCAATATTGATGATTTTTATTATTTATTTTTCTCTCAGGCCTCTACTTGAAAAAATGCATTACGCATCAAGGCACTAATAGTTGTGCCGATTGAGCAACGAAAACTTTCCATGGACGGCAAAACCTTATAATACGAGAAGCAAGTTCTGCAGAAGCTGACAAATTCGTAAATTTTTTTCAGTGCTTGTTAACAACCATTAAAAAAAAATAGGTGAAATAAAAAAAAATACATTTCAGAGTTTACAAGCTTCTAAAAATGGACATAACCTCAATTGTTTGAGTGGTTTTTGACATTGTTCGAGGAGATATTTCGCCGTCTTTCAGAATAAAACAAAAACCAAGTCCCAACTTGATTTGGTTGATAAAACATTGTAATTTCACTGTTTCAAATCAATAAAAATGTTGAAAAATCTTTTCAGGTGTATATATCAAAACTGATGAGGAATTGAAAGATTGTCCATAGAATAAAAATTGTTCATATAAATGATTAGTAGAATCGAGAAATTTAAAATATTACCGGATAAAACTGGGTCACAATAATTCTGTATCCTCATATCCCTGATTGACCTGGCTTTTTTCTGGTTATTGTCACGAAGTCTATAGATTTTCGGAAGAAATTGATTTGGATTTTGTCTATAGTGTCTAACCAACAAAAAAGACACAGTTCTTGTTAGAATTTGTTACATGGAACGAAATACATACACTACCAAAAAAAAATTAGACCACAAGCGAGCTCAATGAGGCCCGGTTCTCCATGTTTTCATGCAACACCTATTAAAGAAAATTTAATGAGTTTCTCTAAAATGACAATGATGTTTTTTTTTTTCTTTGGAACAGCGATACTTCTAGCTTCTAGGTGGGTTCACATTGTTCGCGAGCAGACACGAACTAACACAACGATCACAGCAAACGTCGCGAGTCATATTTTCGTCATATTTTTGATCCTCTGTTCGCGATATTTCCCGTGCGAGGAGGTCTTTGTGAATTTTTTTGTATTTATAGTTTATTCCATGGTTCTCTTATGTACGATCAATCGACCATTGAGCCGTGCAAGATAAAGTGGAAATAAGAAAACATTTAAAAGCTTATCGGGATTTAGAAAACTCATTCTGTCTTGTGGGATCCACAGCCCACAGCATGGATTTTATAATTCAATTGACAAAAAAATTATGCATGAATGGGGGTCGGTACTGTATTGAAGTCTTCCGTTGTCAACATAAAGGAAAAAAAATCAATATTGACTATATTCTACTCGTTCTTTTCTAGGTAGTGGAGCTACTCCATTCTCAGTTAATGCCTTTTTCTTCTCCTTTCAAGAACCGATAATCTCTTATGATCTGATTATTATCACAGAATAATGGCTTATCAACCGCATTGGAATAACACCGTTGTTTGACCGTCGCCAATCTATCATGAATCGTATTTTATTGTCAGAAATTCGAAGTCATGACAAAAATAATAATATCAAACTCTAGCAAGTACACAATACATGGATTAAACATTATAGGTACAGAAAATCACCCTATTTCAAATAAATAGATGAATTAAAATTATTGAAGTACAAAAACTGAATCGGTTTGAGAAATGGTATAAAATTTTCAATTATCAATCACCTTTTTCAATTATCAATAGGTACAAAATAAATATAAGTAATATAAGGTCATAGTTGATCTTTTCTTTTCAAACTGATTGTGAAGCTCCATATTATTCCGGTACCCAAACGAACCTCTCGTCTTCCGGTTATGTGATCCAGTTTTTTTCTGTTAGCTGAAGATACTTGTTGATATTTTATATGGTCCCAGAAAAAACAGAATCGACTTTGCCACTCTAACGATTTAAATGTACGGCACCTAGTAAATTTTCATCAGATCTTAAAATAAGGGCAACTATTTAAAACATGATTTGAATAGACAAATATCTTCAAATCTTGGTAGGTTTATTTTGGACTATTATCAAAAAAGGAGATAATGCGGTTCTTTCAAATGTTTTGTATTTTTACGCCAAATTAAACTAGTACATAGACATGAAGAGCTTTATGTTGAATAAAAGTGTGTTTCACAAGGGTTGCGTTTTTTTTCTAGCTCTGATAATGGTTAAAATATTCACCGAAACGTCAGCTCAATGGAATAGAGTTTCATTCCATAATTAAACTGTCCTTGTTGGTAAACAATCAAAGAATATTCAGTTATACAAGTTTGTCTTCGATATTTCATAGGACGAAGGTAGGGTTGGGACAGGAATTAATTGAGTTGAAATAAAAATGGAATCCACAATCTTTTGAAAATGGTTTTATCATCGCTTCGGGCTACGATAAAAAAATAGAAACATTCTTTAAATATAGCTTGTTATTAAAGTTTGTGAAATCAAACTAGGTAATAACATTTTCCCAATTCATTTCATAATGATGCAATTGTCTATTTTTATCAGTTTCTTGAAAGCAATTTACCGGCGAACCAATTTCATATACTAAACATCAACTATTTGATAAAAAAAAATGTAATTGACTGACTTTCCAAAGTTCGTTATGCCGCAATGTAATCACAGGACATCGAATCACTTGGTGGGAAAGCGATTAGTCACGTTCAGGTTACTTGGGCAAATTGTAATATCATCCTTTTCCGTAGGGATAATGACTAATCGACACTTTTGGGGTGATTCACCATTTGCAATATGATAGTCACAGGTTCAGGGCTTGGCGGTATTGATTTATAGAAAAAGAAAGTTGATCTTATTTCACTTCAAGACAAAACTATGAATCCAAAATGTTGTTACTCTAATTGGTCATAGGTTATCGAATAGAAACAATACCGATTTTAAAATATTGTCTCCTGCAGTTACATATATCTTTTTATTAATCGCTTTCAGAATTTGACGTGATAATTGCAGTTAAATACTAATGAAGCAGTTCTGTCCAATTTCAGAAAGAGTGAGACTATAATATTATAGGAACCTTCCGACCTATTGAATGTTTAATTTGATAATAAAAAGTAAATTGGAACCAACCTGATATAAATATGTCAGTGCGAGCGTCAAAATAGCAATCATAGATGTAAAGTTATGACTTCTCAAGTTCCTATTCAAAGCAACTCTTCTTTTGAAGTGATCTTCAAGAATGATGATACTGAGGACTCAAGTCAAGAAAAATTGCTGGTGAGCTAATATTGCGTAGAAACTATGGAAAAAACATGTATGAAAAAACTCACATCCATATCTTAGTGACACATTTACGCTCGCTTTTCTTGACTTCAAATATTCATTTCATCAAATTCAACAGGATACTTGTTTCAGGACAATAAGGCGATGGTAGCATCACTCCCCTCCGTAGTAAATCCTCCACAACCCAGTGTTCGGCTCAACATCACAGATCCAGAAAAAAATCACGCTGCTCAAACACAAACCACCAGAATAAGGTTCAAACACCGAATCCGGTTACCATATGCCCTCAATGTGATATTGTCATTTATTGGTGAGTCCTGATCAATGTGGAAATCTGGAAATGTTAGGTATAGGTGTAGGATAGTGTAATGCAGATTGATTTTTGTAACTAATGGCTACCAGTGTAAAGGAAATCCACCAAACGCGTTAGTACGTTTAGTAAAGTACGTTCAGCAAGGATATCCTGAAAAAACACACAAACAAAGTCTATATTATCATGATCCTACAACACATATGATGAGCTCACGCGCAACTTCTCCGGTTTCCCCTCATCCAAAATGCATTGGGTGTTCGGTGCCCGACATCTATTTTCCCATTGAAATTTGGTTTATATTGGTGCTTTGATACGCAAAATACAAATCTGGACTTGGTATGTCTATATTACCTGTAGGGGGCCACACACCTTTTCAGTGGTTCAATTAAAAAAATGTGATAGCAGCAAACACATGATTAAGTGAACAATCTGCTGCAATATCATATACAAAATCGATGGTCTCGAAGAAACGTTTCCCTTGCAAACTCAAAAAACAAGAATCGGTTGATCTCTATGCTACTGAAATAATTTGATGAGGAGAAACTTGATTCACAGCAAGTTGAGGAGGACGCCGATGCTCAAATTATTACTACAGCTCTGCAGTTGTCCACATCAAATGAATATGTAACAGTGGTAGGCGAAGATATTGACCGTTTGGTGATTTTGATTGACCTGTGTGGCAAAAAGGGAATAAGGTATCTCAAACCGTCTATTATCCTTATCTAGCTGATAAAAGCTTATCAGATAATATATTGTTCCTCCACGCGATAAGTGGTTGCGTTGTGATACGACTTCTGCTATATTTGATCAGGGTAAACCTAAATTTCTTGTCCTATAATAGAAGAACAAGCATTTGCAATTAATCATCAATGCGTTCAAAAACCCGCATGCCATTTAAGACGACATTGCCGAAGCCGGAAAAATCTTTCTTATTTCTCTGAATGGGGAAGGACATGGGACCAGCCTAAATGACTCAATGAGGCAACATATATCTTAATCTTACAAAAGTAACAGCAATATTGCCTGACCAGCCCCCACTGCGAAGCTGCTGCTCGACAACACTCACGACAGAATGTACTTTTAGGTGCAGCAATGGTTGTTGAGTCGTACCTCAATACAGGAGCAACAAAGAAGACTAGGGGGGGCTGGAAAAAAAAAACAATAAATGGTCTCTTTCCAAACTAGATATTCCGATACTCGGCACCAAACTCCCCCGACACATTTCTGCTTGGCAACGCAATTGTGGATGTAGAGAGTCAGGCCTCCATCGCTCTGCGATTTGCACATCGTGCCAAGGGATGTGTGAAAATGTCGTGCCCGGGGAAGACAACATTAATGAAGCAGAGAGGAAACGAGGAGACCAGGAGGCTGACCAAAAATGGGTTATTTTAGATGAGGAAGATCTGACGAAAACAGAATCACAAAAACCTGTGTCACGTCACGCCGTCTTCAAAGAACCGCAGCCAGGATCCACCAAGAGACAACGGCTAATGTAACAATGATGTTACTCGTGATATGAACTATCAGGTTTATAGTTTTCTGGTGGTGAATTTAGTTTGAAATATTTCGAATGGGTAGGGAAATCATAATTCATAATATTAATATGCTACCATCTAAACGATATCGGCTTAAACGTGCAAACCTCAATGTAGGTATTTAGATTTGCAAGCAGAAATCTGTCGATTGTCGATGCCAATTCAAAAACAAAATGATTGGAAATGATACTTGAACATTATAATACCTACTCAGTATGAGAATCATGTCACAAAACAAATTTTTTATGAATCATGTCTAGAAAGTAAGTGCTAAATCTGACAAAGGCGCCTGCCTGGACTCAGTTTACGTAATTCTGACTAGAGATGGGGCATCACACGTCGATCGATGTTTGACCTCGATAATTACATCCTCGTAACAAAACTAGAAAACTTTAAACTGTGTCGTGAGCAACTTTTCTGATTTGACAATCCGATCCAAAGCATTATGCTTATTTGTGAATAATAAAATTGTATTATATAAAATATCTTTGTACGTACTTTTTTTTCAATAACTATGAGCTCGCGACAGCGGACGCCCAGATTTAGTCTCATATTTTTATTATTTTTATTAGATTATGTATCTTCACACTACTTGCCGGACATGTATCGTTCCACACAAACAAATAAATAAATATTTGGTACCAGTTAAATGAGTAGTCCGCAAACATATAGGTTAGGACACTTAGAAATAGAGATTAACTTTATTTTGAGAGACTGTCGTTCAGTTCACATGTAGCACAGTACCTATACATGTCAGAAGTGAATAGTTCTTTTCGGGGAAAAGGGAAAACAAAGAGCCGCACTATTGAGACTACTGTCTCTAGGTATACCACAGATGGCACAAATAATGTGTCATTAGTGGTATCAGAGGATCATCAGTGTGTTAGATACTATACCGTGCTGCTCTTTTTCATCACAGCCGTATTTTATCTTTTTTGTGAGACTGAAAATTTTATGAACCGTGTCGTGACGGGCCTTGAAAAATCACTTATATGCAGAAAATATTCAGAAAGTCAGGAAAAAATTATCCAACTTCAATGCAACTCAGAACTCACTAGCATGAACATTTTATGATGTTTTATGATGTTCGATGTAAATTGGAGAATTAAACTTGAAAAATGTGCTCAGGATCACAAGACGCTGCAAAAATATTTTTAACATGATGAAACAAATAATGTAAAATAAATTTTTTGTCCTGATTTTCAATCTGCATAGTGAAAATACTAAGAGTATGACTACAATAATAAATATTATTATTATTGTGTATATGCGTGCGCTTAGCTTGCTAAATTTTAAGAGATTTTTTTGTGTGTATTTCGATCTAGGGCGTCATTTTGAATAAAATATAAAATTGGTTTTCCTGCTCACAAATTTCTTATTTTCGCATAACTCAATCGTTTTTTTGACGTATCAGTTTTTGATAGGTACCAAGACTTCAATCAGTAACAACAATCGTCTTTTTAATTTGTATGTTAATCCTCATGATTCTCAACCGTGGTTAGTTTTTATGTCCAGGTTTTGGGACCAATCCAAATGGTTCCACCATTATAATACATTAATAAAGGTAATGAACATAGGAAGAACAAAGACATGCACTTTGGATCCCTACTTGTATCAATTATTCAACAAATAGAATGTATCATCACTTAGCATCTTGGATCACGTTAGCAAGATCCCACAATGTTTATTGCCATCTCCGCTCAACTCATATACATATTATTATATTATGTACATTCGATAGACCCTCCAAACAAAGGTCGAGTCTAGTTTCCTGTATTTTCATCGACAAGAAGCCAACCAGGAATGTCCAAGAGCATCTACATCAAAGTTTATGAATAAATAAAAGGTACAACATTGTACGGTCGAAAGTCTCCTTTTTTTCACGCAAAAGAGAATAAAGAACCACACGGGAATTCTGTGATGTTACATCAATTCCGGATAAAAGAAATTACTGTGCGGTCGCCAGAGTGTGTAGAAAGTATCATAATTACTGTCCAACTTGTTATACTGTAATAAAATGAGGATCCATCGATATTCTATCATTTTTGTTATTATATGTCGAGTGGTTTCGATTAAACAAATAAATAAAAAGTGGCTTCGATAAAATTTCACGTCAAAGGAGGAGTTGTCTGACAATTCTGAAATCGATGTAAAAACGTCGCACGGCGAAGCGGATCACATCAACACCACGATATCATCACCCATCCCTAATCGAAATGACTTCGACTCGAATCCACTCCACTCGCGTCTACAGCCTGCACTTTCTGTTAGCGCTCGGGCCACGTCGGAGAGTATCGGTTCCTCTTCCTCTACTAGCGCATTGGTTTTCTAATTCTTTGTATTATGAGGTGTATATAAATAAATAAAATTATCTAGATTAGGTGGTATTTCAATATGATATGATGGATTATTTGTTATACCAAAGGGTTCTCCTGATTGGTTTTCTTATTTGTCTATAAGGTGAGTCTGAAAAAGTGCTTATTTCGACATGGTGAATAGAACCTACCTATATATGGTAGGTACTGTTTGTTCATGGCTTTCTTGCGGCTACGTCATACTTTTCCGTCTCTCTCTTACACATTGAAAAAAAAATCACGTACGTCTGGACGAGGGTGTTTCAGATCAATTTGACAAATTTCACATGTGGAGCGATCAATCTACGATATACTGCCAAACGTCAAATACTGTGACGTGACCGCAGGAAAGCCATGAACAGACTGTACTTTATTTTTTTATGAATAAACATGTTTCCACAAACGTCTCGTTGAAAAAATAGAGTGTTGAAAGCTGAGGAGAATTTCGATTTTTTGACTGTAGATTTTAAACGCCTCAAGCGATTTTGTTCAAACTTTCAAGAAGTGTATCTGCTTGAGAAATTCATTTGAGTTTAACTTCTCCAGGACTGGACCTAGAGCGACTCATGTTTCGTTCATTGAAGGAAAAAGTGGTACGACTTTTAATTTTCACAAAGTAAAAACTTTGTTTTGATTTTTCGTTCAATTTTGAGCAAAAATGAAAATTTGAGTTTTTCTCCTTCTAAGCGTCGTTTTCGAGATAAAAAATTAAAATCAATGCGAAAAACTCAATTATTCCAATCTCCATGAAAAATGGAAAATCAAATGATTTCATAACAAACTGCTCAGTGTTGCGCTTTGTTGTTTAAAAAAAAAAACAAAACAAAGTTTACGCACGACATGTTCATTTACAAAAAGTGATTAGGTATCCCGCCACATTCTATTCACCATGTTGAAATGCGCACTCTTCACAGACTCACCCTGCTAGAAATAATAATTTCATGATCCACAACGAAAAAAGTTCTTTAAATAATAAATATAGTCGTCAATTATCATTATTCGAAATCTCCAATAATTATTTTTACACAAAAAGACTTCCAAATGATTGGAGATTTGAAATAATTGACGACTATGAATTCGGCCATTATTCTTGTTTGTGAGAACATTTTGATAGGGTGTTGCGAAATACCCAAAACAACTTTTGAAAAACTTAACTTTGTAGGTCAAATCGTGGGATCATTATAACAATTGAAAATTTAAGGTTGGTTTCAATGAAATCAAAATTTGCTTTATTGTGATAAAATCTTAGTTCAATTAACAATGCCAGTAAAGTTCCTATACAGGGTGCCACAGATTCGAGTGCATGCATGGGTATCTCAGTTATTATAAGAGATACGTTTCGTCTTCGAGCTGCCATCATCAACATACGACCTGGATTTTTTATTTTATTTTTAGTTATCTTTTGACGTCCTTGAGGCATTGAGGTGATTAGATGAGGGTGTAGAGTAATGGATGGGTTGCCTTAACATTAACAACCTCAATATTTTCAATTATTATTCACCTATTATTGTTATTTTCAATATTTTGTTAAAATGGCAATATTTTTGAACACTTTTGCAAATATTGATTCGGTTTTTACATGTATTTTTTTTAATTTCCATGTCATTTCTGGATTTAATTTAATTGCATCAAATGTATCGTTATTGGATGTTATTTCGATTTTGGTTCGGTCAATTAGTTTTGTTTAGCTGTGCAGATTTTCTCAGAAGAATAACGTGTCGGATAAAGATGGATTTATGAACCAAACTAATAAGTGTTAGGAAGACAAGGGTTGCCTAACTAATTTTCTCTGGTATTATTTCTTAGATGAGTATTTTTTTTTGACGGTTGCGATACCTCAATTCAAAAGATAACTAAAAATAAAATAAAAATCCAGGTCCGCATTTAAAAAAATGGACTCGATGATGGCCGCTCAAAGACGAAACGTCAGATTTCTAATTTGATACCGCCATATTCTATTTCTAGAAGAGAAAAAGTGGCAACGAGAAAGTGCAATTCATTTTTAAATATCTTCTCTAGCTGGAATATCTTTTCCAAAGATTTATCCACACAATCTTTGCCTATACATAGGTATAAACTAAACTGCATGGTTTAAAATTAAAAGTAAAAGTAGTTTCGATGATTTTTTTTTCATATTATTGCTTTGCAAATTAAATTAAAATATTATATTTGAACACAGAACAGAATCTTTAATGACATTTTCCTTAGAATCTTTAATATGTTATGAAAATGGGTGGAACTTTAGATCACCGTACACCTAGATTCGTATAAAAATGTTGAATAAACTCGAATAAAATTTAGCACATTTTCTGCACAACGAATGTGCAAAGTATTATCAAGAAAAGGAAAAAAAACTGAGCTAGAACCTCTAATTGTTCTTCATGGAAATTCTTGACATGTCTTCTCAAATCAGTCTTTCTAGTAAACGTTTTCTTGCATGCTAGACAAATAACTTTCTTTATTTGTTGTTCCATCGCGTCAAAACCACATTCAGATCAATCAAAAAATACACACAAACATAAATACTTTTCATAACCTGACTTTTACTTTATTTACTTTCGTTTTCCCAGTTGTCGAATGACGTATTGCCCAAGCGTTAACAGAAAGTGCAGGCTGTAGACGCGAGTATCCACTCCACTGTCAGTTGTTGCGAGCCAGTATTAGTATTTAAGTTAGGTTTAGTCTACTTTCTATTGCGTCGAATTTCAAAAAACGTTTACTTTGAACTTTGAGTATCTCTTTTTGTTCCACTTGTGAACTTTACACAGTGATTTCATGGATGACTTTCTAATCGACTACATTCCCTTGTAACAAAATAAAAATGTAATGTGATAACATTCGGTTCGGTAGATATCGACAGTTCTGTGTGAGGCGTGTTTGTTTTTGTTATGAAGTGTTCACCGTAAAAGTAATATCGTGTTTATGTAAGATAGGTATTACATTTGTTGTATAATCATTGTCATTCATCTCATTTATTGTCATCCATGTGTAGGCCACCTTATATGAATAAAGAAATGTTTCATTGAAGTACATGCCCAACTTAGTAAAAGTACTCGTTATTTTAACTTGACTGCATGATAGTGATCACTATTCATCAGTCTATAATGTCGTCCCTCAAAAATGAAGGCTTAGTTAGACGTAAAAGGTAAATGTCAAGGTTCGAGTTAATTTCTCATGTCCCATTCTATAGATTCAGTTCTTATCTTCAATGGAGTTTTTTCATTAGACGCAACAATGAGGTTAGGTAAATAATTGTCTTATTAGAAGGTAAATCTCGGTAAATACCTAGAATCTTGACTAATTTTGTTACGAAAATTGTAGTCCTAAAGTTCCAAAGGTTTTTGTAAAGGGTCATATCATGCGGGTATCATATTAGTTTTTATCTCATATTTTTTCGTAGGATACCGGATATCCAATAAAAAACAACTAATTTGTCATTTTATCGATAACAGTAGGTAGGGTAGGTATCTACTTATTTTGCTATAACGAGCTGACGCCGAGCAATTTTCATTCCCTACTTTTTTTTAAACTGACAGAAAGTCTTCCGGTTAAAAAGGTAGTTACCTACATACTTCGGAGACATATCACTTTATGGCAACTGAAAATAGCATACCTAGGTATGTAAAAACCTTCGCATTTTATATTCGCACCTGAACCTGATATTGCTTGGTATAATTCATTTTTGCTTGCGGTCTTATCTCTGTGGTCTGAAAATAAGAGTAATTCATTTTATCTCAATGTATCGACTATGATAAAATTCCTGTCTAGTGTAGCAGAATTTGCTAACCATCAATGAATTCGCATAGTCGAGAGGTACGCCTCGAAAGTTTGTAAACGGAATATCACAGAAACTATCAGGAAGAGCCCAAAAAACTAGTGGGAAAATATAGATAAACTCGTTGCACGAAAAGCTTTAAAGAATCCTTGTCGAAGCCTTCCACCATTAATCAAACATTGAACTCAAGTTTAGCAAAAAAGTAAGGCAAGGACATTTATTTAGACATTTCAGCATTAATTATGTTACCATCTGCAAAAGAGAATATTATGCCCAAACCCAACGCACAATAGTTTTTTTCGAGTTGCCAAACTTGAGCCCAACTGAAATCCTTATGAAGAAATTGAGTAACGAGTTTCAGGCAAGAAACAGAATATAAGAACGGCCTGTGGGAAGTATTTGGAGCAGCTTGGTTCTCTATCCTTGACGAACTCTAATTGACTCCAAACCATGGTGTGCGACTGTGCTTATAATTGATGGCGAAGTTCGTTCGAAATTATCTATAGACAGTCCTGATGTTGAAGAACGTGTCTTTCAAAAATACGTAGTTACTTTAATTTGAAACAAATTTAATGTTCTTGTTTAAATAAGAAATATTTATGTTAAGGAAGTTCTTTATTTTATTATATTTCATAATGTATCGAATTCATTATCTTACCTCGAGTCTTACCTACTATACTATTTAAAACTGGATTTTGAAGAAAATCGTTCAACCGTCAAGTAAATTCAGGTGATCCCTGTTGTACAGGATCCATGAAAGATATGAGTTATCATCAACATAGAGATTCTCATGGAGAAGTTGTTTGGTTACTTTATAAATAACTATCATTATGTTACTGTTTGGAGGTTTTTCTTCTTGATAATTGCACATATCACAAAATCACCACATATACATCTCACCCCTTATCACCATTCGCATCAAATTTCATGTCATAATGAAAATTGGAAATTCCTCACTCTAGGTGCATAGGGGAAGACATTCACGGGCATGAAGCTGCACAGATTTCCAAGCTGTAAGTTTTTGTATGAATACCAAAACGTTTGTTCTGAGTTTCTGTAAGTGATACGATATTGATTCAAATCGAAGCAAATAATAATTTGATATGGGATTCATTCAGACGTACTGGGATTTGAAGTGTTTTAGTTATACTCGCGAGGGTATCATAAAAACATTGAATTGCGACTTTACTTCTCCATTTTCCATAATAACTCTAATTCTCATGACTCGTGTCTCCTGGTCTACATAATATAATAGTTCTACTGAATTCTGCATTGGAAGATAACTTCGAGCAAAATCTCTTCTCTTTCTTTTCACAAAATAATTGCTTTTTCTCTCGTTTCAGTTATCGCCATAATAAATCTGATAGAATTTGGCTACATCCCTGGCAACAGATCTGGATTCTATTGCAAAGACCCCTCCCTTTCTTTCAAATTCACTGGAGATACCGTAGGAGCTACGACATTGATGGTAGGCAACTTACTCGTAGTACCTTTCATTGTGTTATTTCTGAGTGAATTCTCAAGAAAGGGTACAGTATCCAGAATATGTCTGAGGGAGGTGTGGTTCTTCTACAAGGAATTCCTAACAGGGTAAGTTCAGTATATTATGACTGATATTGTATGATTTTTTGCTAATTAATTCTAGGTGTGCACTGGCTCTGGCCATAACTGAAGTCGCAAAAGCATTGATAGGTGAACATCGTCCACATTTCTTTGATGTTTGTCAGCCTGATGCTGCACAAAACTGTACACTTGGGCAGTACATTGAACAGTTTGAATGCACAGCAACCAAATATAGTAACTATTTTTTGTCTGATACTTCACGGAGTTTTCCAAGTGGGCATTCTTCCTTGAGCTTTTTTGTCGCACTTTATTTATCGGTAAGTTGAGGATATAGATGATACTAATGAAGTTTTGAGCTGTATTATCTTCAAATTCTCAAAATTTTATGTTTTGAAGATGACGTTACCTCCGGGCGATCATCCTGAACCCGAATTCAAAAATATTAAAACTACCTTTAATTTTTTATATGATTGAGAAACTCGTTCTAAAACTAAATCGAGAAAGTTTCCACGTGTCAGTGATAATTATTGGTAAATGAATAATGTGCTAAATAACTATCAGAAGCCCGAGAGAAGCGTTGAACCAAAATGTTCTCATTATGGAATATTTTTTTCTTTCCTTTGAGCTTCAAGAACTTCGCCATGGATAGCGATCGAGAAAACAATTCAACTAAAAAGTCTCTAAGTATATTCTAGTCCGAGAGGTACTATTATAAAAAATTGTCAGTTGTCGCGACTATGGGACTTAACGCTGTAGGAGGCTATTCAAGTTGTAAACATTTTTGGGTTATTTCAATACAGCTGAAAATCTTTGAATAATTTCGTTATAAGGTGTGAATGAAAAAAATGGTCAGCTGCATAGGATAAGTGGCAAAAGTTGTCAGCTGGTCATGCTTTTTCACACATTGATATCTCATATGTTTTAATTTTATTTTCAGTATTTAATTCAATCTCGAGTACCCACCATCCGAACAGGCGCAATATTCAAAACCTTCTTCATCGCATGCTGCATAACATGGGCGCTTGTATGTTCTCTGACCAGGATCTCGGACAAACGTCATCATTGGTGGGATGTTGCAGTGGGAATGACTTTGGGAGCCCTGGTAGCTCTTTATTCCATTAGAATAATATTCAGCCAGCTGAAACAAGACAGTATTCCTAGAGTAGCAATGTCCACAACAACGCTACTTGACATAAAAAATAAGGACGCAAAGAGTGAAATTATTTAGTTATTTTATTTAATTAGGTTATTAAAGTGTTGATGATGTACAGACGCCAAGCAGATGTTTGCTGAAATAATCGACGACTTATTTCCGAGTATTGTTACCTTGTAGTTAATCAGTTGATAGCATTTCTATGAATATAAAACCACGTTGATACTACTAGCTAATATGTGTGTCTATTGTATTCTCTTGTGTGCCTTTGATTGTTTTTCATAAACAACCAGCTTATATATAAATACTGCGACACTGACTTCCAGTATGTGGGTGATTTATGACTTTAATGATATGCATTTTACTGAAGCAAGATCACTCATCAAAGCAAATAGTATTATCAAAATCACAAAGCATTTTGGCATTTCGAAATATGTAATGATTGCCAGGTTGAAGCAATATTTCCATAGCACAGTGCATTCTGTACAGCTTTTTTGATTGTTTTGACTTTTTGTACATAGTTCTTGATAGATGTGTATGTTAACAGTGTGAGACTTATATTGTGTGTATTTTGGTTATTTATTATTTAATTAAGAATTTTGTACATATTATCCTGTAAGTTTGTTCTATTCAATATACTTTTACACATTTCGTTAGTTTTCTTACTATAAAACAAAAGAGGCGTTTATTTAGCTTCAAGGCTATTTACAAAAACATTCTATGTGAAAAAAACAAACAATACTTTGAATATGGAGAAGATCATAATCTCTAATTAAATATTTGAATCTCCTCAAGTTATCACAGTTCTTAATATTCGAAGGCAATGAGTTAAATTCATACAATCCTCTATACAGTACCGATTTGAGCATTTGACTGGTTTTACAGCGATACTTCAAAATAGATTATTCCTGGTGTCATGCTCATGGTTGTTGAGAAAAAGTTTAGTTCTATCACAGACATACTTGGGTGACAGTTGATGTCTCATTTTTAAAATGAAGACATGTACATTATGAACTACTTTTTGCTCCACAGAACATAAATTCAAAACATTCAACATAGTATCTATTGATGTATATCACAGTGTAGAATGTATCTCATCGCCTTATTCTGTTTTTTTTGGAATTCATGTATCTTATAATCAGGAAGATTCAATAGTAATGTCTAACAAAAGTCCAGGTATGGCGTAGCAGCACTATTATACAATAATAATGTTGTCATTAGTCATTAGTCAAATGTGTCCGAATTCTGCGTATCAAGTCAACTATTTTAGAATATTTCCGCATTACATGATCAGCATGGGTATAAAAATTCATATTTGGAACAAAAATAACCCATAAGTACTTAATTACGCTGGCATACAAGATTTGTTCATCATTTATCCTAACATTCACTCCACATATATTATCTACCGTTGACAGTCTCTTCTTTTTCCCAAATAGATAAAATTTGGACGTATTCAAACACAAATTATTATTACACAATCATCTAATAACTAGTTCTAAATCGTCATTTAGGTCTTTTTGAATTTTACGTAAATCATCACCGGTAACATAATATATCATTGTGTCGTCTGCAAACAACTCGATCTTTGACGTTTGAACCACTTTGACCAAATCATTCATATAGATACTACCATTTTATAATAATGATACTACCCACTAAGCATATAGAAATATTTTTCTTTAACGAAATTTCATGTTTTAAATATAAATTTTTAATGATATCATTAGTTATTGCCTTCCCATTAATAACGATGCCTTAACTCCTCAAAATAACGTTTGAAAAACAAACGTCTATGGAACAACATCTTCATTTTCAGGCTGTCGGACAAAGTGGAAGAACTTACCCAATATTTTTGTCGGACAATGTTATACTGACGCATGACTTCACCTACAGCAAATGCCAAACAACTTTCGATTCACGTTATAACTGCCACCAAGCGAGTTATGAGATTTGCTGATGACCAAATTTGGTCACCAGCAAACTTCATGTCAACATGCTTGGTGTCAATTATAACGTAGGTCGAAAGTTGTTTGTCATTTGCTGTAGTTTAGCATTCCTTAATGTATCAGACTTGCTGGTCATCACATAAGCTAACATAATCATGACATCGAAATATTTCCAAAGGTGCAGAAGAAAAACCTCCCACGGACAAAGTTTTTTCACGTAGAGATGTTGTTTTCCCAACTAGCATTTATGGTGGCAGATAAGATACTGCTACTATTAAAGCCACCACAAATTGGGCGGTGACCATCGTCGCCGTGTATTCGTACCAAAATGGGGAAAGATTTTGAGTAGCCGGGTAGAGTCTTGAGTGGTTTTTGCCACTAGAAGAGTTACTATGATGTGTAACTATAAGGTACAACCTACTGGTGACTGCAACTTATATCTGTTACCAAGCTGCCTAGTTGTGGGTTCGTGGCAGCCAATTGTTTTCTACCGACATGACATGTGGAACTTTCCTTAAACTGTTTTCGCAGCGACCTCTTTATGCAATTTCAAACTTCATAAAAATAAATGGCTTGATGAAAAATAATTTTGGAAGCCATCATTATTTTTGTGTTATCAACCATGCGATTTGAACGCCTTTTGTTGGTAAACTCCAAAACGCCATCGACTTTACCGAATGGAATAGTGGATTAATGTGACAAAATTTTCGAGTACCTCTCAAAGCATTTCAAATTATTGAATTATTTGCAATGGAAACTGATGTGGTGATTATATAATAATTATCATTTGATTGAGACTGGCTTGAAACTTTGAGATATCAGTCCACCTTCAGAGATAACAAAATAACTAAGGTAAAAAGCTCTAGTTCAGATATATTTAGCTTGAAAACACAAAATGTTTGAGCCATACGCTTGTTCGTATGAAAAAAATATGGCCGTTTAATCCGAAAAATACTTTATAGTTCCATATGCTTCCACAAAGTATCTGTAGCAATAATATATTAGGCCAACCCTACCCGTTTAGAACTTTAAACATCTTTGGATTGATAACGTGACAATTGTTACTACCCAGAGGTGACTTTATAGACACAACAACTTTTTTGGAACTACATTGTCAACGATTCTTTGGAACTATCAAGTGATTTTTTCCAAGAAAGTTCCTTGCGCCGCTTAATTGGAGCGTTTATATGCTACACCGATCGCGGCGGTGCGGCGGTGGCATTGACTTTAAAAACCTTATAGAACTCAATGATATGTAAACATTGACTTCATGATATCAGGTAAACCTTACATGATACAGAATAGGGTGGCATTAAATTTCAGTAAACACAATTGTTTACTTGGATACTGTTCGTTTTCTATTATTAGTGAGGTTCTTTATCAGTTTTCAATTTTGTATCTGTATATTATATAAAAATGTTTTGTTGATTTGTATCTGCGTCAAAAACTTGAGAACGTCTGAACCGATTGACCTGCCTTCTGTTATGAGAGGTTAATCGAAGCTCTACAATATATCATATCAACAGAAAAACTGGAAAAACCGCCTGGCCTGAAAAAACGTGAATGAACTTATTTTCTGTTTTGCTGTCAAATCAGTCAATTTCAGATGTCCATTTATGTAAATTTGAAAGGGTCAATAGCGTTTTCCATTGAGCTGCCCTGTAGCGCACTACGTTGTACTGAGTTCAATAGTAGTGTCGCCCAGTTGAAAATACTTTTAGCAAAATATTTTTGTAGTTTTTGACAGTTTTCACGTTACATTCAAATTTAATGACAGTTTGTGTGTATTTCTGTCAGTTTCTCCTGTCAGTGTCAAATGAAAACCAACATAACATTTTTATATACACAAGATACTTATCCCTTCCTGCGGTCTCAGTGAAAACGAAAAATGCCTCGCAGAAAGACGAATTTGAGTCACCAAACTCGCCAAGCAGTAAGAGAGAGGAGACGGTTTTCGAATATGACTGAGGAAGAGCGGAGATCGGTACGAGAGAGAAGTAGACAACACATCATCCAGATGCGTAACACAGAACCAGCAGAAAGACGAGCAGCCAGGCTAGAGGATGCACGATTGGAATGGGGAGCACGCCAGTCGCGTTCTGTTGTAACAGATTTGGTGTGTTCTCAGCGGAACAAACGCGAAAGGATCAGGATAGCTGAAACACGCACTCAAAGAGCAGTAGGTCTGAACCTGCAATTTGATCGTCTTGCTTTCGAATACAATCACACTTTGATTTGCAGCCCAATTTATTCAACGGAGTTTTTAAACACACTTGATTTGCCAGAGATGCCTCCACACATATTGAAATTGAAGATAGGTGTGCCAATAATCATGTTAAGGAATATATAGTCAAATATATATAGTCAAAACTTTGCAATGGCACTCGACTCGCAGTCAAGAAATTAATTAATAACGTGGTGGAGGCAGAAATTTTAACGGGGCCTCTCAAATAGGGAGTTGTCTACATTCCTCGCATCCCAATGATTCCGACGGACACACCATTTCAATTAAAAAGATCGCGATTTCCAAGCAGGTTGGCGTTCGCAATGACAATCAATAAATCACAAGGACAATCTTTAGAATTGTGTGGTCTGATTAAGATGCGGATTGCTTCTCACATGGACAATAATACAGTGCTTTTCTTTAATGTCCCCCCCCTTTAATTTTTTGAACGACTCAACTTACAGCCATATGCACCGTACGAGAGCTTAGCCAATCTCGATTAATTTTCAAAGTTAGATTAAGCGGTGTTTTGTATGCACCGAAGAATTCGCTGCAAGGATCGTTAATCCCTGATGAGACTTTTGAGAACGTCACAAAATAACCTAGAAAAATATATAAATAACAATTCTGAAATTTATATTGCGTGATTTGTTTTGAGTTTTGCTATTTGCTTGCAAGTTTTAATGAAAAATGAGCAACAATATGGATCAGTAACATCCGCAAGCCTGATATGACGTTTAGCAAACATTAGCCAAGGGGTTTTTCTTGTAAATTCAATATTTGGTGTAGGTATCAACTTTTATTCTTGAACCATTCGTATATTTGCTTTTTCTCTTTTCTTGGGCTTAGATTTCATGATATTGAGTGGTTATTATATACTCTATACCTAGTCTAATACAGCCAGAATAACAATTCCATCCATCTGATGATAAATAAAAACATCAATTTTTACAACACAAGAAAATATATTTTAGTAGAAACAAGTGGTTAATTACATGATTTTGTAAGGAATGTCCCGAGGAATGCCCATTGATAAATTAAAAATATTGTATAATTCTCAAAATCATTATCTACTTTGAAATTATCACAAATATGTACAACTCGATGTACAAACTTTGGAAAACGCAAATATAATTAAAATAATGTCTTATATAGTTGATAAAAACACAAACCTTCTTCTATTGGGATATCTGTTATAAATTGGGACTTGGATGAAGTCAAGAAAATTGAATGAAAAGATCTCATTTGGGAAAACAAATAAAAAGTGATGAGACCATCAGTTTTAAAGGTTTTTATTTTAGTTTATCTTGTAGAGATGATTAGTACCTAAAGCTTTAAAAAAAGTAAATCAACGAGTCTTTTTGTTCATGAGTCTGGGTTTACCCGTAAACTTAAAATTTTGAATTGAATTAGAATTAGACAGAACTTTGAGATAAGTAGCCATTAGATACCTCTACAGGATATAGATAGGCAGGTACCTACTTTCAACACCAATCCAAATTGAGTCGATCGATTGAACGATAAAAAATCATAGGTAAAATATGCGGTAGATATCAGAGTGTGATAGGTACACTGTTTTTTTTGTACCTGCCTACCAAAATAGGTACCTATTCAATTCAATATTCTATTGAGCAATTCCCATTATTATGAGTGTGTTGTGGAGCAATAAATATTGCTTGATATTGAGATCTTTTTTGTATAGTACATAGTACCCATTGACCACCTATTGGAATTGGAAAAGAATCCTACTCCAATCGATGATTTTTTAAAAATCTAAATAATCCTCCGTTGATATTCCACTTTCATAGTTTTGTCTTTAGTCGCAAAACCTCAAAATCTGGTAGGATAAACATAAAGAAATGAAAGACTAGGTTAGAATTCGTTGAAATTCTTCGATTAAGCCTAGAAAATGGAGCAATCAGAGTTAAGCGACCGATTCAGGCTTAAGCGCTGCGGTGCATACAAAAATTGGAATATAATCGCGATAAAGACTTCATCCGGATTAGATTTCTACGGTGCATATAGGTGTTAGAGACTTCAAATTCTAGGTGCTGAAATACAAGCCTGTTGACTATGTTTTGACATAAAATTGACATATGGCGCCCAGCCGCCATCTTGGAATGTTTTTTTAAATAGGAATAGGGGTCATGTGACACTTTATTTTGAAGGTCCTGCTGAGTACTTCATAACCCTAGAATAATGAGTCGATATCTCTAAGTACTACAAAATGGCGGTACATTCAATTACTACATTGATACAAAATATACACTTTTTAAAAAAATTCGTCAAATTCAATTCAAAACATGCTGAAAATATTCTTGACATGAAGTTTGGGTTAGGAATAGATGACAAAAAAGCATCTTTTGAATTGAATTTGACATTTTTTTTTCAAAGTGTATGTATCAATGTAGTAATTGAATGTACCGCCATTTTGTGGTACTTAGAGATATCGACTCAATATTGTAGGGTTATAAAGTACTCAGCAGCCATCTTGAATTTTTAATATGTCAATTTCATGTCAAAACAAAGTAAACATGCTTGTATTTCATCACCTAGAATTTGAAGTCTCTAAGTTGAGCCGTTCAAAAAATAAAAAGGGGGGGGGACATTAAAGAAAAGCACTGTATGTTGCGTGTTGCCGTATTGGCAAACCAGATAGCCTCTATATTTACGCAGAAAATGGAAAAACCAAAAATACAGTTTACTCACAAGTTCTAGAAAATTTTACTCATTGAAACGTAGATATTGTTTCTTATTTCTCAAATATAAAGCCACAATGTGCCACAGCTAAGCGTGGCTGGGTACTGCTAGTAATTAATAACTTCTTTGGATTCCATTATACCAAAAATGATCATCGCTCCTGGCTCTTATGGAAAAAGAGTTTCGTGTTCCAATAAAAGTCCTTATATCCTCTGGCAATTGCCCAAGTTCGAGTTCGTTTATCAGTATCCTCAATAAATCTTTCAAAGTATAGAGGGATATACTGTTAGCTCTTGTTTTATATTGCCGTTGGTTCTCGAATTACCTAGTTCTCCGAAATTCAGTTTCAGATCCACTTACACTACACTCATCTACAGAATCAGCTTCGAAAATGTAACAGTCATCACTTCCTGATTTATTATGTTCATCAGTAAGATTGGCAAGAGATGTAGTTTTTGATTTTGATGTTGATGCTTAGGCTGGCATTGACACCTTTTGTTTAATTCTTCGGTAGAAAGTACTGGAATAACTAATTTTCTATTATTCACCTCATTCATTCCACAGAATGTTGATAAAGCTCAAGAGGAATTTAAAAGACACTAATACAGAGCTGCACATCATGCAATCTGGGATAATTACATCTATTAGGGTAGGTATATCAAGTTATGGTTACTATAAAGTGGCCAGTTTTGATCCCCGCGACTCTTTCGTGGCTATGGATAAGTGACAGCTACTTTATGGTGACTTTGGAAGGTAGCAGTAACCATTTCGATACTACTAAAGATAAGAAGAAACTAGGTGTCGTGGCCGCGACTACCCCGTAACGCAAATTGCTACTATAAAGTAACAAAAACTTGAAGGAGGCATTATAGTAGCACTTGTTAGTGACCGCTACTTTAAAATGTAACTTTACATTTTTGAGTCTTTGATGGTGTCATATCTAAAGATTTGGGTAGTTCCAGCAACTTTTTTTCATTGCCACTTGCAATCGGGGTGTTTATTTTTCATTTTTATGGTAGGTAGGCACTAACCGGGCACTCTTGAAATATACTTCAAAGTGACTATTTCTTATAGAGTAACATTTTAGGTGGCAGGGTGGGTCTAGGAACTATAGAGGCAGTGACATTTCAAAAGGACTGGGAAACACGAACTTACAGCTTGATGGTAATCCACTTTTTTTGTACGCTGTTTCAAGGCATAGATGTGAAAATGAGAGAAGATGAAAGATCAGTGTTTCAAAAATACAAAACTAGTCAGTTACCACGTGATCCATCGTGGCCCAGGGTGAGCTTCTACGTCGTCTTACAGTTTCCCTCAAGGATCATTCACACGAGATCATATGTGAAGACATATTCTATCAAGCCAATCCACCAATTCATTTAAAAAGTTGCATTTTTAGTGGATAATTGTACTCATTTTTTTCAACGAATTGGTGGATTGGCTTGGTGCTGGATTGTCTTCACAATGGGCACCATGTGAATGGTCCTTTACACTTGGTGCGGATATCAAATCACCCGTTCACATCATATACACTTATCTGAAACGATGATAGGCCCCCATAGGTACCTATGTCTATGTGATTTATCTAGTTAACAATGTTTTAACATGATAACATGCCATGGTATCATATCAAACAAATCATGATAATATGCTATGCCAGCTGCTCTATTGTGAACGTTCTGATTATGTATATAAGGTCTACATTCAATTCCACTTCGAAGTGGAAGTGACATATTTATGCTTGGAAAATGCGAATCATATTCCACCATCTAGATTGAATTGGTTTTCAGTCACGCTCGCGCCAAATTCTGCATTGTATCTACTTGCACGTGGGAAAGGGACAATAAGTGGATTTGACCCACCGATCTAAACAACTAGATGAGCAAAACGCTGCACTCGAAATGGCTAAATCACGACCGAAAAATGTAATCAAACTCGAACATTTTCCGGCAAGTTGGATTTTGCGCACTGCAACCAAATAATGTCATTATGACGAGCTGTGGACAGGACCAAACTTATAATATAATATTATATTTCTCAGTGAACCTAATAATTTTTATAACTACATTTCAAGTATACCAGTTGATATAACTCACCTATTATTCGGACAATTAATTGTAAGGATATAATTATTTTTCCAGATTACTTGATATACCTAAGCCAAAATATAATTTTAATAAATGAACAAAAACCGATGTAATACGGGACTGGTTCACTTGACCGAGATTGAATTCTACTACGCATGATGAACATTCCCGGGCTCTACTGGAAAATTCCCGTGAAACAGACGCAGAAACACATATTTTCGCCAATGCCTCGCCACATTTGCTTCAGATGACGGATTCATTATGCTTATCCATTGGTTTTAGATCAGTGATTTGACCACGAAATAAAACTGATAATATTTCAAGAGTGGTCACTATCTCGGTCTCGGACGCATATAGGGAAAACCCACAACGGATTAGCAATAGGCGCTTAAAGTCGGGCGCTCATTGGCTGTTGCTTATACGATTTAGGTTTTGCCTGCACGATTAAGGCAAAACGTACATCTGATTAGCAATGGGCATTCTGTACGGACGTTTCTAATCGAATCCATTAAACACATACGCTATTTTGAATTTTCCCACATCTCTATATAGCTTTATTATTCCCGTTGATCAAAAATAAACAAACACCTTTTGAAAAGCAAGTTTTGTATGTCTTTGCGTAAAAAATCGACTACACTAGAGATTCAATGGTTATTTTTGCACCAAGGCTTATTGTGAGTGTTACTTTTTTGGTCAAGGATGCAGATGCCAAGCTGAGACAATAAGTATCGGGCTGAAGTTTGCAAGAATTCGTGGACAAAAAAGTATATGCTACAAGTCAAGGTGTAAATGAGATTTTTTGTGCTGCCGTACACAACTACCAATCAAAAAAACGTCTTCATCATTCGTATTCAGGCAACTATAAGCTTCAAAAGCACGAAGCAGGTCTTTGATCGGTCCAAAAGCGATGCTCAAGTCTCAAGCAGGTACTGCAGACTGCAGGTACAATAAAAATTTGATTTTATTTTGATTAAATGTGATTTTGCCAAATTTCTTTTCCGTTTTGGTCTCCCATTGTGTGAATTGACAAGCGGGGAAGTATGGACATAGAAGTTATACTAAAGAAACATACAATCAAAATAATGTAATCTGTTATACAAATCTCAGTTCAACTCAATCAACAAAAAATAACAACCACAGCTCTACGCGCCAATTTAAATCTCACTGATAAGTTGGGTCATTCCTCCTTGTTATTTGATGCATGTAATCAGGTGTACCTATCATAGAAACTCTGTGAAGTAATTTTTTTCTGTAAAGAGGCGCTCGATGTTGATGCTGTGTGCTCCGTATGCGGACTATGAAATGTATATTAAACCGGCTCCACACTATGTGGACAACTAGGCAAACGTTGGCGATGGTGGAGTTTGAAACATGTCTGTAAGTCGCTGAAGAAGATATACATCAAAGAAATATTTTCTACCCACCTCATAATATGGCATATATTCCATTGAGTTATAACTCATTTGTAGACTCACAGACATGTTTCAAATACCACGCATCGCCAACATTTGCCCTGTTGGCCACATAGTGTGGAGCCGGTTTTAGAAAAGTTTGAATCAAACAAAAAAAACAAAATTTGTACATAAGGTATCCACGATTAATCGTAGAACAATGACAGTGGTGATTCTTTATTAAAAAATAGTTTTTTTTTTCGTATGAACATAGGTCCGAGAATGTTTTTTTTTCTTTCATTATTTAAGTACAGCGCTGCGCGTCCTCGATGCAGAAATTTTTAGATTTCTCGGAAACGGTTGCCTCTAGCGTTGTTGAAAAAGAATACCTCTCTCTACAAAAAAGATGTAGAGATAAGATTTATTCATAAAAAATCTCGGAGGTTTGCAGTCAAAAAAGTTAAGGCAAATTGAATGTAATGATAATAGTGTACGTGGCGTCCTCCAACCGCTACGTAAAAGTTAGCATCAAATCATAACTTTCCACCCCAATAAAATACCCCGCCCACCGTACCAGATTGTGTGCAGACATATTGAAAAAAATCGAAAATAAAATTATCGAACCTATGTTCATCTAAAAAAAAAACATGTTTTATTCAATTATGTAGAGAAAAAAAATGAACGCCCTGTGCCCCTGTATAGCTCCCAGTAACAAAATACACGCGATTAACAACGTCTGTACAATCAGTACAAAACCTACCTACAAATCAGCGCTCTACTTTAAACGCCCACCAAAGTCTAATTTTTTTTTTTTAAATCTAAACTTCTGTAGGCATGAATATTTCAGTTTATTTAGAAGTTTTGGACTGATCGAAAACCTGTTGTGCTTTAACACATCAGTTGCTACATACGTGTTGAAGACGTTTTTTTTTTGTATTAAGACCTACCTATAATCACATATTTTTTAAAAACGTATTGTTTTAAGTAATAAATATAATATGTGACGTGCCCCGAGATTTTCCGGGTTTGATTCCCGACAGGGATGAGGGAATTCGTTGATGTTAAATAAAATGCTCGAGCGCCACCCCCTGTATTTATGTGGTAGAGGGCCCACAGTGCCTATCGGGTAGCTTTTATACAGTGAAGAAAGTCCAGGCGCTCGTTATTTCCAAAACTCCGCAAATTTCCGCTCTGAAATGGATAACTGAACTTTCTTGAAATAAAAACGCGATGTTGATGAAAATCAATCAATCAGTCTATTTGTCCCATTTTATAATTACACTGGTTCCCAACCAGTCAATAAAATAACTAACAAACTATTTAACAATGAACTGACTTTCAATCAGCAAAATTAACCAGAAATATCACCAAAGAAATAATACTAATACGTCGGTCTAATCTCTCCCGGCGAAGAATCAAAATTCCAACCAAATGAAACATGAATTTTGCAGTCTAAAACCGGCAAAATAAAACGTGAAAAAGAGGTATGTAACGCAGATAATTTACAGCGACGGGTCGGGTTTTCACGGCGAAATAATAAGCAGAAAATAACAGCTGTTTTGAAGAATTTAGTCATTTCCAACGACGTAGAGAAAATGTATCGGGAAAACTAACGCGAACGGGTTATTTCCGCGAGGAGGAAAACGGGTTCAGAGGCATAGTAATGATTCAGACGGCGGCTGTCTGCTTTCTGGTGACGAAAGAAAATGGTTCATTAACGTAAAAAAAAACCTGTTTTTGCTTGCGCGGTAACTCCAGAAGCCCCTCTGTATTTAGTTTGGTTCGCTCGTAACTATCTCAAGAACGTTGTGTCCGATTTATTATAATACGGTTTCAAACGCGAAACTGAACTTTTCTGTCTGAAATATCCCACCCGGCAACTTTCGCTCCCCTGAAAATACATTATTCAAACAAAATAAAACCCCGTGAATTCTCCTACAAACAGACCTACTTCCACAGTATAATTTAATTTGACAGATAAATAAAAGAGTTATGTAAAAAATATGAATGAATCAACAAGAAACGGGAAATGACTTGGAAAACTTGCAAATTACGGTAGAAAAAATCCGGAAATTTTGTAACTTCGTTACAAATATACCTAAAACACGTTTATTACGTTAAATATTGATAACACTGACATAAATCTCGCTTTCCAAGAGGTGTTCAATTTTGCTCAAAATAAACAATAAAACTATATCGATAGGTGGGAAAATTCAAAATTACATATTATGATGTGCGTTTGCATAATGGATTCGAATAAAAACTGTACGCCAATTGCTAATCAGTTGTACGTTTTGCCTTGACGCGTGCGAGCAAAAGCCAGATTGCTAATCCGTTGTGGGTTTTGCCCATATGCGTCGTGGACAAATACTGATGCGTAATATAGTTTAATAAAGGGAACAGTTTCTTTGTAAAAGTCAGCAGAAGATGAGTAAGGGGCAATGATGAAAATAAGAGGAAGGCACTATGAATATATTATACAAACACAATCATCCAGGACCACTACCACTGAAGATAACGAAAAACACACAAGCTATTTTGTCAAGCATCCTAGCAGATCCTCAAATTACTTGTAGTGAGATTACTCTTTTAATAACGCCAGGTCATATCCATCTATTGGTACAAATTTTATTTCAAAACAAAGCAAACTGTTCCCAAGCAGTCTGTCGCCTTGCCGGTGGATCATCATTCGATAATACAACTACCTACACTTTTTAGTAGCGAACGATGTTCATGTGATGTGACTTATCCCACTAGAGAATCGATCATTCTGTTCTCAAGAAGTGGAGTATAAGCTTGATAAACTACGAACTACGACAACGTATTTTAGTATCTTGCAGTATAAGCATACTGTACAGGGTGATTCATTTTCAGCGACAAGGTGCCATAAACTATTCATCGTAGAGGCTTGCGGTAGCAAATTTTATTACTAAAACGGCCAAAACAAAAACCTGGAAAATATTTTTGAAAATTCTGGACATAAGAAAACTTTTTGTACAAAGTATAGCCCTGAGACAATACAAGAAGAGAGATACCCTTGAAACTGTTGAGCACCAACATGATACCAGATATAAAACTCTAACAGGTTGCCTTCCAAAGACGAAAATCTCATTGGCACAAAGATCCTTCACGTACATCAGTCCAAATGTGCATAAAGACTTACCTTTCGATATAAAGATTGTGAATTGATTTGACCTATTTAGATATCGTTTAAGATTATGGTTGCTTCAGGGGAGAAGAATCAAAATCCATAAACTCATCAACCAGAAGTATGAATAAATGATCATATTCACAGGGTGAACTAAACCAACAATTATTAATATCATATTGTAACCCTTCACCCTAGAGATATAAGAATGTGAACAATCTTTTTTATCTAGTTCCTGTTTTAATATAGCCACCAG
The DNA here is from genome assembly GCA_958502075.1 of Orchestes rusci. Lineage (NCBI taxonomy): Eukaryota > Metazoa > Arthropoda > Insecta > Coleoptera > Curculionidae > Orchestes > Orchestes rusci. The sequence continues at coordinate 8,930,212 of OY293313.1, read as the reverse complement.
CCTAAGGTGCTATCACCATGTTTTTTTGACATAGCTGTCAATATACAGTCCACTAATTTTGTATTGTCACGATTTATAAAATCGATAGAAAAAGCTATTAAAATAAGCTGTTTTTCTTAACTAACGAAAGGATAATTAGTCTGATCAAAGAGAAGAATCATATCCATACATTTTTTGATCGATTCGAGCCGGATACCCATTCCATAACCAATTTGAGGACCGTGACGGATGTTAAGCCTTCCAGTATACCCAGTTGAATCCATATTACAAGAAGCATTGTGCAGCAATTTTTTTATGATATCTGGAGGACAAATTGACAAAGAAAAGGTACCTGACCTAATCTTACCTAACTCAACTTTCAATAATTAGGACTGCTTCCATCTGAACCATTTCGAGCTGTTTTCTCGTCATTTTCGCGAAACGGCTAATCAGCCGTTTTTTAACGTGTTTAAGTGATTTTAACCGCTATATCGATCCTTCCGATACGCTATAAGTGTAGCAATTTGACCTACCGTGGGTGTAACACTCTTTTTTCTCAACTAATCCATACCGTTTTTCCTCAAAGATGCCTAAATCAAAAAAGGGTAACCATCAAGATGACAGTCGTCAAAAAATTGACATTTATAATGATCTCGTAGCTCGTCGCGACGCTGTCACTAACGAAATAAATAGATTTCAAACCTTTTTGGAATTGAAATGCGATGATTTAAATAATCCCATTTTGTTGATAGACCTGACCACTCGAATAAATAGGATTGAACCTTTGATTGATGAATTTAAGCATGTCCAAATTCAAATTGAGAAAGTCTGTTTAGATAATGAATATGAAGAAATAAAAGATCAGGAGCGAGAATGCGAATCATTTGAAAATTTATCTTTCACAAATATTTGACTATAAACAAAATTGATGCCGCTCAGGCTGCCTCAAGTGCACTCTCTACTGGCTCTTCAGTGCAAGTAGCACTGCCATCGGCACATGGTCAATACGGTTCACGTCTTCCCCCTATACCATTACCTAATTTCAGCGGATCCTTATGATACTTGGACCAATTTTAAAGATACTTTTATCACGCTCATTGAGTAAAACTCCCAACTCAATAGAATTGAAAAATTCTATTATCTACGATCCAGTTTACAGGGAGAAGCTGCTCAAATAATCAACTCTTTAGCCACAACCGAGATTAACTATGCTACTGCTTGGTCCCTTCTGCAGGAAAGATACGAAAACAAAAAGGCAATCGTGCACTCGCACATAAAATGTATTTTTGAACTCAACCAAGTGAAAGATGATTCTCATCTCAGTTTAAGAAAACTTCTGGACAGTTTTCAAAATCATTTTAAATCGTTACAGAACTTAAATGAACCTGTAGACCAATGGAGCAGCATTTTAATTTATATAGTAGTCGTAAAGAAAGGGAACATTTCTCAAGAAATATTGATAATCATTCAACTCAAGATTTTATAACATTTTTTCTCAACGTTGTCGCTTTTTGGAATCTCTTGACTTCAAATTGAATACTAAAAAACCTTTTGTATCAGATAAACCTCAAAAATACGAACGTAAAACATTACTTTCCCAGAACAACAACACTATTTCATGCCCACTATGCAAAGACAGTCATTTTATATATTCATGCCGAAAATTTATTGACTTACCTATAAGTAATAGGTTTTCGGAGGCGAAACGTGCGAATTTATGCACCAATTGTCTGCGTCCAGGACACTCCAGGACACCGTCAATGTGATTGCAAGTCTACTTATACTTGCAAGACCTGTCAAAACAAGCACCACTCGTTACTACACATGCAATCAAATCATATGAAACCTCTCAATCGACCATGCCATGGTAACACCCAAACTAACGCTCATACTAATAGCACCACTCATCCACGATTATCCATTTCAAACAATCCAACTACCTCACAATCCCACGAGAATCTTCGAATTCTACCCAATGTAATAGTGAAGATAACCACTCTCAAAATTTATATTGTTCTAATGCAAACCAAAACTCATTTGTCTTACTCTCCACCGCATTTATTGAGGTATTTGACAAAAATCATCAGCCTATAGTATGTAAGGCCATACTTGACAATGGAAGTCAATCCAATTTTGTCACTCAGAATTTATTTGAAAGGTTAAACTTACCTTTTGAGCCTATTAAAATGTCCGTTTCAGGAATTAGCGAAAAGTGCACCAATATTTTTAAACGAACTCAACTCAAAATAAAATCAACTCATGATAATTTTTCTATCAAAATACCAGCCTTGGAGTAAAATAACCGAAAAAATACCTCCCTTCTCTATGAAGATCACAAATTTAAATATACCAACAAATATTCACTTAGCCGACCCTGAGTTTCTCAAACCTGCCGATATAGATATACTTCTAGGCGCAGGCGTTTTTTACAACCTCCTTAATACTAGCCAAATTAAATTGGGCAAAAATAATCCTATCTTACAAGACACCAAACTAGGGTGGGTAGTAAGTGGCCCAGTTGATTCACTGACAACAAATAATCAACACACAAACTCTTTGAAATGTACAAACAACGATCTTCAAAATAGTTTGCAGCTTTTTTGGAACTGCAAAGAAACCACCGAACAAATATCTTAAAATAAATATTCCCAGGAAGAAATCGACTGTGAAAACCATTTTAAAGCCTCTACACATCGAGATTCCTCTGGAAGATTTATTGTAAGCCTTCCTCTCAGGCCCAATGTTTCTCAGCTTGGAGACTCTTTTCAAACCACCTTGAAACGTTTTCTTGCAATTGGGCAAAAACTGAATAAGAATCCTAATATAAAAAAATCCTACTGCGACTTTATCTCAGAATATAAAAGCCTTGGACATATGTCTGAAATAAACCCAGATATTTCCAGCCATAACTTTGTATATCCCTCTTATTATCTTCCACACCATTGTGTGGAAAAGAGTGATAGCTTAACTACTCGCCTCAGAGTCGTCTTCGACGGATCTGCCACGTCGTCTTCGGGAGTATCTATCAATGACTGCCTAAAGGTCGGACCTACTGTCCAAAACGATTTATTTACCGTAATATTGCGTTTTCGACAGCATAATTTTGTATTAACAGGGGACATTGCAAAAATGTATTGCCAATTTTTGATCGAACCTCAGCAACGTTGCCTCCAACGAATTCTGTGGCGTGATAACCTTCAAGACAACATTGGACATTTTCAATTGAACACAGTCACTTATAGAATGGCAAGCAGTGCCTTTTTAGCCACGCGTTGTCTGAACCAAATCTCAGAAGACACCTTGGACTCCTATCCCACAGAAAGTGAAATCATAAGAAATGATGTCTATTCCGATGACGTCATCACCGGTGCATCGACTGAAGAAGCTCTTTTAAATATTCGCAAAAATTTTATAAAGATATTTGAAACATACGGACTTGAATTAAGAAGATTTTCTTCCAATAGCCAATCTGTAATATGTGACATAACCGAGCCTTTTACTCAATCTAAATCCATAACACTTGATGAATCTCATCACCATAAAACCCTAGGCATATCTTGGAATTCCGAACAAGATATTTTCATCTACAACTCTAACATCGATCTTAACTCTATACCTGTGACTAAACGTGTCATATTATCACTTATTTCACAGACTGTCGACCCTCTTGGCAATGGTTTTACACGTCAAAATTCTTTTACAGAAATTATGGTTACTTAAAATCGCTTGGGATGATCCTGTACCCACAGACATTTTCCGAATATGGAAAAACTTTACCCATCACTTATCCTTAGTTGATCATTTCAAAATTCCCCGTCAAGTCACAATCAAAACATTTGTTGCTTTTGAACTTCACGGATGCAATGACTCTTCCATTAATGCTTTTGGAGCCTGCATATATTCACGATCTATAGATTCTTATGGCAATATTTCTGTTCATCTACTAACTGCTAAGAGCCGCGTAGCTCCTTTAAAAGCTGTGAGTTTACCACGTCTTGAACTTTGTGGTGCCCTAGTCTTATCTCGATTAATGAATAAAGTCATGAAAGCTTCAAATTGTCAACCAAATAACAAGGTGTACTTCTACACTGATTCTACTATTGTTCTCTGTTGGCTTTCTTTAGAGCCTAGACAATTGAAGTATCTGTAATAGAGTTTCAGAAATCCAGAAAATTACTGATCCGAATACATGGTATCACATTTCGTCTGCTGAAAATCCAGCTGATATTATATCTCGGGGCATGAGTCCTCAGGACCTCAAAACCTGCTCTATGTGGTGGCCTGGTCCAGCCTTTTTATCCAAGCCAAAGGATTTTGGCCCAGTAATACTCATATCTCTAATTACAAACGTAAAAAACTCGATTTTGAAACTCTACAATTGAACCCTAAATCTATTTTGCTTATTTCTTCAAGATCGAATTTTTCATTATTTGAACAATTTTCCGACTACAATAAACTGATTAATTAATGTGACTGCTTACTGCCTACGTTTTATTCAAAATTTGAAATTATCAAAACATACCCGCCAAATAGGACAATTAACACTTTTTGAACGTGAACACGCATTAACTACCCTAGTTACCATAATTCAAGGTGAAACATTCTCTAAAGATTTAGAACAATTGAAAAACAAAAATTACTTAAAGCCTCAAATTGAAATCCTTGAACCCATTCATTGACAAAACTGGAGTTTTGCGAGTCGGTGGTAGACTCCAACATTCCAATCTTGTCTACTTGTCTATCAAGCCAAACAGCCTATACTTTTACCAAAGAGTCACATTTTCACTCATTTAATCATAACTCACATACACAAAATAAACTTCCACCCCGGTACACAATCTACTCTCTCTTTTGTGAGACAAAAATTTTGGTCCATACAGGGAAAATCAGCTGTAAAATATGTTATTCATAGATGCATAACTTGCTATAAACAAAACCCTAAACCTTTACATAATCTTATGGGAAATTTACCTGAACCAAGAATTAACCCATCAAGACCATTTTTCCACACCGGCATGGACTAAGCTGGATTTTTCATGATAAAAGATTCGAAATTGCGTAACCGGAAATTCATCAAAGCCTATCTATGCATATTTGTGTGTTTGGCTACTAGAGCAGTGCATTTGGAACTGGTTACCGATTTGACTTCTCAAGGTTTCCTGGCCATGCTTAAAAGATTTGTCTCTCGCCGCGGTTTATGTCAGCACTTATATTCCGATAATGGTACCAACTTTATTGGTGCAAATAGCGAGCTACGGAAAATTTATAAAGTTTGTCAATCAACTGAATTTGAAACCTATGTCAAAAATAATATGATCCAGTTTCATTTTGATCCCCCTGGTTCTCCGCATTTTGGAGGTTTGTGGGAAAGTGTGGTAAAATCCTTTAAATATCATTTACGTCGTATAGTATCTGACGAAAACCCCCTCACTTATGAGGAATTTTATACTTTTATGGTTCAGGTGGAAGCAGTGTTAAATTCTCGACCTCTCTTACCAATAACTAATGGCCCTAACGACCTCGAAACCCTCACTCACTGAAAATTATGTCACTTCTTTGCTCTGTATCCATTACCATTCTACATACATTTTATTACTTAATAGGTTTAATGTTAATGTTATAATATACCTAATACTTATTTTCTAGTACGTAATGAGTTTTCTATAATAATTGTAATATTTCCCCACCAACAAGATTTATTTCTTCGGTGGTTTTATTTCAGTTTATTTAATTATTGTAATTTATCAATTGTTACTATTTTCTTTTTGATAAATGAGCTTTATTGATTGATTAATTGATTTTCAAGTTTCTGAAATGGTCGCTAGGGGGCGTAACAACCGACACCAAGTAGAAAAATAGGATTTTTATAGAATTTTGTCCAACGAAAATATATCGATGAGCTCCTTTTCAGATTTACTGACTATTCACCTACACTTTTTGTCTAAAACGTTTTTTTCTATCTATCATAATAAAGTGGTGGGGGAAGCTCAATTGTTTTTTTAAATAAACGGAGATTTCTCCCGTTTTGCTTGACCGATTTTAACGAACTTGGGCTCACATGAAATAGAATAGTCTGCGCTATAAAAAGCTCATTTGCTTTCTGATTTGTGACATTCGCCGTCGCCGCTAGATGGCGGTAACTGAAATGGTAACATGTTTTTGAGTTTTTTTCAAAAAAATCAAATGTCATTGGATATCATCATTATCAAATCATTAATTTTTTTGTTTTTTTTTTCAATCTTTTAATAAAAAATGTATACCCTTTCAAAATATATAAAAATGAATACATCATATTCATTTTTATATATTTTGAAAGGGTATACATTTTTTATTAAAAGATTGAAAAAAAAAACAAAAAAATTAATGATTTTTTTTTGCCCCTTTTAATTTTGATCACGTTAAGAACCTGAACTAGTCAAATACCACAATGTAGGTGGTATTTGACATGTTAACATCAAGAAGCAAGGTGACTCGGCCTAATTTTTATTCCAGGTGCATTTGTTCTGGCCAATAGTAAAGCTGAACTTGGTAAGCCAGTAAATTATTTATTTGTTATTGTAACAAATAGATCCTGACAATTGTTGGAAGTGAATTTTATTCTACACTATGAACTTCTCACTTCTGGTTCGCTCTAAATAGAAATTTGACTACTTCCGAAAGATATTCGAAAATAAACGAAATTTCGCAAAAACGTATTTATCATTTCCCGCGTTTGTTTGAAAAGACATTTCAACATAAATTGCACTTTGTCATTGCCACTTTTTCTCCTCCACAAGATGATGGTATGAAATTGAATATCTGACGTTTCGTCTTCGAGCTGCCATCATCAACTTCATTTTCTTAAATACGGACCTGGATTTTTATTTTAGTTTTGGTTATCTTCTGACGTCCTTAAGGCATTGAGGTGATCAGATGAGGGCGTAGAGTGATGGGTTGCCTTAGCAACCTCAATATTTTCAATTATTATTCACCTATTATTGTTATTTTCATCATTTTGTTAAAATGGCAATAGTTTTGAACACTTTTGCAGAAATTGATTCAGTTTTTAAAATTATTTTTTTTATTTTCCATGTCATTTGTGGATTTGATTTGATTTTATTAAATATGAATCATTATTGGATGTTATTGCGATTTTGGTTCAGTAAATAAGTTTTGTTTAGTTGTGCAGGTTTTCTCATAAGAATAACGGTTCGAATAAAGAAGGATTTATGAACCAAACTATGTGTTAGGAAGACAAGGGTAGCGTAACTGATTTTCTCTGATATTATTTTCAAGATGAGTATTTTTTTATGGTTGCGATACCTCAATGCAAAAAATAACAAAAAATAAAATAAAAATCCAGGTCCGTATTTAAAAAAATAAAGTTGATGATGACAGCTCGAAGACGAAACGTCAGATTTTCAATTTGATACCATCATCCTGTAGAGAAGAAAAAGTTACAATGACAAAGTGTGATTTATTGTAAAATGTCTTTTCAAACAAACGCAGGAAATGACGAAAACGTTTTTGCGAAATTTCGGATTTTTTCGAATTATGTCATCGTAATAATGGGGTGGAAAGTACGCTGAATAAATCCACTCATATATGTTACGATGATGTTATGACGCATGACCTACAATGCTGACCCAACAGTTTTTTTATATAAATTCGGCCACGGAACGATGGTTCGAGAAAAGTAGTGTCAGTCAAGCTTCTAGCTTGGCAAGAATTCCTATTTTCTCTCTCTAGCCATCGGCCCATGCTGATCCCTCGGCTGTAATTGTTGACCGTCAAAGAAAATAGAGATGTTGTGAAGAGACACGAGTTTCCCTTCTGTCTGAGTGCTACGTCCCTAGCGCGCAATAAGGGTAGGGTACAGTTGAAGACCCCACAAGCCCTTATTGTGACATTTGGTGGAGGCCCCTAACGAACATCTCTCGCACGCCAAGCGTGTATAGTGTACAGAGTGAGTACAGGATGATCCACGGCCCAGAATTGAGGATGGCGTACCAGAAGGGGTCTGAACGAGTCCAAGAAGTACCACAGCACCGAGGGAAACCACAGTGATAGGAAGCTTGACTGACACTACCAACCTCCTGGTGTTTGTATATTGTGTTTTTATTATTTTGAGATATCCATATATTTTTTCTCCGTTTCTTCCATAGAGCATTCAATGTCTGCTTCCGGTCCTCCGATACCCAGCTGAAGAGTATGGTTCCATGATCGGGAATACAGGTCACTCCGGACTGAGTAGGAGTGTCAGGTATCACCCTGTGATCCCATACTTACGAAACACCACCAACAAGGTCAAGCTGCGATTGCAAAACCCTGATGAGCCAGCCAGCAAATCTTCGCACCGTCAGCGAAGATCAGAAATTGGGGGAACGGTGACCGCTGACGATAGATTGCAATTGTAGGTGTTTTGCTGGTGGTGATGGTCAGGGACAAAACCATACTCAGCAGCTTGACATAATGTAACACAGGACCGGAGCAAGTTTATTAGTGTTTTAAGTTTTAAGTCATGTTTTGTAAGGGGATGGAGCATGTTGTCAGTTAGCATTGGGGACCAATGCTCGCGGGGAAGCGGCATATGTCATCGTAATAATGGGTTGGAAAGTACGCTGAATAAATCCACTCATTTATGTTACGATGATGTTATGACGCATGACCAACAATGCTGACCCAACAGTTTTTTTATATAAATTCGGCCACGGAACGATGGTTCGGGAGGAGGGAAAAGTAGTGTCAGTCAAGCTTCTAGCTTGGCAAGAATTCCTATTTTCCCTCTCTAGCCATCGGCCCATGCTGATCCCTCGGCTGTAATTGTTGACCGTCAAAGAAAATAGAGATGTGAAGTGACACGAGGTTCCCTTCTGTCTGAGTGCTACGGCCCTAGCGCGCAATAAGGGTAGGGTACAGTTGAAGACCCCACAAGCCCTTATTGTGACAATATCTTCGGAAGTAGTCGGAATTTTTCAAATTTCAAAATGGCATTTTCTGCGCAACTTTGCAACCATTTAAGCTACCCTGTATCTCTTATAATAACTGAGATCCCCGTGCATGCACTCGAATCTGTGGCACCCATTGATTTATAGTTATTTAAATCAATGGTGGCACCCTGTATAGCTCCAGCAAGGCTGGATTTTCATGCATGATCAAAACAACATTTCGCTACATTTTCACAGCGTTGTCAACTTACTCTTCATCTTGCCTTAGAAGTTTCTACCTCAAGAGGAACAACTTGATAATCAATAAGTTCAAAAAATTGTACGACATCCGACGAACTGAGCTCTTCTACTTGTTCATAAATTCCAAATGAAACTTTTATCAACATAATTTGGCTTTTCATTATATTGTCTCGTGAATAAGTGTGTTCCTGAAGGTCACACACTTATCATTATTTTATTTATGTATCATTTAGATAATCAATGGAAAGTATTTGATAATCTGCACCTTGTCTACATCATCAAATAGTATAGTGATGAGACGATGATAAGTAGCACAAACTTTAATTATAAGTGAACACTGCAGGTGAGTATTTTGAAACATCAGAAGTTGAGCATAATATTTGTATTTTTTCAATTTATTAAATCATTGTACCCAGTATGAGTCAATGTTGAAGAACGTGATAATGTTACAGAGTCATTTCGATAAGCAGCTAAAACTACCTTACCTTTGCAAGAAACTCCATATTTTCTACTAGTCAAAGTTACCTACAAAAATCAACAATCAAAAAAATTGGAGACTTCTTTTAAGCCTTTCTTTATCACCCACTCATAAAGAAAATATCAAATGCCAAGTCTCCTTCCTTTAAAAGTAGCGTGAAAAGTTTGGTAACTGTATCAACAAATGTCATTCAATTATCTTCAAAGTTTCCCAAAATATTTACAAAATACTGTCATAGCTCTTGACATTCAACATCCTGTATGCCTTCAAACCAAAGATGTATTAACTTTTTCATATAAGCTGCAGCGCATACGGTAGGTAGGTACCTATTATTATTATTCGACCAAAAAATCTGTTCTGTACCATATGATAATATGAATAATCTACATAACATTATCCGCTCAATCATCATACATGGGTTAGAAAAGTTGTTGATTTTATACTCGATTTTATATGTAAAAATTGGACCATATCCACAGAACATATGTGTTCTGTGACCCTATCGCTTTCAATTTGACTATTTTGGATATTAGTTTCATCTTATATTTATCTAAGTAACCTGTACTTAACTTAAGCCATGACGCTTATTATTGTAGGAACCCAGTTTTCTTGGAACATTCATATAGGACTAAACTAGACGCCAAAAGATATAAGACATACTTAGCGAAGTAGCGACTGAGATTCAACATGAAGAAGTAAAAAACGATAAAGAAAGTGTGTGTCAGTAATGACTCTCCGATTTGCAAAAGACGATGATCCCACTGAGATATTGCAGTTCAGGTTTTTGAATAAAGAGGGCAAAGTCACAAGGACCTCGATTAAAACAGCATTTTTTCCTCCTTATCCAGCGAAGTATTACATTAATCTAATTGTTTCTCTTTCAGGTAAGTCACTTCAAACGATATTGTCAACGCCGTGTTAAACAGAATTTATGTTTAAGGTCTCACAATATTTCTTCTGTGGAATTATGGAGTAATCCCAGGCAACAAACTAGGCTTCTTTTGCAAAGATCCCTTGTTTTCTCATGAATACCGAGGTGATACCGTTACCCCAGTGATGCTGGGGTTGGGGATTGCTCTTTACTTTCCTGTTATATACTTTAGTGTGGAGCTTATTCGTCAAAAAAAATGCCTTCAGGCTTTTAGTGTAATGTCGTTAACCGAAATGTATGTATACTTGAAGCAATTCAATGTTGGTCTCGTCATAGTTGCAGGAATAACGGAGTTGGGTAAGTTTTTCCGAAGTTTATACATTTAAAAATAGTATCCCGGATTCAATCTCATCTTTCACGGGGCCCGATTTTTGACGGCAATAAAATATAACGTTTACCAGGGATCGTTCTTGCTTCTCTTCTACCGCTGTTCTCTTGGAGATCGTATTTACATATTCTTGAACAAGTAGGGAAGAGCATGAAACAAGAGAACACAGCAGCAGCGTTGCTGAGGTTCTGGAACAATCACAAGCCCGATTATTTCAACATAATATTATGACAATAAAATCAATGAGTCTCGTGAAAATAATAACATATGTCAGATTTCGTTTTTTTTTAACATTATTCAATGTTATTTACGTATTGTCCTATATTCCTCAAATCGAATTATTGTTTTTTTTTTTTGAGACATGCAATCTTCCATGTATAGTGGCAAAACGTTTCATGTTATGAATATATTTTCGTACCTGGGAAAAAGAAGCACAAACAGGGCTCAATTTTCAAAAACTGGGGAGTAGATTAGAACCTCGAGTAGAACCGCTGGACAACGCTCCCTTTGCGTTGTTCTACTGAGAGTCAATAAGTGACATTCTTGAAGATCCCTCTATCAGACGTCGATAGAATAATAACCCTCAACAGGAAACCAGTCAGGGATTACAAATTTCCTTTTGTTATCTTATTAGGTTTGGAGCTGTGGTGTTGTTTTCTTTGCAAAATTCAAGATAATGACAATCTTCAAAGATTTTTTGATTTGTGATAAGAATGTTTTCAATAATTCGCTTCACATCCCCATTGCACATATTTGGAAATAAATTTTTAAAAAATTGCGTTTATGGTAGATTTGAGAAGATCTGGGTATTTTCTCTTGTCTCTTTCTTGAAGTTTCTGACTAAGTTATTTTGACTCAATCTGCAGCGCATTTTTGGCTCTCTCGGTTCCACGCCAAGAAAAAACTAACTGCAATACCAGGCACATAGAACAATAGGGGTCCCACTCTACTTTTTTATATTTTCTAGTTTTTTATCCAAAATGCAATGTTTCATTGGTATCTTTTAATATGAAAGTAGTCTTTCTCCAAGTTTTCTGTTTTAACCAAAAAAGGGTGGTGAATTGACTTTACAATCTAATCGCGGTTCTTGAAACAAAAAATCTTCACTCTAAACATGGAGCAATTCCATTTTCAGAATTGAAATTGTATCTATACATTTTGGCATAAAAGCGTTTAAGAAGTAAAACGGGAAAGAATTTCAACAGCATTGTGCAAGTACAAAAAATGTGCATACCAGACTAAGCAGAGAAAAGGGGAAAATATATATAAAATGTATAAATATGTATATATATAATAAAATGTATAATTAGAACACGCCGAGCTAACATTATATAAAATATTAGATTTGATTGATTTGTTAACAGTTGTGAAGCAAATAATTATTAAACTTCTGCAGTTATAAAAGGTACAAATAAAACGAAGAATTAAAAAACCTTTGGTTCGTAAACCTTGGATGAGACACTTTTCCAAACGCGATGGATTGCTTCAGTATCAATCAATTTATTTCAGAAACATTTTGCTACAATTTTTATACAAAATAATATCGATACATTGAAATAAATATTTAAGCCTAGAAGAAACAACAATTTGTCTCTTGTTTAAGCTGATTTGTTAGTGGTCGCTAATCGGGTTTAATAGTCACAATTTTGTTTTTTTTTTGTCTCATTTCAGGAATTTTGTCACAATTTAGGTTTAAATGCACAATATTTGATAAACTTATATAATAAACAATTTATGGTATATCTATGCTATATATTCTTATGTACTTTTTATTAAAAGAAGCAGTATATTTCTCGTCTGTCTATCTGTAATAGCCATTGTTTCAATTCTGACTGAAAATGTTTGTACTAAACTATATCTTTTAGGCTCTTAGGCAGCATGTTGAAAAACCTTGGAGCTAGTGATTGTATTGATTTATGTCCTATTTCCTTCCTACTTCCAGGTACCTCCATACAATCTGCTTTGAATCTTGTGTTTTTTTCGTGCGTGACTGGGTGTAGGAAGATCTTTCGTTTATTTACCAATGACAACACTTTTAAGAAATATAATTGTCTCAAGTCAAGTACCTTAGTCTCTTTAAATAGAATGTTACTGGAATATGTCTTCTCCTTGTTAAAAATAATTTTCAATATTAATTTTTGGATCACATCCAAACTTTTTAAATAACAACTACCCCAACCAGAAATTCCATAATTAAACTGTGATTCCACGAGTGCGAAATATAATTTTCGTAGCTGTTCTTTTTTTAAATATGTTTTAAGGTAGGAAAAACGGGTCACCAGATATCTGGTTTTTGAAACCAGATATTTTATTTGTTTATCCCATCGCAAATGTTGGTCTATCATAATTCCAAGGTACTTTACGCAATCTGCTCTCGATATTGTAGTATTTTCTTGGGTGCGTAAAAAGCGAAAATCTGGAAGGCCATTTGTATATGAGGAGAAGGGGACAAATTTAGTTTTTGTTTGGTTGAGTGTGAGTTTGTTGCTTTGAAACCACTTGAATATATTGTTTAGGTCAAATTCTGCTTTGTTTCTTACATCCATCCAAGATTTTCCTGAGTAAAAACTTACCATATCATCAGCAAAACTGATAACAGTACCCATCCAATCTGTTTCTAGGAAATTATTCATATACAAAGTGAACAAAAGCGGTCCCAGTACCGTTCCCTGTGGTACTCCACATGTTATACCCCTGCGTCCGCTCTTGACATTATCTATATTAACATATTGCATCCTGTGACTCAAATAACTTTTCAACATATTCAAAACACTACCTCTCAGGCCAATTTGCTCCAGTTTTATGATTAATTTTTTGTGACATACGGTATCGAAAGCCTTGGTTAAATCAACAAATATACAAAGGGATGCTTTTTTCTGATCTACTGCTTGATAAATTTCTTGCGTTAAACTAGTTATTGCGTCTTCGGTCGACTTCCCAATCCTGAACCCAAACTGTTTTTTTGATAATAGATCATATTTTTCCAGAAATGAAACAACCCTTTTTTTAATAATCCTCTCAAAAATTTTGGAGATATTCGAAATTAGGGAAATTGGTCTATTGTTTTCCAGTTCTGTTTTTGATCCGCTTTTAAGGAGCGGTTTTATTTCCCCCAATTTTAAAGCGTCTGGAAACGTCCCGATTTTGAAACTAAAATTGATGAGATAGACTAACACTGCTACCACTTCATTTGCAACCTCTTTGATTGTTTCAGAACGTATTCCGTCAGGACCGGGGGCTCTCTTTGATCTGAGCTCTTTAATAACTAGTTTCACCTCCTCATCTGTTGTTTCTCTAAGGAAATATAAACTATTTTTAGAATATTTCGTCTTTTCTTCAAAGTTACTAGTTATATCCATTTGTTTTGCTAATTTTTCGCCTATTTCCGAAAAACATTTGTTGAAATGATTGGCTATCTCTATTTTAGTTGTAACTGATTCGGTCTCTATAAGGTCAATTTTTTCAATCTTTGGGTTTTTGAATGACTTTTTACATAATTTGTTTACGCAGTTCCATAGAGCTTGTGATTGGTTTTCGTGTTCGGAGATTTTTCTTTGTGCATAGACCCTTTTTCTTTGTTTTATAGTTTTAACCAACTCGTTTTTGATGTTTTTATAACGATTTTTGAGCTCGGTATCTTCGGGATATTTCAAACATTCATTATACATCGAATTTTTTATTTTTATTCGGTTTAATAGACCTTTTGTAATCCAATTATTTTAACCGTTCTTTGTATTTGTCTGTTTTATTGTTTGTGTGTTGTCTGTTATTTTTTCCTGCAGTATGCTTATAAAGTTTAACACAGCGCTATTCAAGTTCGCAGTGTGAAAAACCGAGGTCCATTTTTGTTTTCTCAAATCCCTTTTCAAGTTTTTATAATGTATGTACGATTTTGTGAATGATGTGGATCTTGGTGTGGAGTTGATTGATGATTCAAAGGTAAGAGCAATGGGATAATGGTCCGTAATATTAAAATCAATCACGTACGATCTCGAATCCCAAAAACAGTCTTCATTTTTCCCTTTAACATAAATGTGGTCAAGACATGTCTTCGTCAATGGTCTCGTGAAACATTTGTTTATATATGATATGAACCCATATACTGCCAAGATGCTCTTGTAATCTTCTATAGAGCTTTTATCTTCTTTGAGCAAATCTAGATTTATGTCGCCAATAATTATGTGTTTCGTCCTGCATTTATTCGTTTCTAGATATTCAGAAAGTTTTCCTACAAAAACATTTTCATTTATTGATGGTGATCTGTATATACATGTCAGAAGAATTTTTTTTTCATTTTTCCCTATGAGAAGTTCGACGCATTTTACATCTCCGATGAATTCAAAACGAGTTTCTACGTCTATCATTTCCTTGACAAAAACGACGATGCCATCGCATCTATTGAAGACTCCCTCGTTATAAATTGCAATATAACCATCCAGATGAAATATTTGTAAGTCGCCAATAATATGTGTCTCAGACAAGACTATTATTTCAAATTTTTCCTCAATCAGTTTTAGGAAACACACGAATTCTGTAAAGTTGGTTTTTATTCCACGAATATTCAAGTGGAGAATTCTGAAGTTGTTACTGCTGATAAGCTGCTGGTTGAAAACATTTAAATTTCTGATCAGTTGCGGAGTTTTTGTTTTTTCTTCGAGGTCTCTTAGAAATGGATCCATTTAGTAGGTGGGCCGAAGCGTAGCCTTGCCAAACCGAAAAGCGGCAACAGTGGCAGATGTACTGGTCAAGAAGTGGATCTGCCAATTTGGTGTTCCATTGGAGCTGCATTCGGACCAGGGCAAAAAATTTGAATCGATTTTGTTCCAGAATTTTTGTGACGTCTTAAAAATCAAGAGAACGAGGACGACGGCGCCAGCATTATACGGCATCCATGAGACTCAGGAGCAGATCAATGACGTCGTCTACAGGATTCGGAAGCCATCACGAGGAAAACCGAGGGTTGTTCACTTCAACCATCTAGCTCGGTACACTGGAAACCATGACGATCAGGACGCTGAAGTGAGGCAGATCAGGTCACTCGAGGAAGACATGTCACTGGAGACTTTCATGTCTTTAGTCCAGAATGGCGTTGTCAAAGAGAAGCAGCTGGATATGTTCAAAGCAACGGCCAAATATTTGTTGGCTTCCTGGGTCACTGAAGACCGCAGCATGAAGAGTAGACTTGGTGCTGTTTTTAAACGGAAATTTGGACAACTGGACCATCTGCGACGACAAAGGCTAGAGGTGCGGCAGGTGCTCCAAATCATGGACGGGACACGACACCTGTTTTACGTTGTTAGTGTTAAAGAAAACCTAATTAATTGACTGTACATTGTTAAGATTTTCATTCGACAGTCGAAATTTAGTTTGGGAAAGTGGAAATTTTACTAAAAATCTATTCTTCTATTTTTGTAAACAGACGATCGACAGTCAAGTTTAATCAATTTTGAATAATAAATGAAACTACAAGAACTCACATTCACAGTCAATGATATATACTAAACAAGCAGTATTCCACTCTTGTTGATATGAGTGATGCGAACCAAATTAACAATAAATTGTCAATAAACTAATATAAACAAACATCTGTGAAACTCAGCTGTTGAGACGTCAGTTCTTCTTTTGTGGTTGAACTTATTTTGGCTGCTTCTGGGTCAATGTCACGGTCAAGGCCAATTTCCGAGGACATTTATTTTCAGCTTCGACCTGCAGATTCTTCTTTTTCTGAAACAACGGAATACCTGTCACTTAAGGGCCATATGACATGTGCTGGATTTTTTGGTTACAACAGAGGTTGAGTCTGACCGGGAAAGTCGCATGCCTCTTGGTATTTTTGCCATTTTTGCCAGAATTTTCCGACCAAACGCTCACTTTTTGGAGACAAAGCTTGTACTTTTGATTGATCCAACGTATTTGTGTGATTGACGTCCTTGGACTGACGGAAGCCCCTGACGAAATACTGCATATTAACCGAAAATAACTAACGAAGCCCTTGAACCATAGCCCTTTTAGACGTCGAACTGGAAAAGTTAACCCTGATAGTGAAGACGGAATATTGTGAGTCTTGTCAAATTTTATTTCACCTACATTAATTTGGGGACCACAACTCTGGAATCAAAATAAGTGGACACTGCCCCTTTATTTGTCACGCCACTGCACGGCACATCATCAATATCATCATTATTGTCATCGGTATCTCGTCACTGTTCTATTTAACATCAGCCTATGCGTATAACGATAGATTAATATTATTGATAAACAAATTACCTATATTTACTTGAATCGAAATTATTCCCCAGAGTTTGTGAACCACAAATGGCCATTTGAGAGTGTTATTGGGTATTTTCATTTTAATTGATTCGAATCGAAGCCTCGATCGAAGCTATACTTGTAGCTATTTGTGTGCTCATATTTATCATTTCATACATGCAAATAAGTGAATTATTTTATAATTTGAATCACGAATAACTGTAACATAAGAGGTATCATTTTTCGCTATTTTTCGACTAGAATATTTTGATTCTGTTTACTTACTGATTGAGTTGCTTATTATACGTGTTTTTAAGATAACACAACGTAACTGCGTTGATAGTTTTCTGAATGAACATTTTGATCTAAATTGATTGATTTCCCGTTTTGAGTGAGCACATACATTGGAACCCAGGCTAAAGGGCATAGGACGGGTGGCGTTTTTATAAAATCGAGTATTTACCCCGACCACTCTTGGCTGAGAATAGCAAGCAAGCCTGATCCAATTTCCAAACACTAGCACTTAATAACGGTACTTCACACACTTTTCTAACAGCACTAATTAAGTGATAAAATCGACCCATTTTTCCAACCGTTTTTTTTAAGTAACATAACCCCGCTTTTCGTTATAATAGTGATGTAGTGAAGTGAAATATATTTCACTACATAAATAATTACCAGTAAATTAATTAGTTAAAGTTGGACAAAAAATCGGGACTCAGTTCTACTTTTAAACAGAATGAAGATTTGATTAGCTCGTGAGAATGAGAATTCAGTTGGGTTTGCATTCGTGAAAAGGAAAGATTATGTCTGCTTCAAGAAACTGCTGGGACTATAGTTTCTTTAAAAACATGCGCCACAGCTGGTCCTGGTGGTTGAGAGCTTTGGCGGCCTTTTATCTTCAAGGGGTGCTTCTGATTTATACATTTGGTGACAGTCCCGTTTTTTTGGAAATCATAATATTATGCTCTTTTTCTTATGATGTTTTCATACATACATTCACATACATGAGTGATATGTGCATACATTATCATCCAGAGTTTCTACAAGACTGATTTTGAATTCGCAAAGATTGGCTCAATGTCTTAATTTTTCAGCGAAAACGATAGTTGGTGAGCATCGGCCACATTTTTTCGACACTTGCATGCCTGATACAAATACGAACTGTACACTTGGCACTTATGTATTTGATTTCAAGTGCACAAATTCCGACAAAACTGCCGTGCAGCTGACGGATAGTTCCAGATCTTTTCCAAGTGGACATTCATCTCTGAGTTGGTTCACAACATTATATTGTATTGTAAGTATTCATATAAATTTTATTATGAGTCAGTGGAAGCAGATCGAGTTATTCTGGAATAAACAAAACAAATTGAGAGTATCTACTCGAATATGATATCGGTGTCTACCTTTACTGCTAAGTGAAATTCTAAATGTATGACACTAAGCTTTTTTGATCTTAAGAATAAAACCTCGCAAAAATTGGATACCCTCCAAGTTACATGTTCCGCATAACCGTTTATCAAGTCATATAACAGTCTCATTCGAGATGTTACAATTGCAAATTGAATTTTCTTCTACCACAAGTATGACTTTGCATAATTATTAATCAATAGCTTAAGTAGGCACAATGTGTTCGAGTCTGCAATGTATCTTTCGACTTTCACATAGAGGATCAGATAATTTCATTTTTGGTCTCAGCAAGCCAGAGTGCGGTCTATTTAACTTGACAAATTGGCTTTGAGGTACCTGAATTTGGCTAGTTTCTCAAGTGAATACCAATAGCATCATCACGCGATATCTTAGCGTAATCTTCTGTTGTTCATGTCCCTTCGTTAGCAAGGGCTTTCCAGTAACGGCCTGGAGCCCTCAATAAGTATCCATCTCAAAAAATCTCATCAAAACTCTACAATGGAGCCCAATAAAATTGATGAGTTTTATGCACTACTCATCAAAAAATATTCATTAAATTCTCTCAACAAGAATGTATGATGATCAAGATCGACACACCAAAAAAAAAGCAAAACATGCTGTTTCTGTTTTGTTGTTGCCGAGATTGTTGCGCACGTCAATAGAGATTTCATTTATCAACAAAAAGGGAGATATTATGTTCTATCAATAGTAATACGTGCGATAGAGATGCACAACCAAGAGTCGACGATGACAGTTTCTCTTTCCCAAGTACATATATTATCGAGAAGGAAGTCGTTCGGCTCCACCGTACACAGTCGAATGCCCGTACAAAAAGGGCATAAGATTGCGTTTCTACGGACAAAATTTCTTCTCTCTTTCATGAAACGCGTTATGAAGTTCCGATTCTGCTACCATATGCTTGAGTTTCAGGGACTAGAATAATTGTGATAGAAAGTGTTGGAAACACATTTATTTTTTGACACTTTCACCAAAGTTTACTTATTACTATAAGTTGGATCACTCCACGCAGAACCTTCCAATTCAAGGAATCAAAGGCGGCTCGAAATAGTTGAAATTCCCCGGCACCGGCAAAAAATATCTCGCTTTACGAGGGTCCAAACATACAATTGAAATACGCGGTGCTTTGTTCGAATACCGGGAGCATTTGAAATTATTCTAGATTTTGTGACTGTGACTGTAGTGGGTATTTGATATGCAAAAATAATATGTCAGACAGATTTAATTATAATAATATATTATTTTATTATATGTAACTTATTATATTATGTTGTAAAACAGCAATTTTCGTATCACTTTTGTTCTGCTCTGCTGGTGTTAATTTGTTTATTTGCAAATTGTTGAATAAATTCGACTTCTTGTGAAATTAGAAAATCTAAGGAAAATTCCTTGCAAGAATGATCAAAAATTACATTTGAAAATGACTGCTTCAGTTTCTTGCCAATATTGTCTTGACCAGCCAGATCTTCAAATTTGCTTGTGAATATATTTTCCAATGCAACAATGTATTCACAAATGTCACAATAATTGAACAAAGGTTAGTCTAGCCCTAAAATTTTGAACTTGGACATGAAAATGTGGTCATTTTTGCCAAGTTCAAGATTTTTTATCTAGACTATCCTTTGTTCAATTATTGTGAAATTTTCAAGAAGTACATACTTGTTGCCCCTCTTTCGAATGGTGCTAGCTATTTTTATCAATTTACACACAAAAAAGTTTTATTTTAACCCTTTTTTTAAACGTGATAAAATGACATTGAACACGTTTTTAAAGAAATCGCCAGGACACGTAAACTGGCAAATGAATTGGAGTATCTGAATGCACGATTACTTCTTTGACAACTGATGCGGGATAGAAGTTCTATCAAATTTAAGGCCGTTTCTATTTATCTGGCCACCTCTGTACGCAAAGCGAGTTATATCATAATCAAAACCAATGTCACTTAACCTTGATTGATTTTGCGTTATTCTGATGATTGTTGATCAGAGTATTTGAAGTAGACATTCACGAGGATGATAACTAACATTGATGGCTGCGAATAAACATAACTCCACTTCTGTAATTTATATCAGCTGCCGCTTTGTCAAGATGTATTTTTGTCAAAAACTGCCAAAGTCAAGAAGGTCAAAATATTATGACAATAAAAAATATCGTAAATCACTCAGAATTTATAGCCTTCAAATCAATAATCCCTGTTCCCGGATTATTTAGTTTTTTGAGAAATTGAACTGTGTGATGTTTGAAAAAATGAAACAAACCAATTTCAATTGCATAAAAATATGCGATAATTAAAACCTATTATTGACAATACCTATTTCACTTGATCGGGTCTACTAAACTTTAACTTGAATTATCATTATTAACTGCATTATTATCAACTGCACAATACACAATACACGTTAGAAATGTTCAAAATGTTCAAACTAACACAAGGCAGAAGAATATAACTGAAAATGTTACACTGGTTACGAGACCACTCGGTACAATTGCATGAAATTAAGTGCAGCAAATTTGCAAAGCGAACGCGAGCCACCGTATAGATCTCAGGACATAAGCTCCGCCCTGGCAACAGGCAAACCGTCTGACTGCGGGTCGACGTAAGGGGTAGGTAGAACTGGAATTTTTGTCGAGTGATTTAACTTATAGTATAGGTAAACTTTGCTTTCACTCGCAATTTCTACTTCCTGAACTCAAGATCAAGGCAGCTGGCGTCATTCCCGGTAGCAATACAGGTTTTCAAAATATTACTTTTTTTTCATTCAATAAAGTAACCAAAGCTCTGCTTGAAGGGGCCTATTCACATGCGAGTTTGCCCGACGGATCTGTCCGGCAGACAAATCCATCATGACACACTATGAGGGCATATCGGTCGCCAACCAACTACAGAGAGATAAATACGCCGAACATTCAATTTTTATCCGACAGCCAGAATAGGCACGAATATAGAACTGAGCAGATCCGTATGATTGTTAGTGTTTATAAAGTGATTTGTCCGCCGAACGTTTTTCGTGTTGCGATACGTTTCAGGGTTCGATAGCATAGTCTTCCAATATTGTTGGAAGCTGGTAAAAATGTACGATTACTTTCAATGATAAAAGAAAGGTTCTGTGAATAATTTGTAACGTTTCATGGGTCGAGACCTTACTGATCTCACTTGTGGAATCTTAAAGGCAATGATTATTCATACACAGAATCTAAATTTTAAAATAGAAGAGAACAATAACTTTTTTTTCACGATTCATTACAGCAAGTGGATAACCTTAGCTGCGTTACGCACCAGTTCAGAAGTGAATCGCATGCGCAGTCGATCAATTATCGTGATATTTCATCATCTATGCAGGCGCATTAGTTTTGAATTAGTTAAGAACTGATCCGCAACCGACTAAGGAACATAGGTAGCAGTTATCACGGCTGTTGGACAGAAACTAAATGTTCGGCGTATTTATCCCACTTCAGTAGTAGTTGGTGACCGATATGTCCTCATAGTATGTAGTCATGATGAATTTGTCTGCCGGGCAGATCGGGCGGACAAACTTGCATATGAATAGGCTTGATAAAGGACAAAATATCTTCAAAATGAGCTATCACTCAATCTTGAATGCTATGATCTGTTGTTCGGTATACTAGAGCGCTTTCTTGGCAAAGCCGTTCTCTGCACTTGGAAGATGAAGCAGTATAGATATTCCACAACATAAGTGTTTACGTTCAACAGTATCGCAGTAAGCATGTGAAAGATTTAGTGTGTAGCAGTACTCAGTACTTTTTCCAAAGACTCACTGCTACAACGTTCGTAGCCTCGATTAGCTACAGAGTCACTACTTGAAAGTCACTTCCCATTTATTTCCTCTTTGATCCCACAACAACAAACTTGCGAAAAGGACAGCGGTCATATTGTTTCGACACATTTCAAATTTTACATGCGGAGGTTAACTACCAACGTGCATGGTTTGTAATATTTTACGCACTTCGAAAGGGGTGATTATGGGATTCGTAGAAGTTGACAATAATACGGAAAGGGATGGCTTTACCACAAGATTATGACTGAGTTGAATGGCACTTGACAGTTTCACATCCAAAGTCTCCAATTATTTCAAGAACTATTTCAATTGATCAAAAAATCAGTAGGTACAATCCTAAAAAAAACTTTCTATGAATCGGAAGAACTATATTCATGAATAACCAACTAATCAGCCACCGCGCATTATTATAAGCGTCACTCTCAATTTAAACAAAAACTCCAAATTAATTTTCTGATTAAGAATTGCTACAGCTTCGAGTATTGAGCTTTTTCATGTAGGGGGATGTTAATATTTTAGGTACAAACGAAAGGTGATCACCAAAGGTAAAATTTTGCTAGGGATATATGTTTTTACTTTCACAGAGCACTGCCAATCTGTACTTGTTCATTTTAATTTCCAACGCCCACCACGACCTTTTCTTTAACTATTTCAACATTAAATTGACTCAAAATGAGATGATTGTTCTGATTTTGGATTAATTTTTTTCAATTTGAAATTATGGAATAAGCTGATTACATAATATATCTTATCTGCAGTCGGTGCACACACTATTGGTGTTCGAATGCACTCAAAATTTGACATCATTCTCTTGTTGAGAATGTAAATAAAGTTTTCCCAAGTTGGCAACATACATCAAGCTTCAAATTCATCATTTTGAAAAACCTCATTTGACCGTCCATACTTGTTTTATAGTATTTGCGTTAACCTAACCTCACTTTATCCAGTTGTCAAAAATCAAGAAGTTCCTTGCAAATGAAATTAAATATTGCATAGTTCGCTCAAATTATTAAATAATCATAGAAAAAGTATAGTATTCTACTCGCGGGTAATGGCTATCACTCACTCAGATGATCACGCAAACTTCATCCGTGTGAGTATTAGCCACCATTACCGACTCGTTGAATATTTTACTATTTTAATCAAGTGATTTTTTCATTTGACCATCAGCTTGTGTCATATCTGTGGTATCAACCGTTAATGCAGGAAATGTGAATGGTTTGTTTCTACGCCATTTCTTTTATTAAAAAATATTCGACTTGGCTTCCAGACCTTGATCCAACATTATACCTGATGGTAATTTGCATACATTTTCAAATGACTTGAAATTTTATATACGTATTCTAGACCATATCAGAAAGTCATCAGCGTATTTTTTTCTCCAAAATACCCAAAAATATAGTAAAAAGATAAAAAAGAAAATGCAAATTCCATATGATCGAAAACAAGGAGAGGTCATATTACACTCCCGAGAGAGAGAGTGTCATCTCAGTCAATACGCCAGACGGAGATAGATAATGAATCCTGTGACGTAGTGGATGTTGATTGACGCTCTTTAATCGGTGATCACTACATTAATAGAGGTCGTGGGTTGATTTTCCAAACATCAATGGCATCAGTACTTACTAATCCTTATATTTTTCATATTTCCAAAAAATGTGCAAATTGACTTTTATTACTGTTTTTCTTTTACAGTATATCATCCATTCTCGACTACCAATACATCGAACGGGAACCGCGCTCAAAATTCTGTTATTTGGAGTTTGTGCATTATTTGGTCTAACCAGTTCGTTGACCAGAATCACAGACCGGCGACATCATTGGTGGGACGTGGCAGTGGGAACACTAATAGGAATCTTGGGTTCAGCCTATGTTATCAGAACTACACACGTTCAAGTCAAGATATTACATCGAAAACTAGTATCCGATGATTTCAAAGATGGCAAAATAGATAATGAATGTTGTGATGTATAGAAAGGCAGAAACACTAGGTATTTTACATTATGCTACACCTTCTAAACTTTTCACACTTTTTGGAGTACAATTTGACGGACGATATGGTTTCATATGGTCGAAATTGACGTCTGTCAAATTGTACACCAAAATCCTATGCTCCAGATACACGGTGTTGAAGCTCCTGATTGTGGCTTCTTTAGTGAATTTTGGAAAGAGTTGGATTTAAAAAAAATAAATTTTGTGCACCAACTGAACATTTCGTTATTCCCAATAATTCTGTTTTTGAAAGATTTGGAAAGGTTTTCGAAAGATTTGACCCGGGAGTAATGATGAAAGGGGGTAATGATGAAAGGGGGTTGAGCAAAATTTTACGTACAGTTTTCTGAGTTGAGAATCAAAAACATGAGAGCACATTTTTTTCTTCGTAAATAGTCTCAAGTCGATAAGACGAAACCTGCCGATTAAAAGCGATACATTCCACATGCTTAATTTTCTAAGAGATAATTCGGACGGGGGCAGGAACTTTGAATCGGCGTTATTCCACAACGTGTGCAATATCTTGAAAATCAGAAATTTGGACCATCTGTGACGACAAAAGCCAGAGGTGGGGAGGGCACTCGAAATCATAGAAGGAACACCTGTTCTACATTGTCAAGAAGAAGCTTTCACATTATCTGACTACCAACAAGAATGTCTGGAGATCCCGAAGATGACCAATGACCGTGTGGTGAGAAGCATGCTGGAGGTAATCTTCTAGGGATGTGGCATTGACTTCCCGGAGGACAAACCAGCCCAACAAACGATTTAAGAACTCTCGACCAGGAGAAAAGAAAAAACGTCTTGATTTGAAATAAAACCACCTCCTTCTACCTTCTACAATTTGACTCCATTGTCATAAACAAACATTAGTTATTGAACTCGAGAGAACTTTATCTTATAAACGACATAAATAAAGTCTCATGAACATGCCACACGTATCATCAAAGAATTGCACTGTGTGAGGACGTTCTGAATTCTTCAACACAGTAGTAACAGCTGGGGATGTCATTATTTAATAAAAATACTGGCTTGATACTGAAAATGTTCAAAGAGATAGCGACTTCAAACTTGCAGGGTCTAATAAGGATGAAAAAACCTTCAAAATGAGGTGTTGCTCGACCACATTTCCATTTGATTGTTTGTTTCAAAATGGCGCCCAGAAGGTCCTCACAAGAAAATTTGAAATACTATCAAGAGTAGACAACCTTTTTTTCGTCTTGGAGTGAAGTGGCAAACAGAAAAAAGATTTCAAATCCTATTCAAAGACTAATAATTCTAAAATTTCAACTCAGTATTCCAAATTTTATTTTTCTGTAAAGTTTTAAAATTCAGCTATCATATCCTGTGTTGCTGAGGGATCACAGAAGTCTGTGAGTGGTCTTCTCATCGGCCTTTTAAAATGATTTTAAAACACCTCTCTTACTATTGTTATAAATAGTGAAGGTGGTATCAGAACCGCTGAACGAATGGCGTAACAGAGAGGATGGTCTTCACAAATGAGAGCTTTTGGAGGTTGGCTACATTATACCAACGTGATGCCTCCGTTATCTACTTGGCTTTAAAAAAACATTTCTTTCTCAGTGGAGGTTAGAACAACAATTAACACCAACAAGAACACCATATAATCCTTCCCCATCACAAATTTTGGTGCCGGTCTAGTACTTCCCTTGGGCTTCCAACTTTTCTGTGAACAAGTTGATGAGCCTTGTTTTGTTGAACTGGTTAGACAAAACATCATCTTGCTGAATAGTGCAGAATGCGGTCTCGTCAAAGTTTTTCATACTTGTCCCATTTTTCAAAGTATCAAACACACTTCTGTTACTTTTTGTAGATGATTCATTCCGGTAGCATTTGTATGACCGACAAACTATGTACCGAATATCAGTATATTTCGGAAAAAAAAAATGCAATAACATGGCTCCAGCTGCTAGTGGATTACAGGTGGGACTTATTCCAGGAATTTGTCAGCAAAGAACTCGCTAGTTATACATTTACAGTGTTGACACTGATTTACGAAAAACAAGGAATGTTGAAGACATTTTGACGTTTATTGGAAGATGATTGTAAATTTTCAGTCCTTATGGAGTTTTTTGACAATGCTAACTTGGGTTAGAGGAGTATCATCAGAACTTCTCAATTTATAGCTGAATAAAGATAGATGGTAGGGTTAAGGCGCCATGCTCTATGAATATTATATGCCTGCAAGAATTTCTTCCTCCAATCTTGAATAGAGACTTTAAAACTCTCTTTTGAAGTACAAATACTGATCTAGAAAGTAAACGATTACAAAAGCCCAAAAAAAAGAAGTCCATATCTTAGGCGGGTTTCTATGAGAGCGAAATAGGTTGGATTGGCCAGCCCTGGCAAACTTGATCCTACTGCAAATATGCGAATGAGGATTCTTCTCGATTGGGAAAACTGAATCTCACTCTCCCGATCATAAAAGTATACTCAACTTTTATCTCTAGTTAGGTATAATGACTCAGATTAAAAATCTGGAGAGTGTTTGTTTCTTTATGGTGGGTTCGGACGCGCGCTAAGCAGCTCGGCAGGCTGCCCGTGAAATAGCTCGACAAGCACGTCTCGCAAAGGCGGGCCAAGCCAAACAGGTGTATTCGGACGCGCGCCTGGAAGCTGTTTGGAAAGCAAGCACCGTGGTCAATTTTGTGGCGGCCATCACTTTATCACTTCACATGTAAACATTAAAAACATTTCAAAGTTTGTTGAATGTCACATCTTCTCAACCGATGTTCGTGAACTCGCGAAGATGAGACGACTAACTGGAGCGATCGAGGATCGAGCGCGTGTGAACAGTACATGTGCACAAGCACATCCATTCTTTGAAGCTTGCCAAAAAACCGACATTCTCTTGTTCAGCGGTGAGCACACTCAGCTGAATGGGCTGCTCTGGGCGCTTCTGCTCTTGTTCGTGCCAGTTGAATGTTGTGTGAACGCACTATTATTTTGAAGACGTTCTCCAGGTGGAAGTGATGTTGCCATATTGATAAAATTGATGAAAAAAATCTTTTTTCACTTTACAACACACTTGTGAAGTGAAAAAGGATTTTTTTCTTCAATTTTAGCAAAACGCACTATAAGCCTCTGCCCCAAGAAATTTTGCACGCATTCGTCTGGGCCAAAATGCTATTCACGGACCCGTACGTATGAAATGTGAAATCTTCGCTCTTGAATAGTACACTGTGTTAGTCAAAAACATCAATAAGCGGTGGATCAACCTAGCAAAGTCAATTACAGTATGCTGAAATCAGTAGTGAGTCGTTTTTCTAAGCTAGGTCATTCAAGCAAATGAATTTTTAGAGCGGTTTATCATTTTGGAGGCAAAAAAACGAACTTCAACATTAATGGGCGAATTCCGTGCACAACTGTACGTGAATCTGAGAATATTTTCATAAACTTATCGTGAAATCACGATTTCCAAATACCCGATCGTAAATAGATAAAATATAGATATAGTTAGCGCAGAGCTGCAAATTGTCTATAAGCTTATAGAAAGTTACAGATTTGCTCACAGGCGTGCCCAGAATTGGCTTATTATTTTGCAGCGTGACAATGTTTTACGACACCTACCATACAATAAAAGAGTTCAGCAAATGGCAATTTTTCAACACTTTTGTATGATGGGAACTAAGTTTTAATGTCATTTTGATTTTACAGATGACTTCATGAATCACCCTGTATACCATGATTCATAATTTTTACGGGAAATTCATCCCATGCAGCTTAATCAGGACAAAACTAGCTGCAACAATACAAAAACCGTATCTCTATTCTCGTTGAAGATATTGGACTTTGAATTTTACATAAAAATATACATGTATAAGTTGGGGTGTCCAGCAGTTTACTTCAAACTTGACTTTGACCAACTATTTCAAAGAATCAAGCAATCAGTCGCATCATCTTACACAAATCTAACTTGAACCAGTATTCGATATGGAAATTTGTTCATTCTATTTTTTGATCAAAGGAGTATTTCATGATAAAAAAATCTAATCGGTTAGCTAGCGCTCCCAGTATAACTCAATTACGCTTTATTACACTAACTTGGTTTCCTGTGTTATGGAAATTATTGATTCATCAGAAGATTCTGGTGTGAAAGACATGTGGCACACAGGAAATTGAAACAGGATGATTTTTTCTCGGTAACAGAAATCCTGTTACTGATAACAACATTCTGCAATATCTGGAATCATCTACATATAATAACACTGTGTACGTAAGAAGATGCATTTGACCGATTCACATGAAATCGCTGATAAAAATACTAAGACTATAATAAAAAATGGAAACTATGAATATAACAATAAATATTCATACATATTACTTGAACCCATCATTGACAATACATCACTGTAAAACTTGACTTAACATTGGAGAATAAAAAAATTAGTCGTTAATAATTATAGTCTCTGGAATAATTGTTCAGAAGCATAATAGGCTCAATCCAATGTTTGATACATTATTATATACTTGGCTATTCGTGAAAATCAACGTAGACTAAATCAAGACTATGTTCACATAAAAGAGTTCAAATTCAAAAAGTTGATCCTGGTAAGAAAAATCAAATTCCGACCAATTGGTCAATATTTTGTGCTTGTTTGAACATGAGTCTATGTTCATCTTACTTTAAGGAGCCCAAGATGATTTTGTTGAAGATATTTTGAACATTGCATGTTCACCATTGTTATGTTTGCTGGCGGGTCTATTCGATTGTCATCATAGAATATTGTTCATTACAAGTCAAATTGAAATATCGACAATCAACTTGGGGTTTGCCATTTACGTTTTACGATTTTTCAGGAAATTTCCACGTCCGCTCCTCAATTATCAGGTTTTGGTAACCGCCCTCCACATTGCGTGTTGATCTTGCAGGATATTTGATACAAGCACCTGTTCCTTCACTGATCTAAAATCGTCGTGGGATGAAATTAATTTCACTTGTTCTAGCAGTCTTTCCCAATCAATCCATGATACGTTTTAATTCAGCAATTATTTGGCCAAAATATGATGTGAGCATTTGGTAGTTCATCCAGCTTTGATGATCTAGTCAAGATCATCATAATGAAGTTACAAGTCCATATGCTAAAAAATACTTTTTTTCCAATTTATGATTATCCAAGTAATACGTCCAAGATACTTTCGATTTATTTAAGATTTGAAAAGATTTTAATATGTTCAATAAAATAACATGTGCTTCAAAGTTATCTTATGATAAACTGATTGTCCTTCAAGTGTTCTTATTCTTAAACCATACATTTAATGCACTCCTCGTATCAAAAGAAAAAAACTATCTACTCTTATTGTACTATGGATCTTTAACTGATTTTAAAATACTCTAGTCACTGATTATAGTGAAACTTATTTGCCTTCAAAGAGGCAAAATGGTTTTGAAACGATCCAAGCTAAAGCAAATAGTTTTGATATGGTTATATGGAGTACTCTTGATGTATCCATTAAACCTCATCAAGAAGAGTATTTCATTTTGAGGCTGAATGTTCAATGAAATTCCATATCAAATCACAAAATGTAATTGTTGCATTTTTGAGAGTACATTAAGAATATTTTTGAACCCAAAGGATTTAATTTGGTTATGTTAAATGCTCCTGGTATTTCTGAAAATTGTCTTGAGAATAATTTTGTCTGTCTACAACTCTTCGTTCGAAAATATCGCCATATATGTTATAATTAAGCTATCTGCTGTAAAGTCAATTTTTTATAAGAACGGAAAATGACAAGCAGTCATTAGTAACTATTTTATTAAGTTGCCAGCCTGACTTGGCGCGTTCGAACTGTTAACCTGTGTTCAAACTACAGGACCGTATTCAGATATAGAATTGTAAATACATACTAGCTAACTAGCCATGTTCGGGTTTCGTCTCGAACGCTCCAACACCTTTTCAAACATACAGTGTAATCTTTGAAATCTGAATCCTGAGCGATGCTGGAACTAGCTCGAGGCTCAACAGGCATGCTATCCATTATTGCCAAAACAAAAAAATAAATAAATTGGGAATAGTCAACTTTGATTTGGGAATAAACAAATTCAAATTGGGAATCGACTAATTCAATATAATATACTAATGAAAATGGGAACACAAACAGTAATAAAAGAGATCTAGGTTTGTTTTTATACCAAATATCATTTTATCATATTTTTATAGTGATATGATGATATGATAATGATGATTATAATTGAAACCAACTTATATGTAGTCCCGGTTGTACAAGACCAGCACAACGAGGGTTCATCGTTGATCTTGTCTTGTTAAAGGTCGGTTGTGAAAGACTAGCTCAAGGATAGTTTAACCTTGAACTGAGTTCAAATACAGAGTAACTCTGTGCATGTTTGAACCGAGTTCAACGTTCAACCATGCTTGAGCTATAATAGTCTTGTACTTCTGGCCCTGAACAAGACAAGACAAGATCAAAAAAAAACTGATTTAAATTTGCATAAAAGCCATGTTTTGGGAATCAGGGATCAAGCATTCGTGATGATAGTGAAATGCTCGTTATGCTTGCATAGCTATGAGAGGCATATCAGGATCAACGACAACCAAACTAGGAGTTGTACAGAAAACTCATAATAGTCCCCTATTGTCACGTAGAAAGTACCTATACTTATTCAGTGGGATCCCCACACCCACATCTCCTCGCTTGATCCTTGCAGTAGGACGGTACTGTGCAAGGGAATCGTGAGTATCTGGAGGGATTTTTCCTCTTGGGCAAACAAAAAAAGGGATATGCGTTGAATATGAGCTACATTTTTCTGGCAGAGTTATTTACGGTGATATTATTGTCGCGTAAAAAATTTAAATTTACTTTATTTATGTAATTATTATGATATGATAGTATATTATTCAACGAGCGGGAAATGGTCAATATCACTCACGAGGATGAAGTTTGCGTAATCATCTTAGTGAGTAATATCAATTTCCCGCGAGTAGAATACTATACTTTTTCTATGATTATTCAATAATTGAAGCGAACTTTGAAAAATTCAATTTCATTTGGACGGCACTTTTTGAGAAATATTCCACTTAAAGTGGGGTTAGGTTGTTAACACAATGTGACAATGACTATAAAACAAGTATGGACGGTTAAATGGGCTGTTTCAAAATGATGTATTTGAAGGTTGACATTTTGTCGAATGTTCTGATTGGCTACAAAACAGTGGAGTAATGAGATTAGATCATTTCATTGGTTAAAAACAATTTTGTAATGAGAAAAAAGTCACTGGTATAAGTAACAAATTACCTTAACCAATAGAAAAGTGGATGTATAATAGATCTATTATTGAATAGTCATACTTAGAAAAAATATTATGAACTGATATTAATTATCTTATCTTTTATTTCCGTTTATCTCCCGTTGTTCACTAGTAACTAGCAGTCTTTCAATTATCTTAGAGACTTATATTGAGTTTATTCCCAATTTTAATTTGATTATTCCCAAATCAAAGTTGACTAGTCCCAATTTGAAATTGATTAGTTCCAAATTCAATGTAATTATTCCCAATTTGATTAGGTAATTCCCCACTTGAAGTTTTTTAGTCCCAATTTGAAGTTGAAGAGGTATAGAATTAATATATAAAATTTTTACATACATAACATAAATTATTTATACCGCTTCACTCACCTGTAAACCAATGATAAACAGATTAAAAAGATTTTATGAAGTCCGAATAAACTTGAACAGTATCTTAATAATAATATGAACAATAACAACAAAATAAACACCAAAAACACAAAAACTCAACAAAATAATATCACTAAGAAAAATCCGGGAATTCGGGAATTCGATTCTGTTCTAATATTGTGAATCGAGGTTAAAATTTAATGTCAAACGCTTGACATATTAACAAATGACGGTGATCTAGGAAATTTATTTCCATCACCTTGGTGAAAATAACGGTCAAATCGTCCGTTCTTATAAAATATGGACTATACCCACCATCAGTATAGTGCGCGTATAGATTTTTATTTTATACTAGGTATAATAATTATTATTATCAACTTGATCATATGAATCATATCACCCGGCTTGAATAGTACACTGATCATGCACTGAGCCAGATATTTCCGGGTATTGTGTCTCCCCGCCGTACTCTTCAAAACCTGTTTGGACTTTATAAGTCAAAAAGTTTTAAAATGAAGAGTAGATAGATCACTTCAAGAGAAATTGTTCTGAAGGTGGTAAATAAAAAGATATTATGAGTCTAGTTGAGCTTTAAGGATTCCTAAAAATCGCAAACAGTTTCAGTGAAGAACACGCCATGTTTTCTTGCTCTCCAGAAGATTATGGGCTCCGCCATGTTGGACACTTTATAACAGAGAGAGAGGAAAAACATATTATTGAAGTATATACTTTTCATGAAAGTGAAGTACAGTGTGCGCAAACATGGATTTCTATTAGTAAACGCATTTAAAATGTTTAGATGTAAAATACAATTTTCAAAATTTCTTGGAAATTCTTAGAATATTTTAAAAAGCAGTGAATCGATGGCCCTCGAATTATATGGAAGTTTTTTACTATATTTTGTGAAAAAAGTGTCATCCGTTGGTAAATTATATGCCAGAAGACATCACATTTTACTAATTAAAGTTATTCCATGAATGTCTCAATCTTACCGCCATTATACTCACTCACTGATAAATAAAATAATGCCCCTTCAATAATTATCACACCAATTCGAAGATGATTTATTGTGCTGTAAGTATGTTTCAAATGTGAAATGTCCCGGTAGGGTTTAAATTTAATTTAAATTTATCTTGAAGAACTCTTCAGGACCAAAAAATTAAAACTAAAATTTTGTCTTGGATATCCTTTTAGGATGGGCCTTTTGTGGCTAGAAGCTCCTTTATGAGAGTCCTGAGAAGTTCTTCAAGCTCATTCTTTAAAACCTTATGTTTTATAACATAGTGTTGAAGCGATCTTGAAGATCATTATAAAGAAATTGGTGTTACTTGGGTTTTTACACCTATACACACTCCTTTTACCCCGTCAGGGGTTGAATTTTGGTACACTACGAAACACATGTTTTATTAATTTCATTCAAGATCATGATAATGAGGTTTCAACTCGATATGATCAAAAATACATTTTTTTTCAATTTATGTTTTTCCACACCCCCACTCCTTTCTAACCCCCTTAAGGGTTGAATTTTGGAAAACGACGAAACACATGTTTCATTGATTTGATTCAAAATTATTGATATAGAGTTTCAAGTCGATGTGACCAAAAATACATATTTTTTTCATTAACATGTCATTTCTCCTATCTCCACTCCTTTAAGCCTTTGGGGGGTAACATTTTGAAAAATCTTTTCTTAGCACACCTATAAATATTGCTTCCACTTTTTTCACCCCCACAGGGGTTGAATTTTGGGAAATGACGAAACAAGTATTTTATTAATTCCATTAAAGATGATTATAATGAAGTTTCAAGTTGATGTGACCAAAAATTTACTTTCATATTAAATTTATCAATCTATGATTTCTCACACCCACATTCCTCTCACCCCATCAAGGGTTGAATTTTGGAAATCGACGAAACACGAGTTCTTTCAATTTCATTCAAGATCATCAAAGTGAAGTTTCAAGTCGTTGTGACCAAAAATATATTTTTTTCAATTGATTTATGATTTTTCACATCCTCACTCCTTTCACCCCCTTAAGGGTTGAATTTTCCCTCCATCAATTTCAATCAAGGTTATTTATACGAAGTTTCAACAAGATGTTAGCAAAAATACATAATCTTTTATAAATTAATGATTTTTTCCACCCCATCTCCTTTGAGCCCGACTTTGTCCCCCCTAGGGATTGAATTTTAAAAACAACGATACATGTGCTCGATCAATTTCATAAAAGATTGTAAATATGAAGTTTCAACATGATGTTAACAATAATACATAATGTGAAAAGAAGGGAGTTGTCGTGGCGTAGGGACAGAAAGGGAAATGAGAAAAGTTGGCACCAGGCGGGATTTGAACCCACGACTTTCGTCACGCTAGGACATTTCAAAGTGTATATTAAGAATTAAAATCACAATGTTATAATATGGTTAAACTAAAACTATAGACAAGTAATGTCAAGAAGTAAATGTAAATATTTACACAATTAACGCTCTACCAACTGAGCTACCAATGCCTATGAGCAAAGTCAGCCCAATGCAAACTATTCTCACTTCTAGGATGTAAGTTTTAAGGTTGTGGTGGGCAACCTTCGGCGGTTACAATCCATTGGAGGTGTTATATGGGAGTAGGAAGAATCACACACATGTTCATGTTCGAGGTTATACATAATACATAATCTTTCAGCAATTATCGATTTTTTCCACTCACTCCTTTGAGTCCGAATTTGACCCCCCTAGGGGCTGAATTTCGCAAAATAGCGTAACACGTATTTAATTAATTCAATTTGAGATTATTTATACCTAATTTCAAGATGATGTTACCAAAAATACAAAATCTTTTATAAATTAATGATTTTTCTCCCTCATCTCCTTTGAGCTCGACTTGGACCCCCTTAGGGATTGAATTTCGAAAAATAACGAAACATGTGTCTGATCAATTTTATTCAAAAATATTTTTATGAAGTTTCAAGTTGATGTGACCAAAATACATAATTTTTCATCAATA
The DNA here is from genome assembly GCA_958502075.1 of Orchestes rusci. Taxonomy (NCBI): domain Eukaryota; kingdom Metazoa; phylum Arthropoda; class Insecta; order Coleoptera; family Curculionidae; genus Orchestes; species Orchestes rusci. Next base: position 8,895,203 of record OY293313.1, on the reverse strand, counting down.
AATGATTTTTCCTACCTCCACCCTTTTCACCCCCTTAGGGATAAAATTTCGCAAAATCCTTTCTTAGCACACCTAGAAATATTTAGCAGAACATCTCTTGAGAATTTCATGGCTCTATCTATAATAGTTTTGGCTCGGCGTTGATGACGCAGTCAGGACAAGCTCTTTTATAAGTATAGATATTGTCCAAAATCTGTTTCCATATTCTTTTTTGGTAGTTCACCGGTAGAAAAATTGAAAATGTATCGATTTTCCTAGAAGCTTGAAATATGTTTCCAGCATTTTCTCTTGCGCACATTACTCTAAACGGATTTGTCTCTATGATGAATAGTTCACGAGAACTTGCACCATGTCGCTGAAAATAAATCTCCTTGATTTGCGCTGACCGTCGTATGCCGTCTAGTGGATGCGTCTTGAAGAAAGACTGCGCACACAACATCTACAAAAAATGATGAAAGAATGGTTTATGAGCAGATCTGCATGTGAATTGTAGTGTAGTTGCTCGTCTCTTCTTCTTGAACTATGTTGAAACGTATTCATCGAATCAATGAGCAAAACTTCGAAAAGGCCTTGCCACGACCAGAACTGTATGTAATGTGGATTTGTAATTTATCAAAACAAAACAAGATCTCATTTAACAAATTTTATTGTCCTGATAATTTATCTAATATAAACTATATAAAAAGAGAGCGTAAAAATTATTGTCAAGCGACTCTAATCGTACCTTCTCAGATGTAAGCAACGCATACACCTCTATGAAATTCATCATATTTAGACTTCAATTACAAAGGACACTATAAGATATTATGAGAATGGGATCTTCTTGAAGTTTAAAAATTGGCCAGTAAAGTTTACGAAAATATACAAACAAACAAGCAATGTCTCTATAGCATAATATATCATCCCAGTTCAAACATTTCATTCCATATTACATATTGGACGACACCGATCAAGTATGCTAGGTGCTCAATATAATGTAAGACGAACGACCATCAGTACAGTCGTGTGATTCTTGAATATGCTTTTAGAAACTGAATGTAACTATTTCACTTATAGTAATATATCACACATTTTGAAAGAGATCCCTAATCACTAAATATCAACTGCTAACAAAAAAAAATCAGAAGACATTCATTACTACCTTGGCTTAAATGAAAGATTTCCATAAGATATCAATAGTCCTCCGCAAATCCAGAATATAATGCAATACAATTAAATCTATTTCTCTTATCACCCACTAATAAATTGAAAACATCTATATATTAGAAGGAAGAGAGCTATTCGTCAAGTCGACTCTCAGGTTATAAACATTCACAGGTTTTTTGAAAACTTGTAATCAACTTCTCTTAGGTCTAATATACAAAGGCACAACCGTTCTATAAAAATATAATAAACATTGGAATGCACGAGATTGTGTTGTAATGGACCACACTGTACGATTTTTGTCGAATTGTCTGGAAGAATTTGATTGTTTATATCTTAGAATCATATACGCTAATGATGTCAAATATGCATGATGATATGATTGAACACTCTTGCTTGCAGAATCGGCTTCAAGAAAATCAACAACAACAAAGTCTAGTTTTCATAACCGTCATCATATCATATGAGAATAATGTACATAACTTGGATCTCAGTAATAGAAGGAAAGCTAGCGTCACAACTTTCATCATCAGAACATCAAAAATATATTGTTTTTTGTTAATTAAAAAAGCACAGAACAGAAACTTGAAGTATGACTGACTAACTTGACACTATTTGGATTATCTTTGACTCGTATACAACTCTTTATCAAAAATTAGACAGCTGTTTATAAAAAAAAAACAGATACAGGCTGTATCAGAAAGCAGCTAAAAAGTTAAAATCCATATTTTTAACGACACCCTATAATTCTTATTATACTGTGTGTCCCAGAGGTCGAAACTTAAGGAGTCGTAGGGGGAGGTCATTTTGAATTGAAAAAACATGGATGTTGTGAGACAGTTGTTGACGATCAAAAAGCTATTGTAGTTCTTGTATTTTTCAAAAAATTCAAAATCATTGCATAGAAAATATTCTCTGTAAGTTTTTTTGTTTATGTATAAAATTTATTTTTAACTTTGTTCTCTTATGATACATAGCAAATGGTCTTTTCTGTGTTAGAATAATCATAGTAGTTTTTTAATCAATGCTGACACAAAAAAAATCACCGTTACAAAACTGCCCGTCTCCGGAAAATCTGAAACTAATGTAGACTCTAGAGATAGTCAAAATATGAGAACAGATTTGTTCCAACGTTTTTTCAACAAAACGCTCTAACTCAAAAAAATTACGAATTCTTGAATAACTCTTCAATCCTTAACAATCGGATAACCGTCAACAAACGTCAAAACAACCTCTCCCATCCACTCCTCAAGTTTCATCGTGGATTCTTGGGACACCTTTTATTTCGTCTTTTGACTTGAGTTCTAGATGGTCTAGATCAATACTACCGTATCTCTTTATTTGATGAGTCTCGAGATATTGCTATCCAAATAACAATTTGGGAAGATTAGAATCTTTTCACTTTCTGATGCCGTCTTTCATATTTATGAAAACTATCTAGAAGCTCAAGCAGCTGTATACTGTATACATAACTCTTCTCTCGAAATAGTATAAAACCATTAAAGGACGCGGTTGAAGCAATAAAAACTCAGTTTCTCTTAGATACAGGTATCTTGAAAACCAATGAAAATAGGGATTGGTATTATGGTATTTTATATGAAAATTAAACTTTTTATGGTAGGTATTCGAAAATTGAATCAGATGTGATTTATTAAGATTGTGTTAGCTTTCTATTTTTCTTTAAAAATAGAACACTATTCATTAAGACAGTGACCGGCTAAAATACAGGATTTTGATTATTTGGAAAACGCTCAAATTAAGTACATTGATTTATACGGTTTACACCAAAAATAAGTTACGGCTATCAATTTCTGTTTTTCAAATGGAAACATTTATTTTTCTTTTCATTTTTGAATTCTACATGAAATTCTGAGTATATTTCATGTAAGTCACATACCCCACACCTATATTCAACCGTTTTCGAGAAAACGGAATCTTAAATTCATAGTATTAATTATTTAAAAAATCGTTAATGATTTTTTCTATGACTATCCAATAATGAATGTATTATACATCCACTCTTCATTGATTAATTTGACTAAATACTCTCACCAGTGACTTTTTTCAGTACTCAATTGTTTTAAACCAATGAAAAAACAATAATGTCATTACCCCACTGTTCAAGATCCAATCATAAAATTCGACAAGTTGGCAACATATGATACGTCAACCTTCAAATCCATCATTTTGACAGCCCATTTTATAGTCCATACTTGTTTTTGTACTCATTGTGTTGAGTCAACCTTACTTTATCCTACAGCCTATACATTACATAGAGTTGTCAAAAAGTGCCCTGCAGAGGAAATTGAATACTGCATGGTTCCCTTGAATTATTAAATAATCATAGAAAAAGTATTGCATTCTGCTCGCGGGTAATATCTATTACTCACTCAAATGATTACGAAATTCGCCTGGGGCTCGTAGCGCAAACTTTATCCGCGTGAATAATAGACACCATTACCCACTCGTTGGAGTTAACCTGCAATTATTAGACCCAATATCAATGGGATTCAATTGAATTAATCAACGAAACAATGTCTTTAGGCCTCAAATTTGACATTGTTCCATTGATTAATTCAATTCTACAAGAGGTCCTCTTTGTGATTATGGACGATTTTCAACCAATGGAATTCAAGCCACACAAAACTTGACATTGCAAAAATAGAAGAAATATTAACTTTTGATAACAAAAACAATGAAATTCTAGTGAAACCCTAAGACCAAATTTTTAAAACTCGTTCAAGCATATTTGACATTATCAGGGAGTAAATTATATATAATATTATTCAACAAAGTCAACAACTATTTTCAAACCTACTATCTCCATGAGTAACATCATGGATGTCCCAAAAAACCAAAGTTAAAAGATATTATACAAACGTCCCTCAAGAAGATTAGTCAGAAAACAGGACAGATTTGACTTATAATGATCTGAGAAATATTATCGATATATTTTAGTACTCTTAGTTGATTTGAGCGATATACATATTTTGGGTATCATTTGAAACTAGAAATACCATTTTTTGATATAATTAAAGATTTTTTCATAAGTTTGATTTACAACAAATGCATACGCTCCTAATATATTATTGTGCTAATCTATCACAGTTTTTGATCTCATTTCAAATAATAATGGGCAAAATTATTGATTTAAAAATATAAACCCATTTTGAACTGTCCGGATCTTCTGATATGATTGAACACACCTGCTATTATAGCTTCAGCAGCTTCAGCTTGGGATTTTGCAATATTTCAACTTCGTTTAAATTTTTGTCCTCACTCAACTGATATAATTCCTTTGCTACCTACATACGTTCTCAATAGGTTGGCAGAAGCATGGGTTAGAAAATAAAATAAAACGGGAGTGCTATAAAATGACAACATTTTTTATTTTTCTCTATTAAGGAGACCATTTGAGATCACGATCTCTTCTCAAACAAGGTATCTGTGGAATGACGTATTTTTGACTCCAAACGCTGACTAAGTCTATTTATGAAGTTTTCCTGCCCTCTTTAAACAATCGCCAGCTTCACCAGAAGTTCCTACACTCACTTCTCACTCAAATTGTTGAAGCTGTTACTTTCAGTTCTGAACGTTGCCTGATTTTGATCCAGGATTTTTTCAGTTGCGCGTCTGATTTCAGCAGGAAGGGGCCACAGCCTATACAAAAAGGGTGAGGTGAATTCACTGGATTCTTTGTACACTTCATCTCCTTGATAGGCAATCACAACTGCCTAGCGCGCAAGCCTGATTTGGCTTCCAGTGATTTTTTACTGAGGACAAACCTAGAATGGCTCACATCGGTCATTCAGTGATCTCAAAAGCCTTCAAACTGACCAATCCAATGCTTCGAAGCTCCAATGACAATGCTTTAACGAGTGCACGAAAACTTCAAAATAAGGTTCACTCCAGTTTTGCTATGGAAGGAGCACATAGTTTGGTGAAGAGGAGTGCAATTTTGGTTGGTTGATCATTTTGTAACAGTCTCTGTTTTATTTTAAAAAAAAAGCTGAATTCGAAATTAAAGCGCACAAAGGTTTTTTTGTAAAGAAACCCAATAAAACAGGAACTTGTCCCCCAAAAAGCAATCAACGTGTCTAATTAACAATTTAATGGAATGATGGTGATGCTTAAAGAACTTAATGGGACTCGTTCAAAATTAATGTGGCCATAAATGTTTGACGCGTGGTTTAAAGCATAGTAAATAAGGGATCATTCAGTTAATTTGGTTGATCAATTTGATTTACAATATAACGACGATGTAAAATGATGTTCTTTGGGTCAAAGAATGACGATTGTTGAAGCTTTATTGATTGTTAGTAGTGAAACGTTATCTTCACTGGGAGAGATGTGGAATAATTTCATAACTTATAACCATCTATGGTTTCAAGAAAACATACTTCCACAGAGACACAGGAAAAAAGAACTTCGGGGCTGCCTGAACAGTCGACTAATGACGGATTCTGCGAGGTTTGAAAAAAAAATGTTTTCCTCTTTGTCTGAGGTGGAGTTCCGTTGCGACGTAAAGCGTTCGCGGCCTGAGACACTGAGACTACTGTATGTTGGATTAGACAATGTTGGAAACTTTGACAACAACGCGGCTCAAAGACATGAATGATCCATAAAATATGCATCTTTCAGTTATAAACGATTCGAGAAAATAGTCGATCAGAGCGCCGGAAGCAGATAAGGCCATCTCGTAGAAACTATAAAAGTTTATGGGGAGTGTAAGAATGGAATAATCCGACTATCTATCTCCACTCATTTTATTCATGAAACAAAAAAACATTGAAGAATGGTTCAATCATCGTTTTTATTGTTCCAATTTTCAGGCCGAGTACCACCTACCCCAAGTTCCATGATATGTCGAATATAGTAGTAGTATCGATAGCACCAATTGCCTAGACGTTTTCGGAATGAAGATGACACATCATAGACTCCAACTTTCACATTTTCTCCAACCCTATAATATTGAGAGGAAACAATAATTTCTCAACCGGTAAGGTCTCGGACAGTTCAAAATAGCTCATCAATACGTATTATTTTGGAAGGTTCTCTACTTAGAATTCGCATAATAATTGACATACTCTTTAAATCGACTAGTTGATAAATCAATATAAGAACGTCTATCAATATTTAAAATGATAAAAATAAAAGATATATATGACATTTATAGCCTAGGTTGAGCAAGCGACAAGAGTCTAAAATATCACTAACATTGCTACTAAGCCTTCGAGGTACTCTAACCAGTCTACTTAAGACGCTGGAAGTGATGATTACAAGTACTGAAGTAGTCATCAGCTTCCACTGTCACAACAGATTTAACATCAAAGCAGTTGAGCACTCACTTTTATTGGAAAATAGATATCTAAATAGTTACTTGATTCGATGAAGTTTGTACGGTAAAATTATCTTCATAGGTGAATCAAGAAAGGGTCTCAAAATGCTGATTCATCATTGATCTCAAAATATCAACATGTTTCAAAAATTGAAATCCACAAAATGCTTCTAGTCAAATAAGTTTATTGTCGAGTATTGTCATTCAAAATTGTTCAGAACCGATTTGATTCCTTGTACCATTGGATCAAAACAAATGATTCGATGAAACTTGCAAGATATGTCATTGGATATGCATCTTTGCAAATATTGTCATGTATGTAGATCCAATTATACAGAAATAATTGTATTATCTGTTTATTGTCGTAATTACTCTCACGAGCCAGCTACACTAGCAATACCTCTCGACCACATTAACAGATACCTTTCGTGACTGCTTTCCAGAATGAGGTCAACTAACAGCATCAATTTCCGTTAAGTCCCGGCCTTTGGTCTCTGGAACGCAACATACCACAAAGCAAAGACCACAGACTGATATAAATGCATACAGCCAGAACGCTCCGTACAAGCCCAATAGTTCTTGAAAGTCTATAAACGTCTTAACGCCAACAAAGGCGCATAAATAGCTGAAGCTGGTGGCTAAAGCTGTACCCAGTCCTCGATGTTCCAGAGAAAATAATTCACTAACCAACAACCAGGATATCGGGCTTATACCTAGTGAGAAGGCCACGGTGAAGACCAAGACACACAGTAAAGGTATCCAGTCCAAGTTTGGAACTGATTTTTGATTGGCTTCTTCATAATAGGCAAAAGAGCCAAACGATGCTAGGGCTAAGGACATCAATACACTTGATGCGACTAGTAAAGGAAGTCGTCCTGCACTGTCAACTAGTAATCCGGATAGTAACGAGGATAAGAACTGTACGACGGCCACGGCAACCGCAGCACTATGTGGATTTGTACCGCCAAATGTTTCTTTGAACACACTCACCACATAAAAATTGAATGCGTGAGCTCCTGAGAAGCGTTGGAAAAACATCAGACCACAGGCAATAATTGCAGGAGTGCGTAAGGTCCGCAAAAGCAAACGAGAGTTACTGGGAATTCGTTTAGACTTTATGTGAGCTTGTAGGATAGACAATTCTAATTGTAAATCCGCATTATCACCTCTAAGCCACTTTAACGCTTTCTTGGCTTCAGCTTCAGAACCTTGTAGAACCAACCATCCTGGGCTTTCAGGTATTCTTAGCATAGCCAAACACATTGCTGCTGGTGCAAAACTTATCAGCCCAGCTAACTGACGCCAGTCTAGAAAAGCTCCTGCAGCAAACGCCACTAGTACACCAGCATGGCCGGATATTTTCAATAGGGCACTTAAGCCACCCCTGATTGAAGGGGCTGCAATTTCACTTACGTATACTTGAGCTGCCAGTTGTACTATGGCTACTAGGAACCCAGAGACAAAAGCTGCTAAGCACATCACCTGTAATGAATATTGTCTTTAGACACAGAATATGAATAGATAAACCGACCTCAATGCTGACAGCAAATACAGTGAGAATCCAGCATAATGACAAAGGTACTCCAGCCATTAATAAAGTTCTTTTTCGGCCCCATTTAACGGCTATTCCTCCTAGGGGTGCCCCAAAAAGAGCTCCCAAAAGGCTCAAGGAGGCCAGCCATGACGCCTGCTGTCCATTAACATCAAATGCTTTGGCATCTCGTTGTTGTAAGGAAGCAATGGCAGGGGAACTGTAACCTTTTCCAAGTCCGGAGGCCAGTGGACCCAGGGAAACTGCCAGGGAAGCTATGAACTGTCCAATATATTCAGGTTTACCAGTGATGAAAACCTGTCTGCTAGGACCAGCCAGCTAGAAAAGAAAATATTCTATGTTAATAAAGTGTGAAGTTACTTATATTCAACAGCTTTTCAATTAAGGGATTATCACAGACTACCCTGAGTTTGTCCAGTTTGTCGTATTTCATCGAATGTTCTGTATGACGGAATCTATTCTTTTTTTATGTTTCTTTCACAGGTATTGTTATCTCAACTACACACTTTCCTGCTTATCATGAAATTACGCCAATACATCAGTTTCTAAAGCCAATCCACCTTCATTAGTCAAGAAGTAGGGTGACAGTTTCACCCAGGGAATGAAGGGTTCTTGACGGTATCAAAATTAATGCATTCTATTGATTTATGATTTTACGCTAGAATGACAAGGATGGTCTGGAATTGAAAAAAATCACAATTTTGGCTTATACGTCTAGCTAAAAGCTTTTTCACGAAACGTCTGCTATTCTCCACGTGATGGAAATTGGACTGTAGTATAAGTTCACGCATATGAAGTTAATTCATTGAAATTTCCTGATTTCGTGTCTTTAAAGTGTGTGTAGGTATATGTCGTAGCTATAATGTAAAATATTTCTTTCCGTGGAAAGCCTATGCAGTAACCAAGTGCGCTAGAAGCCTACGACAAGACAGAATACTAGCAATATTGATGAACACAATCTACACTAGACTAAAAACGAACAAAAATCTTGGCTTTGAGGTCTGTTCTCATTGATGAAAAGTATAGTTGATCACGATGTTCCAGGGTATGTTCGTTGTTGCAGGTGGGTAGAAAAAAAGTTCGACAAGATCTGGATGAGGCAGTGCAAGAGGTAGATAATTTTTGGTATTCGAGCTCACATTGAAACTCCTTAGAGCTAAGCAAACCGTATGCAGGATATTTTAAGAAGATATCAGTTAGTTTCTAGGAATCTACACCAAATGTCAGTTCGCCAGAGATAGATAATAATATAAAACATTATAACAAGAGAAAACATGTCACAAGACAAACCAACAAAATAGGTGATGAATATCAAAAATCACAAAGAAACAGAAATAATCACCATGATGATCATCTTTCTTACCAGCGCAATGAGTTTTAACCAGGAGCTCTAGTGTACGCAAACGAATTCAGACGAAATTCATTCGCATGGATACCTGATGGAATTATATGATGATGTTAATGGTGAATGAGTTTTGACTGTGTTTTGTCTTTTTTCACATTTTCCAATATATCCGAAAACATTGAATATTTACAAAACAATAAGATAGATTATAAGATACTGTTCATGAAATATGTCTCGAATTTTTTGAAGAATCCAATCATTGAATGATGTAGAGGGTGTTGTATTTAAAATAAGAAGGATGGCATTAGCCACTGTTACACTCACTGTATAAAATGTTTTTACTAAAAAGAAAGAAGGAATGAGAAACTAAGCGACGTGTCCAAGCGTTTGTCCGACTATATTTTGTTATCAAATTTATTCCACTTGTCTGATACATACAGTGAGGACGTAAATAGTCCCCCCTCCCTCTAACTTTTGAACGCATTAATATTTTTGGCTCAAATCTGGTGTTGTTCAGGGTAGGCTTTACCAAGTTTTGACCTCCAAAAAAAAATTTCAACTGTCAAACTGACAGCTGGGCACCATTTTGAAACAAATTATTGAATGGAAAAGGGGGACATGTGATACCTTATTTGAAAGGTCCTTCCATTCTCTTTTTACCCCCAAAGTTTGAAGTCCTTAGCATTTTTCTTAAGGAAATGGCGCCATATCGAAAATAAATTATTTGGGTCAAAATACTATCTCTAATTCTTAAAAGGACTTTATTAACAATGAAAAAACTAACCTATAACATAAGTGATTGTTTCTACAACAGTATTTAATAAAAAATTTCAAAAAAACCTAATACTAAAAATAATATTAAGAACGAAATCATGCAAAATTATTTAATTATTTATTCCTTATGAAAAATAATAAGGACTTCAAACTTTGGGGTTGAAAAGAGAATGGAAGGACCTTTCAAATAAAGTATCACATGACCCCCTTTTCCATTTAATTTTTTGTTTCAAAATGGTGCCCAGCTGTCAGTTTGACAGATGAAAATTTTTTTTGGAGGTCAAAACTTAGTAAAGCCTACCCTGAAACACACTTCCAAATTTGAGCCAAAAATATTAATGCGTTCAAAAGTAAGAGGGGGGGGGGGACTATTTACGTCCTCACTGTATAGGCTGTCTCATTTGAAATAGCAGAGCTGTTGCCACTTTTTCAAAGAAGCGGCAACGTCGCATCGCTAAAACCATTCAAGATCGATAGTGTATCACGTTTTATGCGATGGTAAAATTTTTAGAGCGATACCATTACTGGTTCCCGGTAAACGTCTGAGGTAACATAGACCGTGAATCATCAAATATTTAATTCAATTTTTTAAGATTTGTTTATTGATCAGGTATTACATATTTTAGATTCACAAAATCAGTAAAACCAACGTAATACAAATTTACGGCCGCCTTTTTTTGGAGCCAAAAACGGTCACAATTTCGACGTATGACGTTTATGTTTGAGTTACGGGTCCTCTTATTTCATTCGACCAAGCTTAAAAACGAACATCTTGGAACCGCCAATTTTGACAAGACTTGGCTGACCCTACCTCACTCCTTCAACTGTCAAAATACCCAATTATGTGTGTTATTTTGCTATCAATTCATTCGCACTATTTGCACAACTTTCTATTATTTGAAAGTCATAGAAAAAAAAAGAAAAAATACGCATGTTTGCAAGATTCAATTTAAAATCTTTTGTTTTTGTAGCTAATTCACCAACATATTGTTTTTTCCTTAAATTTTAGTAAATCCTCGATAGCCTGACAACACTGTTCGTTCTGGCAAATAAAACCACTGTTTCATACGTAGAATATTACGCTGAATCCAAATCTCTAATCAAAAGTTTGGGTTGCTATCTAAAAAAAAGTGTATTTTTTGATGCCACGGTTTCCTAGAACACTCTGTATACACAGTAATATCTTTAAATTGAGACCCTGCTGGAACCCTATAAGTTTTGTCTTGGAAATTTTCTCCTATCTCTTTTGACAAGATAGAAAATGGACTTCCACACACTAATGCGCCACCCTGTATACAGGGCGGCTCTAAAAGGTCCCCCCCTTTTTTCTATGTGTGCATAAAAAAATTTGAAACTTTGCATACTTCAATTGCTGTCGAAATACTCTTTTTGATGTTACTGACGTACTTTTAGTATTCAAGATAGCGACAGGGCGGGGGTCGTGCGACACATCATTCGAAAGGTCTTATCGAGTAGATTATTGTGTGATAATTTCATAGGATTAAACGCATCCGTGCGGATATGACAGACTGTCAAACTAACAAGATAAAGAAATTCGTGAAATAAGAACAAAGAAAGCATACTTCAATTTTTATTGTAAAAAATGTTGAAAATGTCCTCCGTTGACCCCCAAACAATAAAATAATCTGTCTGAGAACTCCTGACGGACTTTTTTGAAAGTATCGACATTGATATTTTGACAAAAAGCAGTAATTCTTTGCTGTAAATCTAAAAGAGAGTCTGGTTGGTGCCATGCCAAATTCGTTGGGATTATTCTGACGTATTTGTACAATCAAAGGCTCTATTGTAGTTTCTAACAAGTTCAAATACAGGTCCCCTGCCAAATTTTCATGAATGAAAAGGGAACCAACAATATGGTTCTCCAATATGCCAGCCCATACGTTAACCTTTTCGGGATATTGCGTGTGAGTTCCCTAAAGACATGCGGATTCACGTCACTCCAATAACGAACATTTTGCCTGTGTACACGGCCATTTAAAAAGAAAGTACACTCGTCACTAAAACAAATATTTTGAACATATCTCGGTTCTCGGCCTATTCTATCGGTCATAATTTCGCGAAATTCCACACGTCTGTCAGGATCATCTTCAGTCAACTAGCACACCATTTGAAGTTTATAAGGATAAAATTTCTGTTTTTTCAGCAATCGTTTTACAGAAGCAGACGAAGTATCACAGATGTCTGCAACCTGAGAAGACGACTGTTCAGGATTTACCACCATCTCATCAATGATTGCAATTTGTTTATCTTCCGAAATAGATGGTCGCCCTTGATTCTTCAAGCTCTGAACACTACTAGTCTCGATAAATTTCCGCACTAATTCGCGAAGATATTTCCCGCATATCGGACGGTCCGGAAAGCGCTCATTGAGAATTCTTTCCGTCTCATGGAAATTACGATTTCCGCCATAAATAAAACCTGCTTCAATTTTTTCTGCGAGGGGACGCGAATTAGGCATTTTTGTAACACTTCCTAATCAACACAATAATCAAACAACTGGCTCATATCGTTTTAAGATTTTCACATTTGGTTAAACTTTAGTGCTGTGGCGAGGTAGTGTGGAAACTGTATCTTCATCTTGATTTAGATTCTAGTATTATAATGCTAATAAATGCTTTTCAAACTTTTTTATCATCTTGAAATTCTTTATCCGCTTTGTATCAGCATTCCTATTTGTTAACCTGTACTGTTTTGCTCAGGTTCACCATCATTTTTCCAGAATCTAATGTGTCATCAGCTCGTTAAAAATTGAAACTTGATGTAAACGACATTTTTAAAAACTAAAAGTTTGGCAGGCTCTCAAATCCGCACGGATGCGTTTAATCCTATAAAATTTTCACACATTGATCTACTCGATAAGACCTTTCGAATGATGTGTCACACGACCACCCTTTCCATTTAAAAAAATGTTTCACAGAGTACTAAAAGTACGTCAGTAACATCAAAAAGTAGTATTTCGACAGCAATTAAAGTATGCCAAGTCTCAAAATTTTTGGTGCACACATTAAAAAAAGGGCGGGGGACCTTTAAGAGCCGCACTGTATAACAAAAAATGCAAAAATCAAGGCATGAAGAATGAATGAATTCTACACAATTGGCAAAAACTGGGATAAATATTTGAGGGCAAGAAGAAAACGTCAAATAGAAATAATTGTTTTTCAATGTTTATAAACATTTTCGCAGCATATGAATATATAGATCGTATTCTGGATGTTCTTCGGAATCAGTAAGTAGTTATTTTAAGCCTGTAATTGAATGGTTAGTGAACTGAAAAATGACCAGATATCGGATTAGTGTATGTACAAATGTTATCCATGAGGCAAGAAATACACATTTATCTATTCAAAACTACTTCAAGAGAGTAACAGTACCCAGGACGTCCAATGGGATTTTTTTTTGCGACGTACTGGAAATTCGTTCTTTTGGTCTTGGAGTATTTTTTATTGTGACTTTTCGTAGTGTGGAGGAGACCCCAAAGAAGAAAGAGGGCCTTCGTCGATTGTACACTGAGGATTCCGGTGAATGCTAACCACGTTTTTATGATTCGAGATTTTGAAAATATCTCATGTTTAAAAGTCATAGCCCATTCTCTCGCAGTCTCTTCACTTGATAAGGCCAAAACTCTGCAGCAATTCATACAGAAAAAGCAAAAACACAAAAACTCATTTCATCCCATGAGGCTGCAACACATAAAATAAAATAAAGACTCACATTTTCCCAAGGCCTGAATGTTGTTTCATTTTGTCCAAAATTGAGTTTACTTCGTCTTATCTCCGTTCTCCACTAACACGTGTTTAAAGTAGAAAATTATTTTCGAGGTCTAATATTAGCCAATCCTTAGATGTTGGTGGTAAAATTGGATTAAGAGTTTTCTTCTTTTAGGTTTCAGTGGAAACTCGACTGACAGTATATCTCGAATGTAATCGTCTAAGAATTTGGCTTGTATACTTCCTTGTAGAACATCAAAACAACTTTTTTAGCATGTAACTCGTATAGCAAAATAAAGTTAGGACCTCCAAGTGCAATTTTTAGATCAGGGAACAAAAAAAAAAGGTCACTTGGGGCTAAATCCGGTGGGTGGGCAGTTCCGTAATTCTTGGATTTTCGCCATGACTACCGCTAAACTTTGAGAGTGGAACAGAATGTTTTTTTTGGTTACTTTTGCTTTTGGCTTGTCAGGTAATGTTGCGGAGTATTTTGAAAATTGAAAAACCCGCAACACCCTATTCCCAATTATGTAGATAATATGTAAAATTTTCAAATGGGAATGCCCTCAAAACTATCTGGACAATGATTTATAGTCGAGACTTTATGAGGAATCTTTTCGAAATTCATCACATCTTACTTCGAGGCTTTTTTCCAAATATAAATGACGTCATGCACGCAGCCTTGAGTCCAATTTCTTATGTCACGGCTCTATTTATCTATTACTAATATCAGTCAATTAGTCTTCCAAACTTTAATCAACTTCTCCTTTGGGGTATACTTATCTTGAAAAATGTGATACCCGTTTTATGTTAACTGTTGTCACTCGACCAGTAGAGTACAAGAAAATACTTGAGCATCAAATTAATCATGAAAAACTTGTAGATTTCTTAGTTTTCTGAAACAAAAATAGAAAACAGTCCTCATATCGACTTTTTCTGTTAATGTAGGTACGGTTAGTTTGTTACTCATTTTTAGTCTAAGGTTACGACCGTTTTGATCTGTAGGAAGGTATTATAGGTGTCATACCTTGTTCTTTTCAATTAAATTCCCTTACGAATAATTATTTCAAAAAAGTCCAAAAAAACTTTTGCCTCAAAACCAATGCATCATCTTCAGTTCTTTTAGATAGCAAAATAAGTCAGTTGATCTAATTATTGCAATGTTCGGACAATTTATTATTGTTGACTTTTTACAGACCCCCGTATCGTTCAAACGAGTAGACCGATTTTGAAAAATGTAATAGATGGCACTCCACCGTTGAAGGGTTTGCAATGATTTTTGTGTCGAAAGTTGTCCCCTTTTTTTGTGGAGACATTCAAATACAAAAAAAAATCGTTTTTGCTTGTGAGTGGAACTTCTGATTATTTTGTTTACTTAGTGAACTAGATAGAATAGAATGCTCAAATTGATGTAACTCCCAACGTTTACTACATCGGGTATCCGTTAAACAATGTCACTTTATTTTATGGACGAGAGGACGGAAAAAATCTACATTTTGACCACAGGAAAAATTATTAGCAGTCATATAAAAAGTCAAAATGATGCAAGTTGCAAAGTGAACTTGATTTATTGATAATAGATCCGACTTTTTTCCAAACCTGTATCTCAAAAACCAGACTATTCGCGTACATTTTATAAGACGTTTTCTGCTTGAGTTTGGTTCAGAAATACCTCTTTAGAATCACGACCTATCACTAAGTAACACCCTGTATGGATTTACCACTTCATCATAAATTATTGTTTAAACTACTTTGTTTAAAAAACTAATACCGGCTCCCATTTTCACATGTGAGTCCAAATAGATCAAGAGCCTTTCTGCGGTTGCCCAGCGCTGAAATGATCATAGTTGGGATAAAACGGCAACTATGCGAGAAGTGAACAAAAACACAACTTTGTTATTTTGGCAACCGCTAAACGAAACTTTCTGGAATGCAAATATTGGATGAAAGCTTGGGACTTGGTTTTCCAGAGAATGTATTTTTTCAGTCGCTGGGTATGTTTTGTCACTGATGATTAATTTATAGTACAATAAGTGCCCCTATTCTTGAAAGTAATAGAGAAAATTCTCTCAAACGGGAGATAGTTTGGGAGAATTTCCTCTACTCTCACGTATCTTTCTTAGTTCAAAAATTCCGAACAGCCGTGTGTCAAACACCCATTTGTCAGATTGAAGTGTTTATTCGACATCCTTCAGAGCTTTCTCCACATCATCATTCATGATGTTATTCCAAATCAAGATTTGATTTATATTGTCCATTTAAAAAAAACATTCACTTTCTTCGCAAAAAAAAACACGAAATAAAAAACAAAAATACGGCAGATTATAGTTAGGTAAAGTAAGAATAATAGCCGCCCATAGACCGGCGTTCTTTCCTGACATTTTTTCCCGTCATTCCTTCGTTTCAATGGAAAGAACGCCAGTTAGTGGGAAATGAGATGAAAGATGCTCATTCCATCTTTCCTGTCACATTGAACCGACGTTCCAATCCGACAGGACAAACCGGCGTTCTTGTGAGAACGCCATTCCATCTTTCCTGTCAAGTTATACCGACGTTCCAATACGACAGGACAAACCTGCGCTCTTACAGGATTAAGCAACAGGAAAACATTTCTCTCAGATGATTAACCAACACTCTTTCCACCCGTTTTGGCATTTGAGCGGATTTATTTCCCTGCAAAAATGAGATGACAGATCGAGAGGAAAATTGAGAGGAAAGATGGCAGGAGACGTATCCTTTTCGAATTATTTTTACTCCCAGTGATTTCTCACTTGCTCATGACCAATGATAGAGATTTTAAACTCCCTGTGCTAAACTGTGCTCCTATTACTTGAAAGTAATAGAAAAAAATCTTACAAATTGACTCCCTTGTTTTTCTACTCCCACGTATTTCTCTCAGTACAAAAATCCCGTGTTCGTGAACAAAAGGAGGAAGTGAGACTGCACACATAGTTGCCAAGATTTGAAATTGTATTTTGTCCAATCGTACAAGTTGAGTTTTTAACAGAAGGATAGCCCCATGTCAAAAGCCCAAACCCCAAACGCGTAATTTTATTTCAGATTGAAGTGTTTATTCTTTACAACATTATTTGTCTATTTATGTATTGTGGCATTAACACCAAGCCTCTATTGTGAAAACCAATAGATGGAGAAACTTTCTCCAAGTCATCTTCACTGCAGGACACTCGAACTTATACATGCACATTTTTATGTAAAGCTCAAAGTCCAATAACTCCAACAACGAGAATAGAGATATTTCGATTCGGATTGCTGAATTTTTAAGCTAGTTTCATCCGGATTAAGCTGGATGGAATGGATCTTGCGTAGAAACAAAGAATCATGATATGCAGGGTGATTCATGGAGTCATGAAAATAAATAAAAAGATAAATATCACAAGCACACACAGCCTTTTTATCACGTTTAAAAAAAGTTGTTAAAAGTGAACCTTTCGTTGTGTAACTTTTGATGACACATCAATCGAAAATGTCACAATGATTAAACAAAGGATAGTGTAGCTATGAAATTTTAAGCTTTCAAAATTTTGAAGAAATCTTGAAAAATGGGCCATTTCTGCCATTTTTAAAATCTCATAGCTATCCTTGGTTCAGTAATTGAGAAATTTCATAAATCTTGCACCTCTTTCAAATTGAGCTAGGCATTTTTCTCAAAAGCTACACAGAACAAAGTTTAATTGTTGTCATCTTTTTTAAACGTGTTAAAAGGGCCCCAAACAATTTTTTTTTCAAATCGCCAGTTCCCATCAACTGCCAAATCGATTGAAGTTTTTATATGCACCAATACTTCTTTGCAAACTGATGCAATATCAAAGTCTTATCAAAGTCTAGGCTTCTTGTGCAATTTATCTGACCATGAGTGTAGATGCCTTATCGGTAAAAAAAATTGTTCATTGTATTTTTTCCTTTCAGGTATTCTGCAAAAACCGAAGAAATCCGTAATTTCAAACATTTTGCTCCACCTCCATGATGTTTGGGAGCGTATCTAATGGCGACGGGGTTGAATTCAAAAACTGACAAAAATATCTGGAGATATTGACAGTACTCAAGTAACAAACCATTATTGTATCGCCTGAATTCGATGCTCACTAGAATGGCATACTCACAAAAAATTTGATTTTTTGCATGACTCCATGAATCACCCTGTATATCATGATTATTTGTTTGTACGACAGATTCATTTTATCCAGCTTGATTCGGATGAAACTAGCTTCAAAATTCGCAAACCGCATTGAAATATCTCGATCTTCGTTGAAGATATTGGACTTTGAATTTAATCAAAAAATATGTATATGTTCGAGTGTCCAGCAATTTATATATTTTGAAGACAATCCACTGCTTCTGGTCTAGAATAATAACGGGAAGACTTTAACAGTGAAGATATAAAACAGACTCGCCTTGCAAAAAAAACTAGCGAACGCAGAAAGAAAATGCTAGTTCATTAA
Source organism: Orchestes rusci (assembly GCA_958502075.1). Lineage (NCBI taxonomy): Eukaryota > Metazoa > Arthropoda > Insecta > Coleoptera > Curculionidae > Orchestes > Orchestes rusci. The sequence continues at coordinate 8,876,863 of OY293313.1, read as the reverse complement.
CACTGTATAGAATGAAAGAAAAAAGAAAATATTTTAATTAAAATTATGTCCGAAAATGCTTCGTTTTCGAGAGGGGATAATTTTATTATCAATAACATTTGAATTGTAGTGATGTTTGTAATCGACCAGACTTCAATACAAATTGGGCAAAAATGAATTTCACATACAAAACACCATATTATCAGGTTTTAGCGATTATTTCATGCATCAAAATGACTTTTATATCTTTAAACGAAAACCGTTCGTCATATGAAAAAATATCAAGAGACCAAATCAACTTCAAAGTAAATGAGTATTTCAAACATAATATTGTTTTCAGGAAAAAGCAGTGGCCTATCATTTTCTTCTTCAAAAAAATAGAAAACAAATCTTGTTCGAACGCCACTGGTAGACATTTTTTAAAAACTTTCAAATCAATAAATGTGATTTAACGGTCGAAACAAGTTTTGTGGAAATATCTGAAGGGGTAGGAAAGTTTTGTAAAAAATTGCATTTTTTTCTTAAAACTCTATCACCCAGTATCTCGGAAACAAAGCATTTTCAGACATAATTTCATTTGAAAATTTTTCTAATTTTCTTACATTCTATACAGTGTTACGAGGAATGTATCAACATACAAATCACCCTGATTCGGGGAAATTCACATTCTCATTACCACTCAACACATCTATCATTTCATTGAATATTTTATCGACACACAGTGATTTTATAAAAATACTATACTACTAATACCTACTTGAATATATCTACCTATATCGACCGCCCCCCCTCTATAACTTCCCACACATCATTATTCTTCATGAGATCAATTTCGATTTATATTGTCCATTTAAAAAAAAAACACTTTCCCCGCATAAAAACAAAAACACGAATATAATACAATACCTAAAATAAAACACGAAATACAATAGAAAAAACGTCATATTTTCAAATGATTTCTACTCCAAGTCATTCTCACTTGCTCATGACCTATAGAGATTTCAAACTCCCTGGGAAATTGAAAGTCACACAAATGTCTATACAAACAATTCAAAAATAGGGTTTTTGAAAACTTCAAGGAGAAACGTCAAGTTTCTTCCCTTATCTCTACTCCCTGAAATTCAAGAATAGGGGCACGGAGGATAAAACGTCCTACACATTTCCATAGAGATATTTCAAGAATAGGGTTCTTTGTAGACTTCAGGGAGAAACGCCAAATCTCTCTCATGATCTCTACTGCCTGAAATTTAAAAATAGGGGCACGGATCAATATTGTAAATAATCATATTGTGTAGAACTGATTTATTTCTGCTTATGCTACAACGTTTTCACCATATTTCTTCAGTAAGAAAGATAAGTATTTACGAAGTGCTTTGATTTTAAAAGTCATATATCATAATATCTTTCATACTTTCTAATAAAAAAATGATTTTCTGATATTCAACTTGTGAGTGAGGTGAAAAACAACTCTTATATGAATATTATTTGGAAAAAACATAGAAATAAAACCTCAACACACTGTAGTAAAATATGAAATATTGAACCGAATGAAGACAAGAGAATCATATCCAAGAGAGTTGTGTTGAAAGATTTACCAAGTCTTGAACACTAAAGCTCAATAATAGCATATGCTAATAATTTCGTTTGTGAATTGAACATCAGAGTCATTCTTGTTTCTACATTCTAGGTATGTATCTAGTAACTTGTGTCCTCAAACAAAATTTCACCAATATTCTCTTCTAGCAATTGGACATAGGTATTGAAAACGTAATTGCCAGAAAATAGCGTTCTACTTATAATCATGGAAAATCATTATAACAAGACAAGAGTTCAAGATCACCGTCAATAACAACTCGTCTAACAATTTTGATCTCTCTAAGCCTGTTATTCTGAACAAAAATCTTTTTTTATAACAACCGATATTTAGACTTGGGTATACTTGCAATTAGAGTAAATAGACTGTCTATATTCGAGACTTCGGAATATGGAGATGATAAATTCCAAAAGCTCAAGGCTTGATACTGTTAGCAAATATTTCAACTGGAACGAACATATTATTCAACCTAATCGACTCGAGGGTAAGAAATTGAACAGTGCACTACGATTGGTATTACAGACACAACAGTCATAAATCTTCCATATCAGCATACCCAAAATTACTTGACTTGGGACACTTAACTTGAACTTGACCAAGTTTCGAAATTTCCAAACTTACCAAAATAAATTACTTAGACGTCCAGACATTCTCACGCCATTATTTATCTGATATTGTCCCATTCACAAATACTGTAATATCAAACCAAACGATAAACACCACAGAATCAAAAACATCGTGTAATAAAAATACTAGTGAAATGTACAATTTTATAATACCTATTCCAAATTGACTATTGCTAATTTTAGAACAATCTCTTTCGAAAAAAACATGAAAAATACTTTTATTTTGACCTGCGGACGAGAAGAACCCGTTGATTTCAATTGGCAAATTTAATTCCAGCTATGATTTTGACAAAAAGGTCCGGATCCACGTCAAGACGTTTGAAGCGCTATCTCCGGTTCACCCTTGACCAGGCACGTATCTAGAGGGAGGGTCCAGGGGGTCCGGACCCCTCCGAAACGATTTCATAATCATAATTATGCCGATTTTTACATTATTCAAAAGCGATTTTTCTTTGATGTTGTTTTTTTCATACACACTTACTGGGCCCCTCCCTCGAAACCAAATCCTGGATACGTGCCTGCCCTTGACTCAAGTTCGGTGTTCTGAACCTTCAAAAGATTTGTCGAGTCAAATGGTATCTCGAGCGACAGCCTTCGGACAATTGTGGTGGAGGGTCCTATAGTAGAGAAGATGTGACCGGGAAGCAAGCTGCCAACTGAAATAAAAACCACAATCCGCAACAATAATTGATCGGTCCATATTTTCCAAAAAAATGTATAAAATCCAGAAAAAATTGCAATAATTGGAAAAGTTTACCACGAATCGCTCCAGTACTTTCTGGCTTGATGCCTCGCACGGATTTCTGTCCAAAACAGATATGATCAAGGTATAAATAATCAAGAGCTGATTTTCCGGATAATTCAACTAGTCAGTAATTGAGAAATCAAGTGTGCAGCCTTGTAAACTGACACAGAACTTTGATCCCTCCGGGAACCCCTTATCTGACCATATATTTCAGAGGAAAGCATGCGTCCCGAGTACCGATCGAGCTCATCCTTGGACTTGGATCTAGGCCTTCAAACAAAGTACATATCTTTGAAGCAAGTGAAGATCGAGATCGAACCGTCGATCTTTCGACTATGGAAACACCATTGGAAACAGGTTTCACAGACGTTAACATTGTAGCAGACGTTTTGTGAAGATCGTCTTTGGACCAAACACTACTTTGATGGATATGATGTTCCCTAGAATGAATCTGTACCAAATATTCAACATTAACTCCACGGCAAGGTCTGCAAAGAATTTCAAAAATGTGCACCTGTAAACCCATAATATTTCGTCCATAAACTATTGAGTAGTTCATTATTCGTTTTTAATATGACTGATCTAGACAATATTATTTTTCCACCAAACTTAAACTGTTCGCTGATGATACAAAACTTGTCATACGCATATCAAAGGTCAATTGTATATAATCGCTGCACTCTATCTACAATTCTGGAGCAGCCTTGTTCAGTATACCCCGATATATTATAGATAACATTCAACGTATCCAAAACAGAGCCATGCGGATAGAGTCAAAATGTAATCGATACACTCCAAGCCGACCTATGTTGTATAATGCATATTTATTGTGAGACAAAAAAATTGTTTCAGTATTTGCATTTATTTTAAAATTAAAAATGGTATTTTCAATTAATATGTCTGTGATAAAGAAGCTTAAACATGTTCATAATAACTGAGTTCTCAAGGTCTTTCAGGTACAGCTGTTCTTATATGCTTTCTAATTTTTTTAAAGTAATTCCATGAATCATCGATCGAATTTAAATCTGGGATTTTTGTCATCAAATGGAAAATTGATCCTGTTTAGTGAAACACGACATTAAGAAATAGAATAGAAAATCAGCCTGCCAAATCGATCTCTACCAGCTACGTGCGTGAAGAAAAACTCTGAGTTGCTAATGACTTGGTAAACTCTGAAAAGTTTTAAGCACTTTCAAACTTCTATGTACAGAAGACGAGAATCGGATGAGGTGAAGGAAGATGAACCGATCGGAGACGTGCTGGTATAGCAAATAATACGTATTGTCTAGCACTCGAGTGAAGTACTCAATGTAATCTTTTGCTGCCAAATGCAAGCTTAGTTTTTTCTTAATAACGGCCGAAATGTTTAATTCGGGGAAGAGGATAGAATGTGAAAGGAAAGATCGTCATTTAAATGCCGATACAGTTTACTATCAAAGTTATTGACCCAATATGCTAACGTCCGCGTCCAGATTAAATTCAAGAGATCATTGATAGATTACTTACTTGATATTCAATATGTTGTTGGAGGTTGATCCGGAATTTTAATTGAATCAACTTCTTCTAGCATGCGCTATGATAAACTAAGTATTATCAAATCATACAGTGTCCGCCATAAGGTTGAATACATAATATGGGATCTTTTTATCACTCATATTTTTGAAAAACTTTTTTCGGGGATAGTTTGTGCATGTTCGATAACCAAAAAATCAATTTTGATACATGCCATGAGTTCATTGGTTTAGTGATAATTTTTCAAAAAAGTTCATTTTGGTGTCAGAAAATGGTTTAATTAGAGAATATATCGAAAAGATTTAAAGAAAAGAGTTGTTTGGAATCCACAAAGGACCACGTGCTGATTCTGGAGAATATCAAATAAAAAAAACTGAGCTCATATTTTTTCCTTTCCTTCAAAATGAAAATCGAAAATATTTATTTTATTCTAAAATTAACTTCATTCAACTAAACCACGTCGGTTTGATATCAAATCAGTCGAATTTCTTATGGAATAAAACATTCAAGGGATATAAATTGAAAAACGCCGTCTGGTCGTGTTCCTAACTGTATATTAGAATATTAGTTGATTAATTATTTTTCTGATCGCCAGAAAATGTGAGAAAACGGACATAGCTACAGTTAGGGACATGACCAAACGGTATTTTTCAATTTATATCTCTTGACTGTTTTATTTCGTAAGAAATTCGACTGATTTAACGTCAAACCTATGTAGTTCAGTTGAATAAAGTTGGTTTTAGAATAAAATCATCATTTTCCATTTTCCTTTTGATGAAAAGGGTAAAATATGAGTTGAACATTTTTGTATCTGATTTACTTCAAAATCTGGATGTGGAGTTCTTTGTGAATTCTAAACAACATTTTTCCATAAAATGTTTCGATATCTTGTCAAAGTGACCCATTTTTTGTTACCAAAATGAACTTTTTCAAAAGCTCACGCAAAACCAATGAACTCATGACATGTGTCAAAATTGATTTTTTTGTTATTGGACATGCACAAAGTAATCCCGAAAAAAGTTTTTCAAAAATATGAATAATGTAGCAAGTTTCGCTATAGAAAACACTTGCCCAGTTTTAATTAATTTATTTAAAGTCACTAAAGCACGATCACAATAATGGATGAGACAATTATCGTTTTCGCTACATTGTCCCCTCCTTGAAGCATTTCGTCCCGAAATGGCTCCATGACGGTATCGGCAACTATCCTCAAACCGGCAGCCCGATGTCCTATGGAAGTAGCAGTCCACTGTCCTCTGGTTCGTCCTCCGAGAAGGATAGCAGCATACCAGGATGTCAATGCCGCTTTCTTTGAAGATCACCTCCAGCATGCTCCGTACCAGTCCAGTCCAGTTGGTCGTTCGTCATCTTCGGAATTGCCAGAGGGGTCAGGTCCTGTGACAGCATTAAGCTTTTCAGCTGATGAAGCGCCCTCCAAACATCACTATAGCTGGTCCGATATTGTGGAAGCTTCTTTGTCCCCAGGTAAAACAGGTATCGTGTCCCTGTCGTGACTTGAAGCGTCATCCCAACCTCTGGCCTTTGTCGTCGCAGATGGTCTATTTGCCCGAATTTCCCCTTGAATGCAGCAGCAAGTCCAGTCCTCATGCTGAGGTCTTCAGTGACCAAGTGAGCTAACGCGTACTCCGCCGGTTGTGTTGAGCAGATCCAGCTGCAGTTCTCGATCGAGGCCATTCAGGACTTTCTGGCCGTTGAAATACAAGGACATGAAGGTTTTCAGGGACATATCCACCTCGGGTGACTTGATTTGCCTCACGTCAGCTTCCTGATGGTCTCCAACACACGGGACCAAACGGTTAAAATGAACAACCCTCGGCTTCCCTCGTGGTGGTTTCTTTATCCGGTAGACGACGTCATTGATTCGCTCCAGAATCTCATACGGGCTCTCCCAAGAACTTTGCAGTTTTGAGAAGAAGCCACGTCGCCTCTGTAGGTTGTGAAGCCAAACCAAATCCTCAACCTGGAACTCTCCTTCTTCGGCCTTCACGTCGTATGCCTGCTTCATCCTGTCGCTGGCACTTTGGATGATTAGTCGGACTCGTTGATGGATATCGTCCATTCTTCTACGGAGGGCAGCCGGAGTTCACGACCCATGATGATCTTGGCAGGTGTTTTGCCCGTCGATTTATCGACAGGGTCAGCGTACGCCATGAGGAATATGGGGAGATGTTGATCCCAGTCTCTTCGATGGTCAGAGACAACTTTGGCAAAGTGTCGATTGATGGTTCGGTTCATTCGCTCCACCATGCCATCCGATTGTGGGTGCAACGCCGTTGTCCTTGTCTTCTTGATCTTCAAGACATCGCAGACGTTCTGGAATAGCGCCGATTCGAAATTCCTGCCCTGGTCCGAATGCAGCTGCAACGGGACACCAAAACGACAAAACCATTCCCTAATCAAGACATCGGCAACGGTAGCCGCCGCCTGGTTTGGCAAGGCATACGCTTCAGCCCACTTGCTAAAGTAATCCATGGCGACCAAGATGTATTTATTTCCTTTGTCCGATTCAGGGAATGGTCCAGCCACGTCGATTGCGATCCTTTCAAAGGGGCTTCCCACGTTGTATTGACGCATAGGAGCTTTAGGGCGTTTCTGTGGTCCATTACTTGCAGTACAAACGGCACATTTCCTGCACCACTCCCGCACGTCGGCCTGGCAATTGACCCAGTAAAACCGTTCTCGCAGCTTTCCCAGCGTCTTGGTTACACCCAGATGTCCACCCGTGACGCCATCATGGACCTATCTCATCACCTCTGCCTGTCTGTTTCCAGGAACGAACAACTGCCTCCGATCTTCCGTTCCATCCAGATTCTCCACCAGCCTCTTCAGGATGCCGTCATCAAGAATCATCGAGTCCCATTGAGCCTAGTAGGACTTCACGGTGGTCGAGAATCGTGCGACTTCTTGCCAGGTTGGTCGTTGTCCTGCCTGTTTCCATCCGATGACAAGCTTCAGATCTGGATCTTTCTCCAGGTCCTCGCGAAGCGCCTGAGACTGCCAGGAATCATCCACCACAGTCGTCCTGCAAGTGCTCGCCTCCTTTTCCTTAGCTCTTTGACAGTGCTTACATTGTTCTGGACAAGGTCTCCTGGACAGAGCATCAGCGTAGTTGTGGCTGGATCCAGCTCGATGTTCCGTGTCAAATTTGAACTCTTGAAGTCTCTCAATCCAACGAGCAACTTGACCCTCCGGATTCTTGAAATGTAGGAGCCATTTGAGCGCGGCGTGGTCGGTTCTCAGAAGAAACTTTCTTCCGTAGAGGTACTTGTGAGAGTGCTCTACCCCTTTGACTACTGCCAATAGCTCCCTTCTCGTGACGCAGTAGTTCCGCTCTGGCTTCGACAAGGTCCTGCTGAAATAGCCAATCAGCCTTTCATGTCCCTGCTGAATCTGGACCAGCACTGCACCAGGTCGTTCATTGCTGGCATCTGTATCCAGGATAAGGTTCCCCTCAGATAGGGGGTAGCCCAGGATGGCGCGCTGGCAAGTGCCCTTTCAAGCGTGACAAAGGCCTCCTGACAATCCTCGTCCCAGTGAAAGCGTCTTTGTGCCTCTGTGAGCCTGTGAAGAGGCCGGCCGATGTCCGCAAATTCCTGAACATAACGCCGGTAGTACGTGCACAGACCCAGGAAACTTCTTAGCTCGTGGAGGTTCTTCGGTACTGGCCACTCCTGAACTGCCTCCACCTTTTGCTGATCAACGGCTACTCTCTCAGCCGACACGATATGACCCAGGTATTGTACTTCCCTCCGGAACAGTTGGCATTTCTTTGGACTCAGCTTTAAACCGGAACTTCTGAGTCTTTGGAAAACGTCCTCCAAGTTCATCAGATGGTCTTCAAATGATTTTTCAACCACAATTATTTCATCCAGGTACACCAGACATGTTGACCAGGATGGTCCTTTGAGCACAGTCTCCATCAGCCGCTCGAACGTAGCAGGTGCGTTGCATAACCCAACACAGGTGACAACTAACTTCCCCATCTCTCCGGTGAACTCAGAGATGGTCTGCTCAGTCTCACATACTTGTCGCACCACAGAGGAAATTGACGAGCAGAGCCCCAAAACTGTGTCCCTTGCCAAACTTACAGAGTGATAGTTGACGTTCATCACTCTCATGGGCACAGTCTTTCCCACATGTACCAGACTCTTTCCACATGCAATGCCTCGTCCTACTTCAGAATCGTGTATTTTAGGCTCAAACATCACGATGCTTCCTTCTTTCATCTTCCCTTCCAGGCGAGCCCACAAAATCATCTCGCTCCTCTCAGGAATTGGAAAATCCCCAGCCAGCAAAACACGAACTGTCTTTTTCTCTCTACCATGCAGTATCACCTCTTCGTTGTTGGTTCTCAGTGTTTTTGAAATCTAATTGGAAGTCTTGGGTGTTCATGATGTCCATTCCAATAATTATGATTTCTTCCTCAATATCAGCAACCAGCATTGGATGTTCGAAGCTGGTGCTTCCCAGAGTCACTGCTACCTCCACTTCAACATGGATCCTAGCCAAGTGTCCTGTTGCCGACCGTAGTCGCCACTTTGTTGGTTTAATCATTGTCGGTGTTGTAACAATGTCGGGCCGGATGATAGTCTTCGTCGCACTTGTATCCAGCAGCATGGTGCATTTCTCTCCATTGACCAAGCCATCACACTTCTGACACCAATGTATCTAGTTTTGCTATAGAAAACACTTGTCCAGTTTTAATTTATTTATATAAAGTCACTAAAGCAGAATCACAATACCACAAATATTCATGTTCACAATCAGAGCTTATTTATGTCTCGCGATCAAAATCTGAACATGGAAACTAGACTTCCCCGTTGCTTACAATGTACCCGCTTATATAGCTAATCCGTCAATTCTAGAATATAAAAGAATATAGAAGTATAGACCGGAACAAACATTATGACTCATCGCGTCGGAATGCGGCTTGTTCGATAACATCCCCGAGAGACTGCAGTGGGCTGGAGTCCCGAATGGATGGGACAATTATCGTTTGCGCTAGAACAACACAAAAGTTTTCCATATGTACCCAACTTTCTGGCGGACACTTTACATATATCAACTTATTGTTAATGTCCATGTAGGACCAACCTTATTATTATTATTAAATCTTCCTTTTCAATGAAGACATCGCGTTATCAAGTTTTTTTTTCTGGTGCCACCCCTTTACTTGAATTGGCTGAATTAATGTACAGGGTTATTGATTATAAATGACCCCCCCTCTAACTTTTTGATTTGAAGTTTTAGAAAAAAGTGTCCCAAATAAAAGTTTAATGGTTGAGGATGAAATTTTAAAAAAATCTATTTTCACATATACAGGTTGTTCCAAAAAGTCTGGGCAAGGTCCAACTTTCTTATTTCAAATTGATACCCATTTTTTCAATTGATATTTGGATTTTCCTTTATATACCAAACATTTTCCATGTAGCATATCCTTTACCTAAGTTAAATGTATAGAAAGATATTTGCTATCATTATTATTCATTTATAATACTAATTTATTGTTATAAAAATGTAAAATACCTCCATGATTTCGAAGTATTGACGGATTGACACGTCATCAAATACTAATAAAGTATGAATAATTTTGCATTTGATACAATAATTTTTTTTTAATAAGATGTTATTTTATTTATAGTTATTGTTTTGGGTATCAATTTGAAGTCAGAAAAGTTTTGGTATATCCTATATCCTACGCAGACATGTATGCCAATACTTCAAAATCATAGATATATTTCACTTTTTCATTACAATGAATAAGTTTTATTCAATTTATAAATATCAAATATTTTTTTATATATTAGACTAAGATGCAGGATATGCCACAGAGAAAATGTTAAGAATTTAAAGGAGAATTCAAATATCAAATAAATTAATAGGGTATCAATTTGAAATAAGGAAGATAGACTTCGCCCAGACTTTTTCGAACACCCTGTTTATGTAGAAACAGATTCTTTGGAAATTTCATTTCCAACCGTGAAACTTTTATCTGGGACTCTTTTTTCTAAAACGTCAAACTAAAAAGTTAGAGGGGGGGCATATAATCAATAACCCTATACTCTCTACTCCTTGGTTGGAAGATTAAGTGGTTTCAGCTGAGTTTAAGTATCTTCACATTTGATCAAATGACTCACGTTTGACCAAAATTGGACGATACAAAGGTACGTTAATGTAGTTAGTTGAGGGAACACAATATGTAAAAAGGTGTTCCTAATTGATGGAATCTTCGAGATTAATACATATAGTGAGACTTGCTTCAGGCATTGTTCTTGATCCCCCATAAAGCCAAGATTGAAATGTACAGACTGGTGTGATGTCATGTTTCAAAATGTCAACCACCACCGAACACAATATGATCAACACTTCTAGAGAAGGAATGCAGGACATTGCAGGAAGTTCTAAACAGAGATCGTCGACCTTCAGGTAGGTATCATTGCCAAACAAACCAGAATTGTTAACATGAGGAAGAGCAATCCTTCGAGGAAGTCACACTTAATCATCACCCACCATACAGAGCAGGAAGGTGGAAACCAGAATGCCCCACTGCAAAAGACGAGACCGCGCCGGTGGGAGCAGAGCCCACATGCGTGATCAATGGTGAGTTGTTCAGAAGAAATCTTATCAACTGAACTGTATCACAACACAATACAACAATCACTGGGAAAGTTTTCAAGGCGTGAAGCATTCAAGGGTAGTTCTTGTTGCTCCATCTACAGAAAAGCAAATGGCACCAGGACCAAAGTGAGAAAAGCAACTGGTTTTATCACAGACCATGCTCCCTTTAAAAGCATTTGACCGTAATGGGCATGGCAAAAGGCACATTATTAAGAGGATTCGAGAAAGAAAGAATAAGTTATCTCCCTACATAATATGCCACTGTGAAGGCACAAGAGTGAGTATGAACTCCGACCAGAGCGATAATATCACGGTTTTTTCTGATTTTTTTTATACTTAGTCAGTACGGAAAGCTGACCTAAGATCGTAGTTCAGCAATAGTTCCTAAAAATTTCTCATTGAACACCAATATCTGATCATTGATTGATAGATGAGCTATAAAAATTTCAATTAGTTCTGGATAGATCAATCAACTCGCAAAAGTATGATCTAGATAAACAGAAACAGCCTCTAAAAGCTTATTGTCCTTTCGAAATATTCCGGATAACAGTTTATTGCGTAACAAAAATCCCCGTTAAAAGCATCGTTAAAAACCGTAGCATAAAATACATGTGTGGCACTAGTCATAAAAATCTTGAAATGGAAAATATGTCGCTATTATCCTTCATAAAACATTTTGCTCATGCCAAAATGTCGAGTTAAAAATCTACTTTTCCAAAAGAACGACGAAATTACAGGTCGCGTTGGTTCGAGAATTGGATACTTTGTACTTGAGCTTAACAAATACGGTTGGTTGTCGTTTTATTATTCTTTGAGCACCTAGTTGATGTGTGACGATATGATTTATTTTTTATTTGTTCAACTCCGTTGAGACAGGGGGGTTAGCACTCCAGCCTTTATGCCCTCAAATCAAATCAAATCAAATATGCTTTATTGCCGCAGAAAAATTTTAATAAATTTTATGGACAAAGCAAATACAAATGTCACTGTCAGTCAAAATCAATCAAATATAGTCGTTAACCCATATACCTTATGAACGACCGATATTACACTGATATGCAAATACTTTGCGAACATACTTTATTATACGCGCGCATCATTGTATTAATTTTCTGTCACGTGATACGCGCGCATGGGTTTACGAGTGTACCGGTCAGCCAGGGAGGAAGTGTGATAGAGGCGTTGAGGAAGGGCTGTGGAAAAGTTGATTAAGAATTAAAAATTGTGTTATAACGTATTATTACAGGTCAGTAAAACGAACTCTCTATAATTACTATATCTCTTGAAGATTTTACTTATATTTCATTTATTCTGTGGTGTACAATTTGTCTTGTTTTGAATAACATGTGAGTGTTTAAAAAAAACCGTTCAATGCTGTACACGACTACGGGTCAAAATGGACGCCAAGTAGAAAAATTCAATAATTACTTAAGTTTCCGTACTGGGATTGTAGTTATAGTATGATTGAGGGTATGTGTGAGCCTTGATGAATCTACTTACATTTTCCTAAACACCGTGATGGATGAATATCCTAACAAACAAGTAAACAAAAGTTAGAGATATTTTTCCTAAGACCCACACAGTGGCTGAGTAGTTTTCCGCAACCCAGGGACCTCAGAAGTCTAAAAAAGGATCAGTAACAAACAACTCTTCAGTTTTGCTTGTAAGTATTGTGTTTTTGAAATGTGGAACTGCAATTTAGACGCGGAAAAACAGTAATGTATTGATTGCATTAAGAACACAAAACAGTTGTACAGCATGGTTCGGTTTTTGGAATTGCAATTGTGGGTTTCTCTGCCGTGCTCTTTCCCCACATGAATTCCAGGCTGAGTACGGCACTTTTTCACCATATTTTCAATAAAGTAGGGTCTCTTACAAATGTGTGTTTAATTCAATAGTCCCACCTTCTAACTCAAGCTCCTCAAATTATTGTTTTGTTGGGCGCATTCGAGGTAAGTAGCTTTATGCAAATCACAACGTAGGTGTCTCTTCTTTTGATCAAACTTACCTCATTCAACTTTATTGAACGGACCCGGGGTTGTTATACTTCAATGGTCATATCATTCTGCACGGATCAAACAAAAATAATGGATTAGCGATCAAAAAAGTCAAACTAATATTCCAACAACTATACTTTTGAAATTTCATGTGATTCAACTGAGTTTTGAGTGCGTTTGGCCAGATTTCACATTTGCAACTCGATGTTTCTCGGTCTCCTAAAAATTATGAAAACTGGAAAAGCTCAAGTGTTTCTGATGTACAGGATAATGAAATGACATTCTCTCCATATAGACATTCCTGACAATAGGTGCCCACAGACCAGCATTCAATACCGTCATTCTATCCCATCATTAGCCGCCCATAGATCGGCGTTCTTTCCTGACATTTTTTCTCGTCATTTCTTCCTTTCAAAGGAAAGAACGCCAGTTAGTGGGAAGTGAGATGATACAGGATAAAGCAACAGGAATACATTTCTCTCAGATGTTTAACCAACACTCTTTTCTCTCGTTTTGGCGTCTGAACGGATTATTTTCCAGTCAAAAATGAGATGACAGATCGAGAGGAGAATTGAGAGGAAAGATGGCAGGAAACGTATCCCTTCATTTTGAATGAAGGGAGAGAATGACGGGAGAGAATGACGGTATTGAATGCTGGTCTGTGGGCACCTATTCTCTCCCTTCATTCAAAATGGAGGGATACGTTTCAACACGGGTTTGTCCTGTCGTATTGGAATATTAGTAAAACTTGACAGGACTCATTTCCCAATAACTGGCGTTCTTTTCTTTGAAAGGAAGGAATGACGGTGAGGTCTGTGGGCGGCTAATATTTCAACTTATGTTTTTAAAATCACTCAATATGATAGGCAGTTGAGGTTTGAGTGTAGACCATCACTCACCAATGGTGGTCCCTAATTTTGAGCTGCAATCTTCTTAAAGGTCTTAGCGGACAGAAGGTGCAATAGAATGGCGAACCGGATCGAACAGTGCGACATCACGGCGTTCCACCCATGTTATGAATAGAGGAAAGTGAAATGATTTTACTCTAGTATCATCTTTGTCAGTTGTTTATGAAGTGTATGGGTACATTCCAACAAATTTTAGTGAATATACCGCCCATTTTTTTTTAATGTCACAACCGGTGGATCGCCATGATGTTGGACGGTTCGCGACGCTATTCGCAACGGCCGTGGTAACGGCGTTCGCAGATGTGCCGGCGTTATGTTTGGTGTTTTGTTGGAAGTGGTGAGGTACCTTGAGTGTTTGTTTTGTAAAAAATCATATATCACATGAATTGGACCAACAATGTTTAGTCTCCATGAGTCTAAATGCGGATAATGGAATTTGAAGAAATGCAACCGCTCAAAAAGAAATCAAAATAATGATATGTGTTGGCCGCTTTAAATATTGAACCACTAGAGGCATAAACAAACAATATTGTGTGAGTCGAACATGTCAATATAAACAAGGGGGAAAAGGGGAAAAGCAAAATCCTGGTTTGCCATATTTACTCCCTTGAAATACCTTTCACCAGATTTTCTGTCCCCAATTCAATAACAATGACTTGAAGTTCACTATAATCAAATAAATGTATTTCTTTTCAATATTCAAGGAGAGTGTAGCCTGTTTTCATTGCTCTAACTGATTGTCGTTGAATACTCTAACGATTTTTCTTGATTTTTCACACTAAAAAGTTGATAGGAGGAATTTCTATGACAAACGGCAATGTTGGGCATCATTTGAGATGCGTAGTTATGACGTTAATAGATGCGTCAAAGTGACGGTAGTTGTTATTTTTCAGTTGAAATAATTTATTTGTGCTCGAGAAGAAGATTTAGTTTGGCAATTATGCCAAAAAAGTGCTGTATTTGTGGAGCTTCTTCATGGACGGTTGAATTGTATAGATCTTATCACAAATAAGTTAAAATAACATTACATAAATATAAACAAAAACAGAATGTTATCGAATCAAACCAATCGCGTACGTTTTGGGTGCTATGCTCGTTCTATTGGTTCAATATTAAGCCTGGTTTATACATCAAATTCATAAGGATAAGCAATGTTCGAAGAGCGAGGTAGATTTTGACGACAAAAAAAAAGTCGTGCCAAATCGGTCAATTGATTTTTTTTTTCAGGGTGACCCGAGGACAAATGAGTCATACTGTGAACTGGTAGGCATCAAGGGGCAATTGTGGTGTAGAACCCACATTATTTATTCCTTCCAGTGACGTCTGCGTGGGTTGTAGCAGAAAGATTTCTATTTCACAATGATATCTGAAGCGGTAGCTAACATAAATATCATAAAAAAAGAATTTGACATCCAATCATATCTCAAAAGTCAAGACCTCTGGAACATAGAGTGTAAAATGATAGACCATGACTACGAATAGACTCAAAAACTTTGGTTTACAAACTAAGCTATCAAGTGACATTCTCGAGCATCCTGTGCATTTTCAGTTAACACCTTATTAAGTTGATCACTGCGATGTTTATCTTAGCTGGTTACGGCATCTTGGACTATCCCCCTGTTGGACTAGGACTTTTTTTGAAAATTCAATGAGAGTATTCACTATCGATGTTTGCCTAGCCGATTCCAAACAACATAACGTGCTCAAATTTAAAACTTCAGAACTCTATAACTTTCCACATAGTAGTTTTTTCAAGCTAAAACCCGCTATTCATTCGTCATGGCGAAGTAATATGCAGATGACAGTTTGAAAACGTCGAGAAACGATACATCACTTATCCAGATGACTGAAGCGGAAAATAAAAAAAATTGATATTATATTAAGGGTAACCAGGTGAAGCTTTGAAAAAAAATGCTGAGTCATTACTATGTTTAGGACTTAGCTTTGGTAGTCCGACTTTTCGAGAGCGCTGCTATAAAACTACATTGTGGTAAAGACTTATGATTACTCCAAAAAGTTTCTTCCTTGTAGTTTTCTCTTCGTGTTCGCATGAGGAACTTCGCCTCTACTAAACTTTTATCGTTGAAAACCAAATCCCTTAATCATCAGTTCATTTGTCCTGGCGTTTTTCCAGTTCACTCTGGTGGCCTAGCATACTGTCTGGATTAGTAATAATTCCTACAATGTCCAACTCATTGATTACAAATCATCGTAATCGAATACTCATCTGATGCACCATTCACAATGATGTGGAAACAATTGGCCTTATGTGGTACTTTTTTGCGCATAAGCAAATCCCAGATCAATCAATGAACAAACAAATGCCGCTCAAGGCAATTACCCAATTTCTGGAAATTGAATTTTCAGTGACTTGACACATTAGGGCGTTTGTAAAATTCGAGTATCACGCTTAAATGATTTCGCTATTTATCAGCGCCTTACAGATTCCTTGGAGCAGGGGTGAGAATCGAGGGCGCAAAGATCACAATTTTACTCTTATGATAAAATTGTTATAACATATCATTGAATGCAAAGATTTTGATAATGTATTTTTGAATATAGTTTTCCACGATATCTGAAAAATGGTGCTTGATAGTGACGACAAATTTCGCGCATTAGGCCTAGTTTCACATTCCGTAAAATACACTGAAAAGAGTACAGGGTCATAATGCAACAGTTAATTCAATCAAACTTGTGAGAAATACACAATTCATAGCTTTTTTTAAATAATTACTAAAACAATACAAAAAAACGTCTGAAGACTAATATTCTGATATTCATCCATTACTAACAAATTTCTTTTCAAAAGTTATTTCAACCTTCTCTGCTCTAACTACTGCGAAATGGTGGCTTTCACTCTAGAAATATTGAATGGAAAAGACGATCTAATTGTCTTTCTAATGATGCCACGCACAAATCGATTGAAGAGTTTTTAAGAAACAAGATAATAAAAAACAAATTTCATCATTATTTATTGTATCAGTTTAGTAAATATTGAAAATATTCATCTTCAACCCTACGATAGCAAAAGCACAGATAAAAAATGTTCTTGGACATTGAGACATTGAAATCTGATCAATAGAAAAAAAGAGCATTCATCTGAGAAACAGATGTTGAAAATACTTTGGGGATCGCAAACTCATAGACTAGAAACATTGCTACCGGCGCCGCGGCGCAGCTATTATGAGTTGTTCATTGGCGAGTTGCAATCTAAACTTTTTTCAAAATTGAGTGCCTCTACGTGGAACACTCGATTTCCGTGCACTTTGTCAATTGTGGAATCGATTGTAAGATGTCCCAATACTGCAACTACTCCAGCTTCATTCGCTACAGGATTTTCAATATCACTTTTTTTATGTAAGACTGACCCTGTTTCTCGAAACCTTGCAATTAATTTCTGCACATAAGTGTGAGTCAAGTGTGCATCTGGATTCTGGATATAATGCATTATAAGACACTGCGGCAGCTCTAGCGCAATCGTTTTTTCTAAAGAATAGCGAACTGGTTCTTGAATAGGGAACCTTATCATTTTATTTGTCATTTTAACAAAACGAATGGATAATAAAATCCAATCATTCCCGCCGTACAGTAAATAATATTATACCTAGTCTAGAAACTTTTTCAATAAGCCCAGCCACTTTTGACACTCTTGATCATCAAGGTCAAAGTTTTTTTCCTTGATTATTTCAATTTTTTCCTTAACCCATCCATTGACATCAACTTGTTCATTCGAATAGGCTTCACAAAGACATCAATTGATGTATTTTCCCAAATGTATCGATTGAAATATCAATTTATGAGGCCACATATTCATATAATGACACAACACGTGCAAAAAAAAACATTTAGAAATATTTCGCAGAATATGTTTAAGCCTCTAAGTCGACCGTCATGTTGAGGAGGCTTTTACCCTCGAATAAAATGAGGTCAAATCGTATTTTATTTCAAATGCCATGAAATTCCGCTCTTTTCATTTGGATTTGGGTATTTTCGAGAAAATTATAACCTATTCCGGTTGACCTTTGAGAAAAACTAGTGAGAATAACGTCGTATCGGAAATTGAATTATTGCAAATTAGATTATTCTGCGTACTGTATGTGGAGCTACGAAAAATATATATAGATTCTTGGAATGTAAGTAATAAATTCCAGAGTCCCGAGGATATCAACTGGCTTTCGAAAATGGTACTCTGATGATGAATGTCGAAGTGGCAATACTGTGATGTAAATAAGATGTCTTTCCATTTCCCTCGTATCTTGTTCGTTCTCCAAGTAATCAAGAAGACTACACCGATTACTATAAGGTCATTTCATTGAATACAGTGGCGTGGAGAAAATCCCTTTTTATTTCTTCTGGAATATCAAACCAGGTTTATGACACTCTCTGTATCAATTTTTGTCAAAATTGGAAAATCAATTACTTGGGTGATGACGAATTCACGCCGAATATTTAAATTTGACATACATTGATTGGTAGTTGACTTTAATAAAAATAAATAAAAAATGAAACCCCTCTAAAAAGTACGCCCATGAGTTATCATAATTCATACCCCGAGGAAAATGTGACCCATACCCATACCACAAATGAACAATATCGTTCAAGAAACCACTAAGATAAGTGGGACACCCTGTATGTGAAGTATGAAGAATAAAACGCTGACACGTTCTAGCATTCCTCCAATATGTGAAAGGGTTTTCCCTCGGATTCTCCCATCAGAAAGTGAAGCTCAAATATCACTTCGTAGCCTTGAAAGAGATTTACTCTACAGCCTCGTCTATGATTCAGTGGACATGGGGCCCAATCCTCGAGTTAGGGAACAACGCTCCCTCAAACTTGATAAAAAGGAGAATATTTTTGAGGAAGCAAACGAGTTCCCTTCGGATGATTTTCTCCATCCCTCCCTTTCCCAGACTTCCGCTATTCTTGAAACGTGGGAGGCTTTAGTTAAGTGGAACTGTCAAATTTCCGCTTGCCAAACGGGAATCATATGCTAGCATCTACATTGTATTTGTGTTCAAAGTCACGCTCACGCCAAATTCACTGTCGATGGTAGCATATGATTCCCGTTTGCCAAGCGGAAATTTGACAGTTTCACTTAACTCTACGGACTCAAGTAAATAGAACAGACTTCTATCAAAAATCAGGAAAACATTTTTATCCCACTTTCAAGAATAGGCATACATTATTTGTACTACTACTTTAATCCCAGGGAGCGTTGTTCCCTAACTCGAGGATCGGGCACATGGATAACAAGTCATGAGCCTAACGAGGAAATGAGAAAGTTTCCTTGTAGAGAAATCATGCCAGTGTTAACGAATCTATCGCGTTCTAGCAGAACTGTTATGAAATCATCCGAAATGAAGACACTGTTAACGATAATCCGGGATATGAAAAGAGGTTTTCAATAATCCAGCAGCCAATGGTAGAGAATAGCAGTCCTGGTCAAGGATGAAGGCATTACTCATCCTATTTTCTGTTGATTATTGTCAGTTGAAGAATATGACGAAGGAAGAAATCAGATTCCTTTTAATGCTAGTATACTAGACAAACGTCCAAGGTAGAAATGGTTCCAGAAGATAAGAAGTCCTCACTTTTTTCGAAAGTGGATTCTGTGCTCCTATGAAGAGGTGTGGGTTCAGGAAGACAGCTGCTGAGAAATTATCCTGGCCTTGGCCCTGACCTGATGAACGATCATATCACGTGAATGTGCTATACAGAACCAATGTAGTTTTCACCTCATTATAGAGATCATCGATAGGCGTCCAAGTGTATTAAATTTGTGATCGGCAAAACATTCTCATTGGTAGACTTTTTCAAAAAATTGAAACAACGCCACATTGGGTGTGTCGTGTGTCAGATTTCAGAAAAAAATGAATGGATGAAATGAATTGCTAAAACTATTGGAGAAGCAAGGAAACGGTTCTACTAGGTCAACTGCCAAACCACTGTTAAAAATCCTCAATCCGTGTTACCACCAATGGATCACTGAAAAGCCCATCAGCTCTTTAAACAGAAATTTGAATTTTTGTTTGAGAGAATAGTCCTCGGTCCTCGACATCATTGTATTGTCACCATATATTCATAATAGTCCTAGTCCAAGAAAATTGTTAACATGTAAAAATAGTAAAATGTATTGAACCAGCAGCCAATGAACCGATTACATAATAATATTGTATATTTTTTTAATGTGATGCCAATGTCATTTTACTTCTTTTTTCATTAATCGATCAATAAACTAAAATATTATCACAAATCATGGATTCTAGTTTTACCGGAATAATATGCATTGCTACGACTTGATCTTTTTTGTACTTTCTTTTTTGTGCGTATCAGATTGGATTTCTTTTGTCGTGCTCGCATAAGCTTTTTTGTCTCGTTTTCTTCATAATGTAAACACAATGAATTAGAGGTGTCACCTACAATACACACGTATGGAATATCAACAATCTAGGCATTCGGACCAGACAAACCCGCTTACTTTGCCAGAGCTGTTCTAATGAATGATTCCTATGTAAATCTTGTTGCTGAATCTGAGTTTGCTACTTCCCAACATAATTTATCTGAGCAACGTTGAACATTATTTCAAGAAGAAACACTTTTCTCTCCCGAATTTGACACTTTGCCATACAGGGTGTCCTCGATAAAAGTGTCCAACTCAAAAAACGGACAAGAGAATCCTCGTTTAAAGAATTGCGTGATGGCTCATCCCCTTGATTTGAATCATCTAACTGTTGAAGTTCATTTATCAAAATAAAAAAAAATGGAAGAGGTTTCAAACTCGACAGTTATAATAAGGGTCGAGGGCACGTGCGGCTCGTCATGAAGGAGAAAAAAAACGAGATTTTAAGAACTAAATAACAATTTTATTTCGAATAATGGTGCTATTCCACTATTTTCGTATAGCCCAGACTCCCACAATAGTGAAAAAATATCGTTATCTATCAACACAAGCCTCCGTCGCCTCTAGCATCTTCTTCTACGTTGCATAGTCACAGCTCCCTCACTCGTTCTCTCAGTCTGTCACAGCCCATGTGTGTATGCATTCGGCGCCTGAGTCAAATGCATTTTCGCTATGGAAATTTGTCGGTATTCGGGAAATCGCCCGATATAAAGGCGCGACCGTGCGCTATTCGAATACACACTAGGGAAGCGTTTTCACTTTTTCAGCTGTGTGTCAAAACTGGTTCATCAATTGCGCTGATTGTATTGATATCTTAGTTCAAACCGTGGTTCAAAACAAATACATCTAGTGAGGTGGTCTTTTTTTAACGTTAGCGTAATTGAAATGTTTTTTTACGAAACACTATCAAACTATTGATTTTGCTAAAGAAATAAGTATGTAGGTATATCGGATTTTAAATTTGGTTTGTTCTGAGTTTATGTGAATCTGATTTTGAGGTCCCAAACCTCAAGTAAATAACCATTATTGGTGTGGATCCCTATTGGTATTGAACAACCATACCTACTCTTCACGAGCCGCCACTGGTCGACGGACTTCCAAAAGTAAGGTAGAGGATGTTAACATTGACTCTTATGAAAGATGAATGAGTGTTGCGATTGTCCCTGGATATTATATTGGATCTTCCAAAAATTCAATGACAGAATTCAAAATTGATCATCTTTTTGAGTTTTGATTTTGAATGAAGATTTTGAAAAGAATAGAAAATGCTTCACAATGTTACTCTCAACTACTTTGTGGAAAAAGCTGAGGTTTGGACTGCGCTGTCCAAGCCTTGATGCTGTTTTCATAGTATCACCCAGACAACCCGAGACCAAAAAAGTACGGGAATATGGAGGAGATATTCACAAATAACGACATCTGACGAGACGGAGCGAGAAATCACGAGGTGAGACGAGTTCTTTTTCCATACTCTCGTACTTGTCTTGGACTTGGTCTCGGACATGTCTCGGAGTTTCGGATTGTCTCGGCGAAAGTGGGGAGACGGCATCAAGGCATGAACTGCGCAGTGCAAACCTTGAGGATTTCACTTCACAGTGAAAATTCGTGTAGATATAAAGAGTGTTCAATAAAAAATACGATCAAGTCACCTATGGATTGCGATTGTTTCAAAAAACGTATGTCTTGGCTAACATCGCAATTATGACACGACATCCACTTTCCAATCGTCACAGATGCCATGATGCCAAACCATTCAAACTAGCCACGACCTACGTTCATGACAGAAAAAGAAATCCAGAGGTGACTTGATCGTATTTTCTATTGAACACTCGTTACTATATATAGGGAGTTACTTAATAATATGTCACAATTTCAAGGGGGAGTTCCTGGATAAATTTTGAGTCGAAAAGGTCATATAAACTTGGGTCTAAAGAGAAAAATTTAAAAAAAAAAAAAAAATTGAAATAAAAATTTAAAAAAAAAATAAAAAAGTGTGTTCCTCTACCATAATATCCTGTGGCAGAATTCAGTTCAATATCTCAAACCGTCTTTGGAAAATGTATTAAAAACTGAAAATATCTGTATCTTAAAAACCAAGCATTTTAAGACTCAAGTCTATATGAGCTTTTCGACTTAAAATTTATCCAGGAACTTCTCTTTATAATGATGACATACCATTAAGTAACACCCTGTATATGTAGTGTTATTTTATTCTGAGTGTTTGTTTTTTGTTGAATTATGAGTTTATTTATCGTTATATTATGTGTTTTAGATGGTTGGATAGGCGGCTTGTGGGAATTATTACACTTTAAAGTAGTTTTGGATCATTGTCGAATGTTGAAAGTCAGTGTTAGATTGTAGAATCAACTAAAAGTCGATAGACGTAAAACTATTGAGAAAGCCAAGATTGATCTACAAATACCCTGACGGAGTAGTGTACGTGATACGTGGAGACCATTATCTGCTAAAGTGATTTATTGGTGCCAGACGTAGTAGACGATTCCCTTCCTTGCTCATCACCCATTGAACCATTGGACGAATTATATGTTGATTTCGAGCAGTCATTTTATCAAGAAACCTAGACGTCTACATATATTAAACTCTATTATCCAAAGATATCATTGTACATTTTCAAAAATGTTATGGAACATTTTCCAAATTCCGCACGTTCTATTCATAAAATCTTAATTGAAAGGGTTATAGAATGTTGCCCTCTGGCAACTCAAAAACAAACAAAAAATACCTGTGAACTGGAGAAGGCTACTGAGATTGAAATAAACAACTTTTTTTACTGTCGTTCTCATAATAAAAATGCAAGTACTTCACGTGTAGGTCTCATTAAAATTCTATTAAATGACATTATTGTAAATTTAAAAAAAAAAAAAAAAAAATACCAAAGTTGTATGTATTTGTTTTGATGAAAATCAAATCATTTGAATTTTTCAAAGAATAATTGCCGCAGTGCACTTGAATTTTATTGATACAGCCAGCGTGAAATTCTAAAATATTTTTGTTGGCAACATGTTAATTATCTACAATTGAAAATCAAGAAGCATTATAAGGGCTTTACTAATAAATCTTCGAAATTGTTGTTACTGACTAATGCCAAATTACCTACTCTAGATATTGAGTTTTTGGGATGTAGTGGATGTGTCCAATTTCAAAATGATTACTTGGAATACTTTGAGAGGAATTGAATGATTTTTAGAAAACTCTGAATTAAACAACGCCTTAACATGTTTCTATTTGTGAGGTAATTGAAGCAAAACCTATTCTTATAAAATAATTGGGGGTAACATGTATCAATGTAGTTCACAGATCAGATATCACGAGCAGTTACATAACACTGATATATTAACTGTAATCGTAGATCGATTCATATGTATATCGTTTTAACCCCCAATCTTCAATATGAAATCATCAATCAATTAAGTACTGAGTGAATTCTAGAGATAATTGATCAGTGTCAGGCTGAGATTAGCTAGTAATATGTATTCATCACCATTTAAAACGTTATTGCAGTCCATGATTAAAAAAAGAAGTTATAAATTATTGTATACATGTATATATCAGTACAGAATAACACTAACCTTGTGAGTATATTGTGTCATAATTCACTGGACAAAAACTGGTGATCTGCAGAGGACACTCGGCCTCATCTTCCGCTATATTCTGGATAGGTTTTGTTTGCCAGCTGGATTCTGGATGAGGAATGGGACGGTCATGCCGTGGCACGGTAAGCGGCACAATACTGCCGATTGAGGCAGTGCGCAACGGGTTCGCTATCGACCTAGAGAATGCGGACGGCTCACAGTCAATCTCGCTTGATTTTTGATATATTATATCAGCGTCATCGAAATTATCATTTTTAACGAAAAATTATTACCGCATGACAAATAAGTGCGACCAGTGACCATTTATATCGTGTAGTAACACTGCCATTAAATAAACAAATATTATCGAGGAATCATTATGTTTGAGTATTCAAATTTCCAATTCATATTTGCAAAATTCACAACAGCAAAGAACATATTCACTCAACAAGCTTCAGTATCTTTCAAAGGCACTTTATCAGCGAAAATATTCAATTACGAACATAGGTGGTGTGGGATTCCCATCTTGCGTATGTAGTCACTAATCCTCCCTCAAAGGTTCTGTGGTTCACTTAAACAATCCCAATGTACCCTTATCAGTTTTACTTACAAAATCCAGCTTCGTTCTCAAGCTTTTCTTATAAAAATGATTTGACTTGGTCTGGTTTACACTCTTCCAGGGCTGTTTTACTTGTGGCGTTGTACGCTTTTTTATATTGTATAGAAGTAGGTGTTTCGTCAAGTTCGTCAAATCATTATGCTTTTCCACAGGTGAAGTATCAACAAATCCTTGGCCGCTTCAGGCAAAGAATGCTATCCCAGTGATCCTTTTGCTGTAATGTAATCAAATCCAGTTGATCAGATTTTTCCTGGACAATTCTCCACTGATTCCACACACGTGCCTCTGGTCCCATTAGCACGGTACCGGCATTTCCAGCAGTGAATTGATTTTTCCTCCTCGCTTTTTCTCTTCTTCCAGGAAAAGATTGAGTTTGTTCAGTACTGCGGCTAGTGTTGTTACATCCCTTAGACATTCTAGTACTCCCTTGATGCATCCAGTGCCTCGATTGCCCCTTGATTATGGATGATGATTAGGAGTGAATTTGTAAGATTGCTTTTCCTCATACTCACAATAATTCCAATTTATATGCTTGGAGGTCACTGATCTCTGTTTAGGTTCAGAACCTCTTGTCATCCATGTCAAGAGAACCCAGATACGCGAATCTTTGAAATTTCTCTTGTTTCTGGTTATTGGATTTCTCAATTTTTATCCTTTTCAAGGTGAAGGCCTTTTTGACATAATATCCTCTAGATTTTGTCGCTTCTGACTGACAGACACCCAGTGTTTTATAACTTCTGACATATGTAATGATGTCTGATTTTAAAGAGTGATAACCCTACGAAGGGGAAATTGAAGAAAAAAAATCGCATGAACGAAGAAGAATATATGTTTCACCTACTATTCTCGAGCTCTAGATATGGTTTACCTTTAGCTTTGTGCAACAAAACCTTTGATTATTGATTCAATCATAAAGCTGAAGATCTCAAAGATCTCTGGAAGCGGAATTTTCAAAAAAAATTATCATGAACTGTCCTAACGAGGTGTGCTATGTGGTTCACATTAATTTGTCTTGGTCCAGTCTCAAACAACTGAGAGTGGATCATTGAGGAGGATTATGCTCTTCACTCCACTAAGGAAGTTATTGAGATAATAAAGTTAAAAAGATCTCCTTGAAGTTATAGAACAAAATACTATAGAAGAAACTTGACTGTCGAAACAATGAAGAAGAGGTGAAAGTCTTTTGGATTCTTTGATCCCGATGTACTTGAGGGAGGTCAAAATATCCCTTGATGGAACTTTCGTCAATCCCACTGAAGAAACGATAGTTTCATTTTGCCTGAGAGAGTCTGAAGACACGGTCGTTAATGTTCTTTCAAAGGAAAAAAACTGAGTTTTCCATTGAACTGCAGGCCTAAATAGCCTCATCAGTTCTGTACAAAAACTTAGAGTAGGTATCAATCCTGATAAATTCATATTTGCGATAATCATACAAAATATTTTACAATTTAGACTTGTCTTTCTTTTTTTTATTATAATTCTTCATGGATAGTCAAATCCCAGTGATAACATCAAACATCAGACTTGCTCCAATCCCTGACTCAAGCAAAGGCATTTCAAAATCTATGGAATACACTTTAGTTGGGTCGCAAAAAATTGTGGCTTTGTCGTGAAAAAGACGGAGGTAGAGAAAACTCCTATAATGGACAATTTGCATACATTTTCAAATGACTTGGAATTTCATATACGTATTCTAGACAATATTAGAAAGTCATCAGTGAATTTTTTTTTTGCCAAAATACCCAAAAATACACTAAATAAATAAAAAAGAAAATGCGAATTTCACTGTATGATCGGAAACGAAGAGGGGCCATATTACCCTCCCGAGAGAAAGAGAGTCATCTCAGTCAATACGCCAGACGAAGATAGATAATGTATTCTGTGAGGTAGTGGATGTTGATTGGCGCTCTTTAATCGGTGATTACTACATCAATAGAGGTCGTAGGTTGATTTTTCTAACATCAATAGCATCAGTACTCACTAATCCTTATATTTTTCATATTTCCAAAGAATGTGCAAATTGTCCATTGCTTCGACCAACCAGATTTGTGACAAAAACTGGCATATTTATTCTATCGACTTAAAAACCCGAATGCCTCAAATTTGTCTCTGAAAGGGCAATAATATGGAAAAATCAAGTCGTATAAGAAAAAACATGAAAATTGATTGGAGAGAGTGTAAATATTGTTTTCCAAACTTACTCTCTTTCTCTCAAGACTTGATATCTTTTCACGAACTAGCTTTTGAAGATCTCGAAATAAATTCTTAAATTCTCTGCTGAAGTAAATATCGGAACTTTTTTCATGGATTCAAGGACTTGCTCAGGCTCCATCAAAAGTTTCAAAAAAACGGAGTCACAGTGGGCACTCCCAGGACAATAGCGTCAAAAATCCGCTTGTTCCACTTTGGTGGACTTCCGAATAAATTTTTCCAACTCCAAGCTCAATGACTTCAAGCTTTATTATTCTCTTTTGCAGCTGTACATTCAATTATCGTGGAGCCAAATATGAGAGCGGTGGTGTCAAGCCTAATCTCACCCCTTGACAGCATTTGTAGAGATCACATAACTCACCTGTCAACGTATTTTTTTTTTATTTTCTTTGATCATATTATTCTCTTTTTTACTCCCTTAGTCTCCTTCATGCGCCCAGATTTTAGTTGTTTTTTTTTGTGGAAAAAAGTAGTAACACAACACTAGTACAACAATACTGGGTGATTTCTGTCAGTGAGTCATGTTTTCGAGAAATGATGAGGGACTTCGAAATAATTATTTTGAGTAGCACACTATGGGTCAAAAATGCCTCTTACGCAAGAAATCCATAAGGTTTTGGCAACATCTCCAGAGATTAATAGCATGTCGTGTCACTCAGCTGCTGTAGGTAGAAGATTCAATTGTTTGGGCATGTACAGTTTGTACAGTGTGAAGGTTTCCAACTTCCTGCGCGTGATGTTTACGAACGAGTGTGATGAAACAACAGAAATCGACAGACGCGTGGCACTCCTCAACCTGCTCAAGTCGAAAGATGTATCAAGGGGGCAAAGGTAAGACTGTATAAGACTGTGATCCGATCATCAACTTTATATAGATGCGAATCTTGGATCTTCACGAAAAAAAATGAGAGGAAGTTGCTAATATGGGGGAGAAATATTCTGCGTAGGATTCGGGGATGACAAAAATTGAAACACGGATGTAGAGAAGGAGAACCAACCAGGAACTGAAGGATCTTTAATGGAAAGCCCGACACAGTGAAATATGCCAAGGCTCAAAGAGTCAGATGGCTGGGCCATGTTACCTGTATGGAAGGAGGAAGCTTAATGAAAAGAGCCCTTATGGAAGAAGTGGTGGCAAGGAGAAGGAGGGGAAGACCCAGAAAAAATGGTTTTGGTATAAAGCTGTATTTAAGTTTGACATTTTTCTCAATATCAAGGTACTGTGAATTCATATCACTGAACTATTTTGATTGATAGAGTTTAAGCCGATTTTATAAAATTATCCGCCACTACCTAATCAATATTATGAAGAGAAACTGGTGAAGAAACAAAAGCAAATGAACAAAAAAAAATGTCTATTCAATTAAAAGTTTTAGTTCAAATCAAACCTTGACAAAACACACCATAGTTTTGTCAAGGTTTGATTTACACTTCTGTCCAACTACATACCTCACTTTATTTTGGTTGTCTTCAAATGTTCATTTTATAGTTTCTTAGCGTATTTAAATTATTGTGATGAATGATATAATGGTTATCGTCCTCATACGTGAATGAAAGTTGTGATATTGGGATAAGGAGTGGTTTAGCAAAATTCCTCATTTAAAATTTGCTAACGTTTCGCTTGTGGCGTTTTCATCAGGGCTTATCTCACAGAGTTCACTTGTCGAGATGAAAAAAGCTTTGATAATTCGTTTATGGAGACGCAAGAGAAAAGATACAAACAATCAGGGTACTGGCCGTTCCAGCTTTTAATCAAAATAAGTATTTGAGCCATTATTTTCCAGCCCTTTACAGACAAAAGTAAAAAAATGAACTGCTAGCTTCTAATATTTAAAATAATTTAAACAAGTCTTGAGTCTAACCTAAATGATACAGAGTTACAGAAAAGGCTCCACAAATTCTTGTCTTTTTTCTTAGATCTTTTTTCAATTGAATTATTGTTGTGACAACCAGGATACACTTTTTCTCCAGTGAGCAAAAGTTATTAGCAGGAAAAAAATGTGGACTTCTGTTTCTCACTCGTTCTATATGCTTTTTCGGTCTGCTGAATCCAAATCTGAGGTTTGCGACCTTGCCAAGCGTCGGCTTCACAACGAAAATGGCAGAAAACCTAAGAGTTGCAGCACTCCTTTCAGTTTTTCAAGGAGAAGACAGATCCACAATTGATGCAATATTCAAAGTCAAACATATAGCAGAAACGTCCCTAGAATTCGATTAACCTGCATACATGTGCTTCGTCGATATGACTTAAGCTTTTGACAGAGTGCGCTTAAAAGTTGCCCTGGAAATGATTTGAACAAAACGGCTAAACCATAATGTGATACACGAAATGCAGAACAGAAATCAGAGAAGAGCACATTACAACTTAGGATGTAGACGTAAACACAGGAAAAAGACAGCGAGACTCACTCAGCTCCTTAATAATGGATCAAATATTTCTTGAGCCCATATTTCCAGGTATCCTTGTTTTTATAAATATCGATGACGTGATTCCACTAGCACTCTCGTTGCTGATAGAAGGTCCAGGAATTTGGGGGGCAAAACATCACTTCATTTAAAATATTTTTTGTCAATGAGAATTGAGAAGCCATGTTTCCGAGCACTATTTCATTTCAACGGAACAAACTTTGATAACTTCAACTTGTGATAGGACGTTGTGATGATGAAAATATTCAAGTCGCTTGACAATGATAATCCGATTCCAAGTCTAGTTCTATTGGAAGCATGGTTCTCATTGAACGAATGTCATCCAATTCGAAAGCGATTTCAAGTTGACCGATAAAAATCTCTTCGTGACAACTAGTCTTTTAGGCCATCTCAACAACGGGCATCGTGGCGATTTTTGTTGAACAACGGGTCGAATTTCGGGATGTTGAAGAGGAATGGATAATTTGCACAATATTTTTTGGAAATGTGAAAAATATAAGGATTAGTAAGTACTGATGCCATTGATGTTCAAAAACTCAACCTACAACCTCTATTAATGTAGTAATCACCGATTAAAGAGCGCCAATCAGCATCCACTACGTCACGGAATACATTATCCTTCTTCGTCTGGTGTATTGATTGTAAAAGCTCTCTCTCTCGAGAGAGAGGGTGATCAAGCTCCACCCGGTTTTCGATCAAACAAAGAAATTCGCGTTTTCTTTTTAATTTAGCTAGTATATTTTAGAGTATTTTGGAAAATTTTTTTCGCCGATGACTTTCAAATTCAAATATTGTCTAGAATACGTATATAAAATGTCAAGTCATTTGAAAATGTAAACAAATTGTCCATTATCTGGAAGAACAAATACTTAAGTACGGAAAGCAAAGTCAAGATATAAAACGGCAGTGAGATATATCATTACATACGCAGCAGAAACAAGACTAGATACAAACTAATCTCTACAAAAGATGAGAACAGCTTAAATGAAGACCCTAAAAAGTATACAAGGCAAAAATCTATATGATAGAGTACAAAATAGGGATATCAGAATACAATGCGGGATAGAGGACGAATGAAGATTGGTGGGACAAAGAAGACGATTCTGGAACAAGCACATAAAAAAAATGGAATAAAACAGACTCGTCTAAAACGCAAAAATGAATAATCTTGTAGGAAAGAGACCACATGGAAGACCATCAAAGCGCTGGAGAGAATGATGGACCTCATCCTGCGTCTGCTAATGAATATGTATCCATATAGGAGAGAAGAAGAAGAAGTACACCTCAAAACTTAAGCAGTTTTTGATGAGAACTATGAAACACCAAATAAAAGTAGAAAAAAAAATTCTACAAATAATTCGTATAATTACTTTAAAGTCTGGACATAGATCTTGTCTTGGAATCAAGACAAAATCTTGATATTGTCAGGAAATTGGCGAGCCCTAGACAAACCTCAGATTCGAATTCAGCAGAACAAAAAACATATAGAACCAGGATCACTGAATTTAAACACACAAGTCGTCCTCTATTCTAAAAAAAAAAAAAAAGATCCCTAAACCAGTTAAATATAGCTAACATCCCATAGAGTCAGGATGTAATTCGACAAAAGGAGCCTGCTGCATATGTCAAAAAAAAGTCTCAGCCTAGATCAAAAAGCGCATTTTTCTCCTCAACCCAGGCTGTACAAAAGCACAAAGATCAAGGTAAATTTTAAACACAACATAATGTCAATTCTCACATACCCTGGCCCTCATGTAGTAGTGTACGAATCTGGAAATTTGATGGATCGGAGATCCTTAAAAGTAAGTAGGCGTATCCGGATCTCGGATATTTTATCCGGACCCCGTATATGAATCCGGATTGTTGACGTCGAAAAATACGGATATATATCAGATCCGAATTCAATCCGGATCTGATGTACACCACTCCATGAGTACATTCACACAGGAAGCAACTAACAGCGTTTGGAACAAGAATCCATCAGGCCATCATCAAGTCACCAATACAGGTCTTGCCCAACTGAATTTGCGATCAATTTTTTTATATTGCGATTCATTTCCCAGTAAAAATGTTTCGTGTCTTTTTTTTGTCTGATGGAAGATATAGTGAAGGGACACCCTAGGTTCTCTCATTTCCAAACTTTAAATCAAGTCGAATTTCTAATTCCCTTCCATTCTCCCGATGCGGTGATCGAGACAAAGCCAACCAATTCATTATTGTGTGGCACTGGCGTATCGACTACATCAAATTCGTATGCAGCCGTGTCTTTGTTATCCATTTTCTGGATTATGTCCCAGGCTGTCACCAGAATGTGTTATTTCGAATGGCACGCGCTAACATATGCGTACTTTGTTATTCTCTGCACGTATTGCGTTCCGGAACGTGATTCATATTTGTTTGAAATCATTTTCACTGTTCAGTAGTTTTTATTGAAGCGAAAATTAAATGGATGAACGAATATAAATTGGAATTGATATTGTTCTATAGTGAAATCAATGATGAATTTTTTGATAGCAGTACATTCTCTGTGAAATAAATGATAAGCGTAGACTAAAAGATATTTAGGTCAATTCCTTGTCAGTTCAATACCAGCGTATTCTCCATAAAATTGGATTCAGGTCAACGCTTCAAGAGAACATTTCTCTCTGGCCTCTACGAATAAACAGTGTCGGTGATTTTACAGCGGAACTCTGAAAGAAAATTAAGGTCGTGGAAAATGTCAATATAAAATGTTGTCTAGAAATTACATCTAAAGTCATAGCCCGAAAATTGAATTTAAATCGATTCTTCTCTCAGCCTCAGCCTCAGCATTCTCAGTTTTGTTTTTCTCAGTAAAACATGAATTTGATGAGTTGCAGATGAATCTGTTCACTTTCAAGCAAAAACAATATTTCGTAGGATTTTGACCTCTCTATATACAAAAACTAAATTTTCAAATACCATTCTTGATACTTTTTGCAACTAATATTTTCTATTGATAGTGACATTTTTGTGGAATCCAGTACATACTGATGTGCGGAACAGGATTTGCTGGGGAAACTTTTCCTCTTGGGAAGCTTGCAATGGTCTTCCATGGCCAACCGGTACTAAGGGCATTATGCACACCAAAGATGAATCGCTCACCGGTCCAGTAGTGCAGATGATGTGCATCCCCTGGGAGAGACAGACTCACTCACACCCTTGAATTTTTCAGTTCATAGTACAGATATCACTTAAGGTATGGAAAACTTGGTGTAATTCGATCTATTTCAGGTGGAATCTTCGGCAGTGTTATCCAGGAGTTGAAGGACAAGTTTGTTTATTGCCTAGTTCTTGCAAACGGGGTAGATTTCAGGTCAGGAACCTTCGAATATATGTTGTGATTGTTTTTAATTTTGATAAAAATAAACCGTTCAAATCAATTTGTTCAATCATTGTTCCGTCATTTTGAAATAAGACACCTAAATTCGGAGAACTCGGCTTAAAAAGATCTAGGGTGTGTCATTTAAATCAAAAAAGAATTCGAGTTCTTATCAGCTCACTCCTTATACTTACATAGAAGATTTTATACCTGAATGATCTGGAGTTGTTTGTTACAGAGCATACCAATTGTAGTTAACAAAATAGGTATTAAGCTGTTTCCGAGATATTACCCCTACTTTTGCATACCCTGTATATATAAGCACTGTAAACAAACAAGCTTTACCTAGCACAGAAATCAATGGCGGCGGTTAATTGATAGACGAAAATGTATGCTTAAAATCAATTCAAATTAGTTTCAATAGCTATAAATTCTATCACTGCACCATTCAAAGCAAACTTAAAATGTCATCATAAAGTAGGATTGAAACAGTCAAACCTAGCATTTCATCAATCACTAATCAGTTTCGCAAAACCAATTATTATTATCATTTTATCCATCCAATTCCCCTTGAATTGCTGACATTTTTGGTTTGGTCGCGATTCTGGATAAAACCGCTATGGACGAGATTAAAACAAAAAGGATTAAACTGGACCCGATTGCTTTTAAGCAGATTGGATATTTGCTAATGGTATAGAGTTTTAATTAAAAGTTGCTCGCTTACATAGTGTAATTAAAAGGTAATTCAATCTGATAGATAGGCAGAGTGCTTGTTTGTGATCCACGATTTAATTTATAGATCCCAACTTTTAATAAGACAGAAGTTCAAGCCATGAATATGAAAAATGATCTTTGCTTTAGAAAAGATAAAACCTATGAACTGCACCGTGAAACATAAAATATGATGAAATAATTAGGAAAACACTTTTTAAAGAGTTATGGTCAAAGTCCTAACTGTATTGATACAAATCATTTTCGAGAAGTCTACTTGAAAGTGTACCAAAGTATCTTACCAAAGAACTTCTACAAAATTGAAGACATTCAACCTGCTCTGGCCATGATATCGGAAATGATGTTTGAGTTTGAAATATGAATATTCAATTCCTGTAAAAATTCTCAATGTATGGGATCAAGTAGATATATTTCACAGTTTAAAAAATCCGACGCCTATCGAGAGCTGAGCACCGCGACGCGTCGAAAATATAAATCGATCGCAGGGACTTTGAAATCACGCGCATGATAAAGTACATGTTATTTATAAACTTTCGTGTTATTCACTCGAATTCGTTTATCTTACTCATTTCTGAGTTTATACCGATTTCTAGTTAACATGTCTTGATTGACAAGAAATGCGATTACGGATGATGATACAAGAATACTAGTCTCAATTTATCTAAAAACTAATCAGTATGAGGAGGAGTGATTATTTTTCAAAGGTTAAAAAATTCGAAGGCTATAGGAGCTAAGCGTCGCGACGTGTCGGAAATATAAATCGGTCTCATGGACTTTGAAATGACGCTCATGCGAAAGTACATGTTATTAGTAGGTTTTATTGATATTTACTGGAAATTATTCATTGTCCTCCTTTCTGAGTTATACCGGTTTTAATTAAACATTTCTCAATCGACAAAAAAAGTGATTACGGATGATTTATACAAGACTTTTTTGTCAACCAAGAAATTTTTAGGTACTGAACCAGTTTAGATCAAGAATGATCAAGATAAATGGGTTCAAAAAGTTTATGAATAACTTCCGCGTGCGCGTAATTTCAAAGACCCTTCCCGCATTCGATTGATTTTTTTGACGCGTCGCGACTCTTAGCTGTAGGCGTCGAATTTTTGGAACCTTGATGAATATCCACTTGGCACCATACACTGAACACTTCTTACCAAAATTATTGAGACTAGCATTCTTGTAAAAATAATCCGTTATCGCATTTTTTGTCAATCAAGGAATGTTTGCTATAAACTCGTATAACTCAGAACTGTATCAGATAAATGTGTCCGAGTAAATGACAAAAACGTACATAAATATCATGTACTTTCGTATGGACGTGGTTTCAAAATTCCTGCAATCCATTTATATTCGCGACGCTTGGCTCTGAGTAGGCGTCGAATTATTTCAAATTTGGAAAATATCTACTTAACCCTATATATTGACTCCTTTTTACAAAAATTGAGAATAGCTGTCTTGTAAAAATCATCCGTGATCGCATTTTTTGTTAATCATGAAATGTTTACTATAAACCGTTAATACTCAGAACTGATCAAGATGAATGAGTTCGACTAAATAACAAAAAAGTTTATAAATAACACGTTCTTTTGCATGCGCGTAATTTCAAAGTCCCTGCAATCGATTAATATTTTCGATGCGTCGCGACGCTCCACTCTTGTTGGACATCGTTTTTTTTTAACTGTAAGAAATAACTTCTTGAGCCCATACATTGACTACTTTTAACAGAAATCAAATATTTCTATTCATTTCCAAGATATTGGCGTGCGGAGTTTTGAGTGAAAAACCCAGTATACTGGACTCCCCTCATTATTGATTACATTGTTTAGCGTTTTTGTATGGATTCGTATGATACAAGTTTTTTCAGAAAGTATTCAACCATATCTTTTTTATATCAGTAATATAATAATACTACATTATGATATTAGCATATATATGTAGATACTCCGAGAAAGGCAGAAATTCATCCAGGATAACAGAGGGAAAAAAATAGAATAATAATGATTTAGTGGTATGCACTTTGAAGAGGAATAAGCGTGATCATATCTTGTTTGTTTAAATATCATGGTATTTTACCAACCCTGAAATTTTCCAGTCAAAAAAGTTCAAATCTTGTTTGATAAGTGTGCACAAATTTCTAATTCATTATTTAATTTCAATGTACTTGACCTCCTACATGCATACCAAAACGATGTTGTGTAAAATTCAATAGTTCCATTAACTCCACCCACCTTTCCATATTTTCCTTACCGATAAAAATATTTCCGCAACACCGTTATATAAAACTTGATCCGAAAATTATACAAAAAAATATCGCTGTAGGTTCTCATCAAGTAAGTTTATTCGAAGTAATTAATTATAACCTATCATTCCAAATAATCAAATCTCTTCACAACTGGAGAGTTAGTGATGCACACCTATTTATGAAATGTGAATAACAATTATTATTTGACCTTAAGAGTACCGACCAACATTAACGTAATACAGGATAAGTTAGGGAAATGGGACCACATTAGAAAAATATTGGTTTATCCTGTTCCATGTTTTCAGGAAGAAGTTCTGTATTCAGGGGATATCAGAAACGCGGAACAAGGTCAATTTTCTAATCGACACCCAATTTTTTATCACATTCTTGATTTTTGCATAAATTTCTAGACTAGACAGTTTTTATATGAATAGCCGTATCCTCACGATTAGATTCAATGGTTTTGAGAATATTAACATCTGAACAACTTTAAAGATTTATTCAAGTACCTTAAAAGAGAAATAGTTCAACAATATCCTTGAACGTTTCCAAATTAACTTACTTCAATCCATCGCCCCGAAGAAGCTGTTTTCATTGAAATAGTTTGTTGAACTATCTCCACAACCTCAGTATTTTATGGAGAAAACGACATAGTTTACAGTGTTAAATGGAAAGTTCATTATGTTGTTCCTTTATAATGATGAAACTTTATTTCGAATTCGCTGATATGATGTAACATTTCTAATATTACTGTGTGGAGTTCCAGTGGATTTTCTGACATTATAATCACTGGAAGTCTATACTTAAGTAGAGGAATATTATCTGTTCTTCTTTACTCATTTACTAGATTAAAACGGCATAAAATTGTTTTTCAATATCCTTCCAACTAGATTGTACCAATATGGCTTCAAAGATGTTTCTAGACATAGATTATGCATGGGATCAATGACATCCAGTACCTATGCCCAGTGTTCGGGGTGTCTCTGAAGGATCAGTTCTAAACCTAGTGTTCCTTCTACTTTGTCATTGATTGTGATGTTGGTCTTCAAGAGTGAATTTACTATTTGTATGATTTCATGACAAAGCTTCATGCATAAAAAAAACAAAGTAAAAACTAGTGTCATATATCAAAAGTAAAAATCAGAAATTGGATATCTATTTGATCAAGCGAATTTTGTTGAAAGTTCCTTTGCAACTATTCCAATAAGTTATAATGAACGTGACGACCATTTTCAAGCATATTGCCATCAATGGATATAAATTTAAAATTTGTATAATCGAAACCACCTGCGCAAGAAGCTCTCAATCTAAATTGAAAATCAGATTCCGAACTCTTGAGTCTCACAAGAAACATTTGTGGCGTTTCACCATTATCTTGAGCTTAGATATAATGTCTATAAAACGTGCTGAGAATGCGATAGTCTCTTTTCGCAAATTTGTAAGATATACTTAAGTTTAGTAGAAGAGTGGTTTCTAAAAGATACACATATTATAATAGTTTTATTTAACTAATTATAAACAGACATTTTGTGCATCTATGTATATCTTTTTGAATTAAAGAGTCAGAAATGTTATTAAACAATTCTCAATATTTTTGTGGTGTAGATTTCGAAACAATCCGGTCAAGGCGTATTTCAGATTCTTATGATTATGAGTGCAGCGAGAGATGTTTGAACAACCTTCACATTATCTTTGAGTTTTTTACTTCATATTTTATCCAAGTTGATTCTCTTTGTTGCATTGAAATTTTCCCGAAGAAGGTTCGTGGAAATCAGTTCTTCTTAAATTCTTTTTCAAATTTAACAATAAATATTGACTAGACGGTGTATGTTTTTATTTTTATGTTTATTTCATATATGTGGTGTCTTTTAGGTCTCGGAAACCTTGAATACATTGGCTCCTTGTTTTAATGACTTTCTCAAATATTTAGGAGTCTCTGGAATTTTCAATATTTGTGATTTATTCTGAAGGATGTTCTTTTTAATATTAAATTTTCATGTGTGTGTGTTTGTGGCATTGTTCATGCCAAGATCAAGAAGGGTAAACTGAGTAACCCTTAATCTGGCAACAATCTCGAGGATACCCTCCTCCACCAATTAAGGATTATCCAGATAAGCGCTTGCCTTCCATTCTTTGTTATAATTTTTGAATTGAATAATAACAAAAAATGCGATCACGGATGATTTTTACAAGACAGCTATTCTCAATTTTTGTAAAAAGAAGTCAATATATAGGGTCAAGTGGATATTTTCCAAAGTTGAAATAATTCGACGTCTACTCAGAGGCAAGCGTCGCGACACGTCGAGAATATAAATCGATTGCAGGAATTTTGAAACCACGCCCATACGAAAGTACATGATATTTATGAACGTTTTTGTCATTTACTCGGACACATTTATCTGATACAGTTCTGAGTTATACGAGTTTATAGCAAACATTCCCTGATTGACAAAAAATGCGATAACGGATGATTTTTACAAGAATGCTAGTCTCAATAATTTTTGTAAGAAGTTTTCAGTGTATGGTGCCTAGTGGATATTCATCAAGGTTCCAAAAATTCGACGCCTACAGCTAAGAGTCGCGACGCATCAAAAAAATCAATCGAATGCGGGAAGGGACTTTGAACTTACGCGCATGCGGAAGTTATTCATAAACTTTTTGAACCCATTTATCTTGATCATTCTTGATCTAAACTGGTTCAGTACCTAATAATTTCTTGGTTGACAAAAAAGTCTTGTATAAATCATCCGTAATCACTTTTTTTGTCGATTGAGAAATGTTTAATTAGAACTGGTATAACTCAGAAAGGAGGACAATGAATAATTTCCAGTAAATATCAATAAAACCTACTGGGTCCCTGAGACCGATTTATATTTCCGACGCGTCGCGACGCCTAGCTCCTATAGCCGTCGAATTTTTTTACTTTTGAAAAATAATCACTTCTCCTCATACTGATTAGTTTTTACAGAAATTGAGACTAGTATTCTTGTATCATCATCCGTAATCGCATTTCTTGTCAATCAAGACATGTTAACTATAAATCGGTATAAACTCAGAAATGAGTAAGATAAACGAATTCGAGTAAATAACACGAAAGTTTATAAATAACATGTACTTTATCATGCGCGTGATTTCAAAGTCCCTGCGATCGATTTATATTTTCGACGCGTCGCGGTGCTCAGCTCTCGATAGGCGTCGGATTTTTTAAACTGTGAAATATATCTACTTGACCCCATACATTGAGAATTTTTTACAGGAATTGAATATTCTGAGTAACCCTTAATCTGGCAACAATCTCGAGGATACCCTCCTGCACCAATCAAGGATTATCCAGATAAGCGCTTGCCTTCCATTTTTTGTTACAATTTTTGAATTATGCGTTATCGTGAACAAATCTCCATTGAGTCAGCAAATTCATATTTTATAAATCTCAACTATTTTTTGAGGTTTAGTATTCAAGCATGCTATGGACAAATAAAAAACAATTTAAAACTTCACTATAACTAATAACGATATGATTAGTATAACAAACACGAGAACAACAATCATTCAACACTAACATCATTTAACAAGCTTAATTACTAAAAAAAATAAAATAAAATAAAAACAAAATATCGGATTCCAACCTTGGATAAAATGTACCCAAGGTGTGGAAAAACATGGAAAACATCAAATAATAGAGATTATTGATTATTATTGTTAGGTATATGACGATTAGCGTCGCCAATATTATTGTTGTTTTAAATAAAAATAAGACTCAAGTTTCTGATTTTTTTTTGTCTGTTCATGGCATGCTTGACTAAGAAACTTTCAAAAATAATTGAAAACAAATTTGGGTATTTTTTTTTTGTCTTCAATAAATTCATTGGTAAAATATTCTTTATAACTGTTCAACGAATGAACATAATAAACATAATTTGTAGCAAACTTGACCTACTTCCCGAATCTTATAAAATGAGTATACTATTCCGTCTAAGATGTCGGTGAAAAATGGAAAAAACTTTGTTCAAACCTTTTTAAAACACGAGGGCTGCAAGAACTCGAATGACAACGATGTGTTTTTATTTTACTCAGCAAACCTTCCTCTCTTGAACCAGACCTTGTTTACCACATTCCTTGAAGTCAAACTCGAGTTATTGACACCTACAGTTCAAGAAGTTCAGGTTCCCCTGTCGCCTTTTCAATAAAAAGTCATGTATAAAAAATGGTTCATTGTAGTGGCAATAACGTGAAAATATATATTTTTCAAGTTATATTGGAAAATTTAAAAAAAAAATCCCCAATTATGCCCCCTAGTGGATATGACTTTAAAAATGTACAAAAATTTATCTTTGCCTTATAGTTCCTGAGATGTGCTACCTCGTCGCCATATACACTGTGTCCCATCTTGGTCGAGACTGCAGGGTAACTCAGCTATTAATAAAAATAGAGCATTGGAGCTTTCAGAATTCGTGCCAGTTTTCCGTGAAACTTACAATGCCGCAAACAGAAATAACCATTCATCGTTTCGTTTCTTGGATATGGAAAAAGTTTGCACTTTTTGGGGTGCTGTTATATCTCGCAACCAATTGACATGGAACAAAAGTGATAATTGATCCTGATAGATATTTTCTCGTCGAATGCAGTGACGTACTGGAAAAAAAAAGTCAGTCACCGTTTATGAGCTACAACTCAAAGTTGGTATTTTTTTAATGGAATATCATGTATTTTTTACCGTCAAATTCTATTATTTATTTTTCTGATTAGACTGATGTGTCAAACTTTATTTTTTTCTAGATTCTAGATATCAAAATTAGACAATATAAAGTTTATTTTTTATTTTTTTTTTATTTAGTTTCAGTGGCCGATCAAAATTGTAGGTTGAAGGTTGGCAAACATGTTCTATCACGACAGTCATAAACTGAACAGTGATTCGTTTTATTTGGCTGTGTTCAAAATGTGTTTGATTTGATAGAAAAAAAAAGTTCGAGAATAGACAGTGATGATAATTTTGGTATTGATGAGCAAAACCCTTCTTTAGTCAAGAGAATGAAGTCTATTATCAAATATTTTATTTTTTTTGTCAACCTTCAACCTAAAAATTGGATCTGTCACTGTAGCTTTAAATAAAAAATGAACTGTACCTAGTTATTTATTAGTCTTCAATCTATATACTTACGTGTGTATAAAACATGCCTTATAAATATTTAAATATAACTCCAAGCGTCAACCAAGGGAGCGTTCGGGAATTGAAACAGAAAAAACCTCAAAAATTTTAATTTGAAAAAAATTGTAACTGTATGTGCGAGTTGTGTATGGCAGTTTGAACAATTGATATTGGATTACTAGTCATAAGTTGGGGGATACTTCATCGACGTTATATGTATTGAAAACCTGTAGAAAAGTTATTTTCCAATTTTGACATCTAAGGCTTCCATACCCAAGTGGCATGCGATGAGTAAACATGCTGATTACATCAAAACCTATACAACCATGGCAACCCGGTTGTTTTCATTAAAAGATCGACATTGATTCAAATATTATTTAGAAAAACCAAAAATTAAAATAAGATTTCCAAAACCCTGTATTTCTGTGACGAAGCATTTCCCGATACATATTTATAAGGAGTTTTGCTCTTATTTGAAAGCGGGGAAACTCATCCCAAATTTTTTCTCAATATCAATGAAACACCCTGTATATTTGACATATACAGGGTGCCCAGTTTTTCCTGGGCTGGACCAAACTTTTCAAATTTAGATGGAACAATCTGTATAT
Organism: Orchestes rusci; assembly: GCA_958502075.1. Taxonomy (NCBI): domain Eukaryota; kingdom Metazoa; phylum Arthropoda; class Insecta; order Coleoptera; family Curculionidae; genus Orchestes; species Orchestes rusci. The sequence continues at coordinate 8,835,542 of OY293313.1, read as the reverse complement.
TATTTAAGGAATGAATTCTACATCAAAAATAAAGGTGAGTTTATATAGAATATCCTATACGTATTTCCAATAGTTTGGGATATAAAAACGATTTAATTTTTTTCTGCAAAACCACATTCATCTCAAGTAAGTAGTGAAAAAAATATAGGTCCATGGTATTTCGTGACTGGGCAATTTTTTTCCTACAGATATTACTATAATATATACCGGGTGTTTATCAATTGAATGCCGATACTTGTGGGTGATAATCCTTGAATAATTTTAAGACAAAAAGTTCATATGGACATAGGTCCGCAAGAGTCTAAATGAGGGCGGTGTTGTCGGCTGCGTGCGGTGTTGCCAAATCTATCTATCAAAAAAAGTCTTGAAATTTGGGGAAAAACCCCAGGAGCCTGAAATGCCCATGTTAAATGCATATGCGACGTTGCCAGATCAATCATCCAGATCATAACAATCCAAACAAAATATTAACACTAGTTTGATTTACAAGATTTTTTTGGGTATTTCGCCACACCCTATCAAATATCAATCAAACTAGTGTTTATACACCCGATCTTCTATATTACCTGAAAAAATTCTATTAGTAAATGATAAAACCTATCAATATCAAACGTTTCGGGAACGAATCTGCTCCCGTCGTCAGTGAAAACCTAAAAATGGAACAATCAACTCAAATTCTAAAAATGTTCGTTTTTTGTAGTGAAATTGACTTTTTCGTGTTTTTGGCACAAAATGTCACTTTTACTGACATTGAAGTGTGTGGTGTTGATTGTTCAACTTTACATATGTTCAGTATTTATAATTTACTTTTTTGGGCTATGTTCAATTTCTTAATAAAGGTAACCATGTATTACTTAAATTTACAGAGCAAGTTGCTAAACATTCATTAGAATTTAACATAATATATTTCTTTAAGTTTACGTTTTTTAGAACATGGCTCCTCTGCTAAGATTTTTGAATTATCCCAATTTATTCTATGATTTTTATCAAATGCATGTTGACAAATTCCCGATTTATGAAATTCCCTTTTTTTCATGTATGATTTATGTTTCTCAATTCTCTTTTTTAAAGGTCGTGAGGTCTCTCCAATATAGAATTTATTACATTCACAAGGAATTTTATAAATTACATTTTTAGTGGACTTATTAATATTATTAGGTCGAGTATTTGTTAAATTAGAGCGAAGTGTGTTATTAGTTTTGAAAATGGTCCGTATATTATATGTCTGACCTAAACGTTTCAGTTTATGAGAAATTCCAGGTATGTGTGGAATAATTAAATTAGTCATGAGTATATTCTGCTCTTGTTGTCTGGTTTGTTCAAAACTATCAAAACACTTTTCAATAAAATTCATGAGATAATTATTTTTTGATCTAAGAAGGGAATTTCATTATTTTGTTCTTTTTTAATTGTAAATTTGATCGTGGTTTCTTTATCATTTATGTGAATTAAAAAATCATTAAGTTTTGGTTCATCATATTCATATATAGAAAAAATATCATCTACATATCTCCACCAAATCATTGGTTTGTATCTATATGTCTATATATATCCACAAAACTACAGAGCATATCTACTTGACAGGTATGGGGCTTATTTATGTTCTGTTTTTAGATCATTAGAAAATGATATAAAAAAACTCTATCTCATTCAAAAAACTCATTAACTTTTCTTTGTAGATGTAGGCAACATAACATTATACCCAAAGCTTTAAGACTCAAAACATCATATACTAATGAAAAATAAACACGAATTCTTGAAAGAGCTAGTAAAGCGTTGATAAGAGAACGAATTCAATTTCATAGATCTCATATAGAAAGACTCAATTTCAATATAAACAAAACAAAAAGAAATATAGAGATGCAAGTTACTTATTACGACTTTGATCATATTTGTCATTGTTTAGATAATAGTTTTCAATTATATTTCTCTCAACAAAAAAATATTCAAGTCAATAAATTTAACAAATTAATAAATGAAAGTATAAATCCTAATACAGAACAAACTACAAACAATGACATGATAGAAAAAACTGTTATAAATTTATCTGATAAAATTCTCTCAAATGATGAAAAGAATGTTTTATCAAAAGGTTTGAATTTTGCTGTTACACCAAAAATTATAAATAAATTAGATATTATTTCATCTATAGAAGCAACAACACAACATTTACCAGAAGAACAACAAGAAGAATTTAGGATTAGATCAAAATTGATTTTGAATAAATCTTATAACATTAAACAAAATATCAATCATGCAGAACGTTTAGCAATAAAAAATTTTAAGTCCGATCATAATATAAATAAAATACTTCCTGCAGATAAAGGTAATGCAACAGTAATTTTAGATAGCACAACTTATGAAAATAAAATAATGTACACGTCTCTAATAAATGATGGAAATAATACAAAACTGAATGAAGATCCAACAGAACGTTTTGAAAGACAAATATATTCTAAACTTAAAAAACATAAAAGATTTTTTTCAGATAATGAAAGATCTAAACTAACACCACATAATAGTAAAGCACCACATTTTTACGGTGTACCAAAAATACATAAACAAAATATACCATTAAGACCAATAGTCAGTAGTATTTACTCACCAACTCATGCATTAGCAAGATTTTTATTAAACATACTCACTCCTTTAACAGGTAACACACAATCATATATAAAAAATTCACAACATTTCTTAGAGAAATTATCAAATATCAATTATAATCCCAATAATCTTCTTGTAAGTTTTGATGTAGTAAGTCTTTTCACTAATGTACCTGTTGATAAAACATTGATGATCATAAGAGATAAACTTGAAAATGATACACATTTAAAACAAGGAACAGACTTGAATATCGATGCTATTCTGGAACTTTTAACAATTTGTGTTATAACAACATATTTTCAATATAATGATGAATTTTATCAACAAGATTTTGGCTACTAGTTTTAAGTAATATTTTCATGGAACATTTTGAAACAATTTATGTAGAAACATATAGATACAAACCAATGATTTGGTGGAGATATGTAGATGATATTTTTTCTATATATGAATATGATGAACCAAAAATTAATGATTTTTTAATTCACATAAATGATAAAGAACCCACGATCAAATTTACAATTGAAAAAGAACAAAATAATGAAATTCCCTTTTAAGATATACTAATAAAGAAAGATTTTCAAAATTTCAAAACAAAAATTTATAGAAAACCAACCCACACAAATAGATATCTTAATTTCAATTCCAATCATCCATTGAACATTAAAAAAGGTGTGGTAAAAAGTCTATATGATAGAGCAAAAATAATTTGTGATAATGATAATTTTGAATCCGAAAAAGATTTCATAAGAGACGTTTTATCAAAAAATAATTATCTCATGAATTTTATTGAAAAGTGTTTTGATAGTTTTGAACAAACCAGACAACAAGAACAGAATATACCGATGACTAATTTAATTATTCCATACATACCTGGAATTTCTCATAAACTGAAACGTTTAGGTCAGACATATAATATACGGACCATTTTCAAAACTAATAACACACTTCGCTCTAATTTAACAAATACTCGACCTAATAATATTAATGAGTCCACTAAAAATGTAATTTATAAAATTCCTTGTGAATGTAATAAATTCTATATTGGAGAGACCTCACGACCTTTAAAAAAGAGAATTGAGAAACATAAATCATACATGAAAAAAAGGGAATTTCATAAATCGGGAATTTGTCAACATGCATTTGATAAAAATCATAGAATAAATTGGGATAATTCAAAAATCTCAGCAAAGGAGCCATGTTCTAAAAAACGTAAACTTAAAGAAATATATTATGTTAAATTCTAATGAATGTTTAGCAACTTGCTCTGTATATTTAAGTAATATACATGGTTACCTTTATTAAGAAATTGAACATAGCCCAAAAAAGTAAATTATACATACTGAACATATGTCATGTAAAGTTAAACAATCAACACCACACACTTCAATGTCAGTAAAAGTGACATTTTGTGCAAAAAACACGAAAAAGTCAATTTCACTACAAAAAACGAACTATATTTTTAGAATTTGAGTTAATTGTTCCATTTTTAGGTTTTCACTGACGACGGGAGCAGATTCGTTCCCGAAACGTTTGATATTGATAGGTTTTATCATTTACTAATAGACTTTTTTCAGGTAATATAGAAGATCGGGTGTATAAACACTAGTTTGATTGATATTTGATAGGGTGTGGCGAAATACCCAAAAAAATCTTGTAAATTATGGATGCGCCACAAAACTACAGAGCATATCTACTAGTTTGATTGTTTTTTGATAGGGTGTGTGGCGGAATACCCAACAAAAAATCTCGTAAATCATGGATGCGCCACAGAACTACAGAGCATAGTATCTTATCAAACATTAAAATCTTGGCATTCAACAACTCAAGATGTGGCTAGCTTACACCGGTGTTGGTAGCATACGTTCCCATTATACATCACAGAGACAACTCAAAGACACCTAAGACACTTTTGCGACAACTCAGAACATCACAGAGACATCACGGAGACAACTCAGAGACATCACGGAGACAATTTAAAGATATCAAGGAGACAACTCAGAGAGGCCTTAGACATGTTGGAGACACCTCACTACCTCAGAGACATTTTATATCCTCATGATCGGTGTCATTAGCAGGCAGCGGCTCGTAATCATTCAATGATGGATAATACATCAATATTATCGATGTAATCTCATCTCTTCATAGCAGAACTCTATGCATAGAAACCCAATGTTTGAAGGAAATTTTGTACTATGAACCGAATAAAATTATTGGTGATTTGTATAAAATTTATTGAGAATGATTAATGAGTACCTATGTTTCATTATTTCGATGTGCTCATAGTGGCATTTTGCAGTGGAATTACAAAAACAATGCACCATTGTTGTACTTTGAATCTCTTTATACATTCCGATCCATGGGGACAAGCTTTCATTGTTATAATGATAATTGCAAGGTATGCATTTTGCTTCGGAACGACAAGGATGTGTTTCTATTAGTCAACTATAGTTTAGTTCATTCAAAGCATTCATCGTCGTCGTTAGAAATAGATGATTTTTTCATAATTACTTTGATGCTATTCCAGATATCTTTATAAAATTTGGTACACATCTTCTATGCTTCAATATGTATTTTTTGATGTACAAACAATTTTATTATTTTAATCAGTGGCATACGTTCCGGTTTTGCACTCTATATTTTTGGAGAAAAAACTTAGTACGCCACTGCCTTCTTTCAAAATAAAAAATATTTTTGAAATCTCTTCTTATTTCTGAGCCAATTTTTTTTTCTTGTTTTTTTTTCGTCCGGCGCATTGTTTTCGCCTAAAAAAAAATCTACTCAATGGGCAATTTGCACATTTTTTGGAAATATGAAAAAGATAAGGATTAGTGAGTTGTGATGCCATTGATGTTTGAAAAATCAACCTACGACCTCTATTAATGTAGTAATCACCGATTAAAGAGCGCCAATCAACATCCACCCACGTCACAGAATACATTATTTTGACAGAGATGACTCTCTTTCGAGAGAGAGGGTAATATCGCCCCTCCCCATATTCGATCATACAGTGAAATTTGCGTTTTCTTTTTCATTTATTTTGTATATTTTTGGGTATTTTGGGAAAAAAAATCGGTAATGACTTTTTAGTATTGTCTAGAAAGAATACGTATATAAAATTTCAATTCATCTGAAAATTTATGCAAATTGTCAATTGCATTGACACCCTGCTGTTTCTTCCAATATTTTTAAATCAGTGGTGCCCTCTTTAACATATCCGTGTGTCGTCACCTCTTGACCCATGAAACGACAGGGTAGGGAAATACGACCGGTCACATTTATTTCCATTAGATTGCGTATCGTCAGGTTTTCTCAATCAACGATTTCACTAAAACATAACTCCGCCAAATGTCCATTTTCATCATCTATGACCATAGACGAAAATAAAAAATCTATGACACGACAATAAATACGTCAAAGTTTGGTTCTACAAAATAAACTACTCAACAAAACAAACGGTACACCCGAAATTTTCGCCTATGTTTGGACAATCATACTTTTTCAACGAATCGAAGAAAAAATATGCGGTTTGCACCACGATGTAGATCATTTCTTTGCGGTTTATGCGGATGGTTCAAAAAATTAATTTCCTCAAAAACATCTTTTATACAGGGTGGTAAAAAAAGTACTGTAAATTTTCATTTTCTTTACTGTCCCCCCATTTCCACAGAGATTTTTTTGAGCTTTTTTTCGATAGGTATGCCCAAGTGTTTGTTACGTCCATACCTCGGGACATTTTTGGAATTTTCTTGATATCTTCTTTCGTTTTTGAAATATCGACTTTTTTTCAAATTATGACACGTAGGGCTTTGAATGGCTTTTCTGCTAATTCTAAGTTCACAACTGACAATGTTATGGCATAGATCTATTATTGTTTAGCTGTCTTTCTGATGACTTATTGGATACTCAGCAATATTTTCAGTATACAGGGTGTGCCAAAAAATTTTGATCATAAGTAAAGCACTTTTTAGTTATTTTGTCAGGTTTTCTTGAAAATTATTATGTCGGAGATGCTGAATTGAATTCTAATCGACTTTGTGAGTGATGTTCAATGTGATTTATCGAAACGGTCTTGATAATTTTGCTGGACTTTCAGTTTTCGAAAAGTCAAGTTATCATTTATCTAACCTGTTCAAATATCTTTTCCATTCGAAATTTTGAGCACATTTTGTTACAAAATTTTATTAATGACTTCATGCATGGTGATTTCCAAAAATGCAAGTTTGTTTGATTGTATAGGGTGCTCGAAAAAAAAAAGTTAGGTATAAATAAATGTTTTGATGTGATATTTTTGGAGGATTTTTTTTCTCCTGTATTTTCATCATAATTTTTAGAGTTTTTACACTTGGAAGTATACCGGGTGCCCGGGTATACCAGGGTGATCGAAAAATGTATCGCACCTACCAATAAAAAAATTCGCTATGACATTTTGTGCTAAATTTTTCCAGCCACTTCCGATTATCATATTTAAAATTCTTTTTGGCGCAGTAGACATAAAATGTTGAAAAAAAAAGGTTGCGTATATTATCATATTATTATTATGTAAACTAGACAAAAGAAAATCACTGAGGTGCAAAGGCATTGCGATGTTCTTTTGAAGTTTTCGATATAATCAGCTTTTTTCTCTCCCCTTCGGAAATGGTGGATCTGTGAAACAGAAATAAGACCATCAAATAAATAGTCTGCTTAGTAGAAATGCCACACTTGGCCGAATAATTATCATTATACTCAAATTTTCTAGTTAACTGACCTTACTTAGTATCTCGTAGGACCTCCTCGATTTTGGGTGAGAGCTGCAACTCGTCGAGGCATACTTGCAATAATTAATGTATTAATAAAGTTTTGGGGTACATTTTCCCATTCATCTCTCACCATTTGTGCTAACTGATTTATGTCAATATCCACATTCACACGCCTATTCAAATTTAATTTCATTCTACTCCAAACATGCTCAATAGGATTCATATCGGAACTTCTCGCTGGCGGATACATTCTATTGATGTTGTGGTTCCTTAAAAAGTTGGCAACAATATTCGCTCTATGTGGACGCGAGCATTATCGTCCACAAGAACAAAGTCTTGTCCAAAATTTCCTTTTAAAGGAACCACAACATCTCTCATGCACAAATCTCTATACCTCTCTGCGTTCATACTCTCTACAATCAGCACTACCAATTCACTCTTCACATTATTCATTATTCCTCCCCACACAGTAATACCACCCCCCCCAAAAGCCACTCTTTCTTCCATATTTTCCTCTGAATACCTTTCATTCCTAGCTCTATACACCAAAATACGGCAATCCTTTTCATACAGATTAAACCTACATTCGTCTGCGTCCGTGAACATACATCTATTCCATCCATTTGCACCCCAAAGAGCGTGCTCACGAGCCCAAGCAAGTCGAGCAGCACGATGTTGCAGAAGAAGCTGAGGACAAGCAGCACGTACGTCTTCTAGCATGCAAGCCCTGTTCATGAAGCCTCCTCTGCACTGTTTATGTTGACAAAGTAACCCCAGTTGCAGCTCTCAAGGAAGTAATCTAATCTGAGAAGCATATTCATCGTCCGACGCCTGTGAATGCTGTTCACAATATACCTACAAAAAAAATTATGTATCCGAAATGTTTAAATCAATCATTGAAACGAAATTATGTATTGTCTCCGATCAAAATTAAATCATTACCTATCTTGGCGATGAGTTGAAGATCTACTGCGTCCATGGCCATCTCCGTATGATACGTCTCTTTGGTTGTTTCTGGCTAATGCCCGCCTAACAGACGAGGGAGACTTATCTAAAATATCGGCGATTTGGCGCACTGACCGTCCCATACCACGAAGCCTACAATAATCATTATTTTTTATCAGGATGTAACTTAACTTATTTCTATGTTATTATTATTACCTCACTATGTTTCTCAATTCATTTCGCTTAATCTTGCCATTTTTCACGTTAGAACACCTTGCACGGTCAAAAGATTAATGTTGATAAATACCGCATTTGTTGATGCTCAATGCAATGTTTGGCGTTTTTTGCAACAAGACATCTCAAAAAACGAGAGAATATGTTCACAAAAGATAAGGTCTACTTATGTAGGATATTTGATTTTATAGCGTACCTAATTTTTTGCTTTGTTGCTTTGCCAAACATTTACATAATCGCTTCAGAAACACGAGCCTGAAAACCGCCTATACAAATCCACAATTTGCAGTTAATACAACGTAGATATTTGAAATCATCACACGAATACATCGAGAAAAATTAAGCACAAAATGTCATAGCGATTTTTTTTATTAGTAGGTGCGATACATTTTTTGATCACCCTGTATACCCGGGCACCCGGTATACTTCCAAGTGTAAAAACTCTAAAAATTATGATAAAAATAAAGGAGAACAGAAATCATCCAAAAATATCACATCAAAACATTTATTTATATCTAACTTTTTTTTTTCGAACACCCTATACAATCAAACAAACTTGCATTTTTGGAAAAACACCATGCATGAAGTCATTAATAAAAATTTTTAACAAAATGTGCTCAAAATTTCGAATGGGAAAGATATTTGAACAGGTTAGATAAATGATAACTTGGCTTTTCGAAAACTGAAAGTCCAGCAAAATTATCAAAACCGTTTCGATAAAATCACATCGAACATCACTCCAAAGTCGATCAGAATTTAATTCAGCATCTCCGACATAATAATTTTCAAGAAAACCTGACAAAATAACTAAAAAGTGCTGTGCTGTATACTGAAAATATTGCTGAGTATCCAATAAGTCATCAGAAAGACAGCTAAACAATAGATCTATGCCATGACATTGTCAGTTGTAAACTTAGAATTAGCAGAAAAGCCATTCAAAGCCCTACGTGTCATAATTTTGAAAAAAAGTCCCGAGGTATGGACGTAACAAACACTTGGGCATATCGAAAAAAGCTCAAAAAAATCTCTGTGGAAATGGGGGGACAGTAAAGAAAATGAAAATTTACAGTACTTTTCTTACCACCCTGTATAAAAGATGTTTTTGAGAAAATTAATTTTTTGAACCATCCGCATAAACCGCAAAGAAATGCTCTACATCGTGGTGCAAACCGCATATTTTTTCATCGATTCGTTAAAAAAGTATGAGTGTCCAAACATAGGCGAAAATTTCGGATGTACCGTTTGTTTTGTTGAGTAGTTTAGTTCAACTATCACTTATGACTCTCGCCCTGTCGACGATTGTTTTGAATAATCATAATCTCAACTTATCATCCACACCTCGTATTTTCTGTATTTCCAGTTGCGGGAAAACTGGCTCTATGACATGCATGTGCAGTTGCCTAGTTGTTAACTTTAGCGAACAAATCAAACAGTGAGTTCGTGATTCGTGAGTTGTTTGTTGTTTTCTACATGCTCAATCAACAAACGATCTACAAGCTTTATCTTATCCATAACAAAGAAAATCACAAAATAAAACACTCAGATGACACATTACAAATCTCACAATCTCACGTGACGCTCAAAAGCTGACGCGAACCAATGAAAATAAGCCAAATAAAGTTGTTGATAAATGACATCCAATAGAAAATCGAACGTCAAATGAAAATGATGCAAGATAAGTGAGTGATAAATAGCAAAAATAAAAGCAGTGATTGTTTCCATTAGTGCCAGTTATTGTGCTAAAATTCAAAACTTGTTTTTGTATTCCAAGACCTATAAACACAGTTGAAAATGGACTCATTGCCCGTCACTTTAATAGTTAAAGCTCCCAATCAGCAAATCGAAGATCAAACAATTAGGTGTGAAACGTCATGGAGTATTAATAAATTGAAACAACATTTATCGGAGGTTTATCCAAGCAAACCTGTAAGTATCCCTTGAAACAAATTATTTTGAACTGCATGAAGAATACGTCAGACGTCAGACTCGTTTGGTTTTATAGCAAGTTGCTTGTTTGTTTTTAAATTGACGATTACATCATCCTAATTCCTAATGATTATTATAAACATTGATAGCATGATTAAACATGTGTTCTATAAGGCACCCGAGAAGGCACCTATCCAATGTTTATAATAATATGCTGAAATCGGGGTCAATGGGATTCTTATTCTATGAAAGAGTCGTATCGTATCTTATGTTGTATGGGTGAAGTTGTTGGTATGATAATAATAATACATAAGTATGCCTCGAATCATATTCATATATTTTTTTCACGAGTTTTCTTATTTATCTTTTTCCTTGACTTTTTCTCATTCCTCATGCCCATCATACCTGCATGGGGGGTGATTTACCTTGTGATTCACTATACAGGGTGTCCCAGCAAGGGTGGCCACCGGCCATATCTCGGAAACTACTGGACCTAAAAGTTCAGGAAAAAAAATATGATCACTAAAATGGCCACGAGAAAATGCTGGAAAATATTTTAAACTTCGAAATTTTGCCGCTAGGGGGCGCAATCAAAGCTTAAATATTAAAATTCGAAATTTCTCCGGAAATTCTCAGATTGAGGTATATCTTTATCAACATGGTTAGAAAACCTAGACAATTTCACGTCTTTTTGGTACAGGGCTCATTGGCGTACCGATCTTCGTGTGAGTAGGGGAAGGTAGTGAAAGTGTAATTGTTCAAGTGGCTGTAACTTATAAACGACTTGTCCGATTTTGTTGCGTATAGGCTTGTTTGGAAGATAAATGTGAGTACTTTCGTATATCGTATCCAGTGATGCGTGATTGTCTCCAGAAAAGTTGCTAGAAGGCGTAATTTGAATTAAAAACTGTTATTTTCGTTTCACCGCAAAAATTTAAATGGTACGGTATACCTAATTCTGATAACAGAATCGAAATGAAGATCAAATTTACAAGAAAAAACCTTAAAAAAAAAAAAAAAAAACTTAAAAACCTTAAAACATTAAACTTTTCATAATTTGGACTAGTTATTATTTTCAGAATTATACCATACCATTTAAATTTTTGCGGTGAAACGAAAATAACAGTTTTTAATTCAAATTACGCCTTCTAGCAACTTTTCTGGAGACAATCACGCATCACACGCATACGATATACGAAAGTACTCACATTTATCTTCCAAACAAGCCTATACGCAACAAAATCGGACAAGTCGTTTATAAGTTACAGCCACTTGAACAATTACACTTTCACTACCTTCCCCTACTCACACGAAGATCGGTACGCCAATGAGCCCTGTACCAAAAAGACGTGAAATTGTCTAGGTTTTCTAACCATGTTGATAAAGATATACCTCAATCTGATAATTTCCGGAGAAATTTCGAATTTTAATATTTAAGCTTTGATTGCGCCCCCTAGCGGCAAAATTTCGAAGTTAAAAATATTTTCCAGCATTTTCTCGTGGCCACTTTAGTGATCATATTTTTTTTCCTGAACTTTTAGGTCCAGTAGTTTCCGAGATATGGCCAGTGGCCACCCTTGCTGGGACACCCTGTATATCAAGCTATACATATATTGACATTGACCCCCACTCTAACTCATTCTTAACACGGTGTACCCTGCGGTGTACAAAAAAAAAGTTTGATCATTATTTAGGTATAGGTATAGGGTGTCCCAGAAGCTGTCCACAACACCCAACTTTGAAATTTTAAATGGGGCGCCCTGTATTTTATTTCGTTTTTGGGGCTCTGGTACACTTTAGGACCCCTCGAATTTGGCACTTCTAATGAATTTATTTGAATGATAACGTGAAATCTTGAAGGTTTATGCAGAAAAATATATGGAATATTCATAATAAACAAAAAAAAAAACGCAAAAAATGTTTCAATTACCTTTGTAAAGCAAGCAAGATCATAAATTGTCTAGTAGTTTTCGCATTGACATGTTATATTTTTTAATAAATAAGGCAGCGATTACGATATTATTATTAGAGACTTTTTGCACCTCTTAAATTTTCATACCGTTGTGGTTATCGTTATTCTGAGCATGAGCAGTGACAAAATCACAATCCTTTATCGTTATTAATCTACTTTCTGCATTGTTTCAAAATGGCAAGTGTGACATATTTTCCGAGATATTTTCATTATTTTCGGGAAGCAAAGGGTTATTCAAAAATGGATTGACACAAGATTTGGAGAAAATAAATTCGTATAAAGTGTTGATTCGAAATTGAAGTTAAACAGTTAAACCATTTTTTGTTGTTTAGGTTTGTTAGGGTTTATTTTGGTTAGTTTGAGCTTGTTTGTGTTAGTTAAGGTTGGTTTGAGTTAGTTTTTCGGGCTAGCTTGAGTTAGTTTTTCTTTAGGTTAGAACTTCAATATTTTTACACTTCCATTATTCATTCGTTTTTTTCGAGGTTTTTTTTACACTGGATTATAAAAATTCGACCAGAAGCATACAACTTTTGTATTTATCATCCATTTATATCTCTTCTTTTGTTAATGTTGATGTTTCTCTCAATATTTATAGGTAAAAAGGTAGGTAAGCTCTAAAAATATTGGGCAGAAACAATTTCTAAATTTTTGAACAGGTACTCATGGGTCATTCGTTTTCAATCATCTCTCGAAATAAATTCAGGGTAAATAAAAAAAAAAAATCGGAAGTTTTTGGAATTTCCCAAGTTTCAAAGCGGCTTTTTTTTTGAGATTTGAGTTGTACAATTTTGCCTCCATTTAACCGATGTTGTATCTCTTATGGTTAACGAGTTACCTATGATACTCGAATTTGTTATACCCTGTATAAAACAAAAAAAAAAAACATAGGTACTGGATTTGGTATTAATCTCGGGCGATGACTCTGCATATACCTACCCAAGTTGATGGTGATTGCCGAAATAAACCGTCCCATGACAAATTTAGAGGTATCCTGCTTGCTTGAGCAGAAAAAATTATATCACTTTCATTAAAAAAATATTTGGCTAAGCATATTCAGGATTTTTTCACAAATCGCAAACAGTCGTTATTTCCAAGGAAAGTTTTTCCAACATTCCAATTTTCACAAGAATTTTCACTTTTACTGCAAATATTTACGAGTCGTTCTAGGTGATCATTAAAGGAAATAGAGATTCGTTAATTCAGAACTTTCTGATGTTTTCTGAACATTGGTAGAAGATTCGTGGGGTGTTCCTGAAGTATTTTCATGAAAAATGTTTTTATCAACATTTGTCGAAACATGCTTATCGTGGGAGCTGCAAAAAAGTTCATGCAAGTAAGTGACCATCAGGCGTCTGTCTAGTCGTTTTTGCCTTTACAAAATGGCGTCATCAAATTTATGATCAGACGTTTCGTCTCTGAGCAACCTCAGCTCTGTTTTTTTTTCAAGTGTCGAGCAATTTCGTTCTACGCTTAACTCTAACTTTCATTTTTATTCCAACGACATGATAATAATTATTGTGAAGTGTTATGCGTTTCAAGGTAATGAACCCGTTTTATAAACGTTTACCATGTTTTTGTAAGGTTTCTTAGTTCTTAAAATTGAATCCTATCTGATAATTTTGCTAACAATGAATCGAGCAACGAATCCATTTTCAAATACCTAATTATCCCTTGATAATCACTATTAAGTAAAAGCTATGATTGTTTCAATACACTATAATCCGCATAACGTTATTACAGAATTACAAATTGACTAAGTAATAAAACTTTGTTCATGAAATGGTATGTAACATGTAATTCAAATTCCACTGATCATAACGGAAGTTGGCCGTTTTCTACTGTTTGATGAATTAACATCATGTAGTTCCTGATGGTAAATGAAATATTAATTGAGGTGACCTATTGAACTTGCGGTTTTGGAAGACATAAAACGCCATTTACTATCAAAGTGGTTGATGTTGTTCAGAACGTTCTAGCATATTATGATTCTTATCATGAGTTATTTTTCTCAGATGATAGCATTTTGGGGTAATCGAATTATTATCACGCTTATCGAATTAGACAAATATTTTATCACTTGTGAATTCTAGATTTGGTATGAATAGGTACATACATATTTTAATCAAAATAATTCAATATGTGATATTCAACTTGGAAATATGATAGTTGCCAGAACAAGAGTCCCATTGATACACTATCTTATTCCATTACTCAGCTTATATGAACCAAAACAACTTGATACATGCCAACAACTCCAATGTTTTCTAGGAGGTATTGTACATGCACAGTAGCGTCAATCAATCAATTAAGCTAACCAAAAATAGTTTGACAATTCTGATAAATAGTACATGTAACTGCGTCCCATTGTATAAATTTTAATGGCAGTAGGCGGTCCTTAACGCGATAACGTTTTTATCTACTACCTTTAATTTTCAGCCACAACATGAGCAGAAACTCATTTATTCGGGTCAGTTGTTAACCGACTCGTTATTGTTAAAAGACGTGTTGAGGCAGTACGAGGGGCAGGATACCCATACTGTCCATTTGGTGTGTACCCCCAAACCGACAAAGATGAACAGGAATCGGCCTACTGAAAATACTCCTAATACCACACGTTCCACTAGTGCATCTACTAGCAGTGCATCGAATAGTGCGAATGCCTCTACAGAAGCTACTGGGCAACCATCACAACAACAGGTTTGTTTTGCTATGTTGATTTATTTGTTGAATAATCTTATTCTCTCTGTGAAAATTATATGTTGAAATGTCTATGGCATAATATCTATAAGTCAGTTGATGTAAATCTTACATGTATATGGAGACGAGATGTTGCAATTCGATGAATCGAATGCTACAACAATCGTGATGTACTCGATCAAGGTATAAATATAATTTTTCAGACACATTATCAGTTTCTCAAGTAAACTGCTATAATCTCATACATATTTCTGTGCACCAAAGTTTCTCCATAAAACATGACTTCAAAGAATTAAATGTTTCTATTCTGACCTATGTTTCTGTAGCGCAAGGTAATGCATGTGTAATTCCTTAACAAACAGCAGCTAACAAACTTGTTTGAAGTAATTTGCCTGATAAATTGGATGTGTCGTGTTCGTTTATCAGGACTATGGTCCAGGAAAATTCCAGATTTATGTGAAGGGTCCAGATTTGAAGAAACTTTAGAAAACAGAAACTTTCTAGGCATGTCACTACATATTGTAGGTAATAATGTCTGCAATTTGCTGTAAGCGGAGCTATTTAATGAAAGTATACACGTGTTGGTAAACTTTCCAAGTTCATGTACGGAACTGGCCTTAAAAGGGCAGGTGGTATGTTCATTGATTTTCCCTGTATAGTACATTCAATTTTGTATCTTGGTCAAGCAAATGTACATATATTATTATCAATGGTATAATTCAAGCTACATATAGACAAAGGCTTCAGAATATTTATTCTGTAATCTTGGATAATGATTTGAAAAGTGTGCAAATCTCGATAAATTTCTGATACATTCGTTCAAACAGTAGGTAGTTACAAAATTAAATCACTAGATTTTAGTGCAACTTTATTTTTTATATTGTAAATGAAGCTACTTTTCTTCGCTTTCATGTGATTTGATGCAGATCTTTGTTGCATCTCGCCATAGTTGTGTTTTATTGAACGAGTATTGTAATGGAATGAATTCAAAATATCTATTAATCGGAGCAGTACTATAAACCAGAACCAAAGAAGATCTCTTATGCAAAACTCAAATTAGGAAGGTACTCTATAGTCCTAGTCGATAGATAATGATATAGTAATAAGGTTAGTATCCGTCATCCATATTTCCTGGACTTTCTTCTTTACTTTATGGAAATGTTTATTGAGTTGGATAACATTAATTGATAAATTCCAATTTCTTTCATCAATAATCTATCAAGCCGGTGTTTTGTTACTCAAATGCACAGACAGAATAATTTCAATGTGGAAAATTTCAAGGTTATGATATTTGGTTGAAGTGTGTGTGTTTTTTTATTTTCAATGTTAACATAAATAATGTCATTAGAAGATTGTGAGCAATACCGAAAAGCCTTTATTGCATCATCCCAACTTATCAAATACATAGTTTTTTTCAGAAAATTATTGAAAGATATATACAGGGTGTAACAGAGTAAGTGTTACAACGTGAAACTGTAGATTCGTTATCAAAAAAGAAAAAGATTTTTCCTCAACGAAAATTTTTCGCGGGCAATCGTTTTCGATTCACAGGGTGTCAAAGTTATGAAAAAAAAAGATTTTTATTTAATTACTTCTAAACCACTTGGAATATTTTTATCAGATTTGGTACAGTGTCAAAACCCACTAGTTACGATTATTTTATAAAAAGATCGAAATCGAAAGTCCGCGGAAAATTTTTTCTAAGGAAAAATATTTTTTTTTTTGATAAGAATCTACAGTCTCACGTTGTAACACTTACTCTGTTACACCCTGTATAAATACCTAAACTAAAAAACTCGGCGATTCTTCATAAACTTTTTTTATAGACAGGCTAAGTCTGACGTCACAAACTGGGTAGAGCTTATAATATTGAGTCCAAACAAACTCGTATCACATGGGAAAATGAATGCTGCAAAAGATTTTGAGGTTATGCTGTCTACTTTTCATTCGTCTTAATCGGCTTTATCTCAGACGCTACTGGACAAAACGGCTTTGGAGCAATTTTTGACCGTCCTAGTATTAATGCTTTTTTTGAACACGACAATGGAACAATCTGCAACATAACCTCAAAATATTTTTAAGCATTTTATTGTCAAAAAGCTTAAATACATTTTCCTTGGCCTGAAAAAAGTCGATACAATTAATGAGATAATGCAACCTCAAAATGTTTTAAACATTAATTATACTCTTGAGTCGACTTACCTTGTCGAAAACTCATATCATTTCAGTAAATATTCTCAGTCTCATAAGACTCAATGTGAACAGAATAATATCTCCTTTAAAAAAATATATAAAAAAAACAAAATGTTCAGAATGAATGAAACTTCAATATTTCAGCATAGGAGAAATCTCATTGCTACCAGGAAGCTCTATAAAGTGTTTTAAAAATTTGTAGTCAAACTAGCAATGCAATTAGCATTGGTTGGAATGTGCTGAAAATTCAAAACACTTTATAGAGTTTCCTGGTAGAAATGGAATTTCTCCTATGCTAAAGTAGGATTGAAGTTTCATTCACTCTGAACATTTTGCTTTTTTGTTTAATATGATATCCTTTTTTTCAAGGGAGACTTATGGGAAATAAGTCGGTGTAACACTTCTAATGTCAGTGACTATATCACTCTCTTTCAACCAAATATCACTGCTCTTGTTTGGTTGGAACAAATTTGAAAACACTCAACAAAGATTTCTTTGGATATGAGTTGGTTTGGACTCTTTATAAGCTGCAACTACTTTTGTGACGTCACGACTTACGCTGTCTATTGATTTGAATTTTCATGAAAGGTCAAAATCTCATCTTTCTATGGCAAATTACTTGATCGTTCTACCATGATGATCACCATTCTGGAAAAACAAAAAGAAAAAGGTCAAGGTATTCGCTTTCATTATGCATCATTTTGGATAAAATATCAATCGAGAAAAATAATATTCTCATTATCATTAGTCTTCAAGCCACTCCTAGAGGGGTTACTTGAACGATTAAATCTCAAATGAATTTAGCAGTTCAAAAAATTAGTTGTGGTAGCTGTTGTCTACTGACTAGACCAAAGGTTCCAATTTCAAATTGTGTGAATCCATTAAAATAGACTCGTTTCGAATACTCTGACGTTTTTATACTTCCTTAACATAATATTCTTGACTATGCATATTATGCATAATTAAAAGCGGTATCTTTAATCAATGGTCACAAACGCATCAATTTTTAGAAAAAGTGGAATAACCTTTAAACGGTTGAAGCGAATTGCAAAAACTGAACGGATTTGAGATGCCCGAAAAGGTGATAATTCAAATATTTAAAGGAGGGGGGTTGCAATTTGAAAAAAACTATTTTGATGCCTGCTCTGCAAAAATGATACACCCTGTATATTAAAAAACATTTTCACAAACTGCACTGCGACAACTTGTGTTCAAATCCATTTCGCTCATGTCGATATCTTTAACGGTTAAGGCGCAATTTCGCTTTACCGTTTGAGTGACTCACCCTGTATAATATTAAGTGATGGACAGATCTACTACAGAATATGCAATCTATTGGGTTCACGACTAGAACGCATTAAATGTAGCCGGGAGGGATCTCCAGTGATCATTTCATTTGTTTTCAACATCTCATAAGAAAGTGATGTAGAAAACTCTAGAAGTGCAGTTTAGAGAAATGAAAATGTGTACAGGGTGATCAACCATAATGTCGCCCCCCTTGGCTTTTTTATTTCAAGTGGCACACAAAATTTTGAAGGTATGGTCATCTACACTGTGGGCCAAATTAAATTAGAACCTAATTTGACGCTTGATAACTTTTTTGTTTGTTCATGGATTTTGATGATTTTTGGATATGATATTGGTCAATATGTTCTGATTATTACCCTAAAATTGAGCTTCCGAATTTTAGCCAGGACCGGACTTAGAACGTTTCTACGAAGTGGGTGCATTTAAGCTCGTTGCAAAAACAAACTGCGCTACTCACAGGCCCACTGATATATTTTTTGAGAAGGGCATAAGTGGGAAAAGGTATCCTGAAAATATCAATATTTTGGAATCATAACCTAAGAAACGATGTTTTTTTCTGTTTGATGGTGCTTGTCGGTATAAAAACTCTTTCACTTTATTTGATCTAAGTTTCTTGAAATTCCATAGCAACTTTGATTTTTAACATTTTTGAGATTCTAGAGTTTGCCTGTTTGATTTTAAATATTGTAGACATGGTTCTATATTTGAAATATAAAATCTCGATTAAACAATCGATGGAAAAGAATATGGATGCACGGAAATGTCGCGGTCCCTTTTAAATTATCGAGTAAAATTTAACAAAGTTTATTTAACGGAAAAAAAAATTTTTTTTGATTATTAATAATTTTTTTTTCCAAAATTAAAATTTCTAAAATGTGAAAAAATCGACAAATCTCTATCAAACAATCTACGTTGCTATGAAATTTCAAGAAACTTTGATCAAAATGGAGTGAAATAGTTTTTATGCCGACAAGCACCAGCATACAGAAAAAAACATCGTTTCTTAGGTTATGGTTCTAGAATATTCATATTTTCAGGATACCTTTTCCCACTTATGCCCTTCTCAAAAAATATATTAGTGGGTCTGTGAGTAGGGCAGTTTGTTTTTGCCACGAGCTTAAATGCACCCAATTCATAGAAACGTTCTAAGTCCGGTCCTGGCTAAAATTCGGAAGCTTAATTTAAGGGGAAATAATCAGAACATATTGACCAATATCATATCCAAAAATCATCAAAATCCATAAACAAACAAAAAAGTTATCAAGCGTCAAATTAGGTTCTAATTTAATTTGGCCCACAGTGTAGGTACTCTAAAATACTTTTTTTACTTGTGAAATTTTAACCATGGTTCATATTATAATATACCATATGCCTAAATTCAACCTTTTCTGAAATATTCGCATTTGAAAATTTGAAATGTTGAAATCAAATTATTTTTTAAAGGATTGTTTCAAATCAAAAAATTAAAAGAGGTTTTCAGAATGAATCGGAAGAATGATTCTTCCAATTGCACGATTTCCGAACCGGCCTGAATTGAGACCATAGACAACTTTTGTTAATTTCTCTATGGTTGAGACCAATGAATGCGTTTTTTTTGTGTTATGTGAAAAACCGTGCGTTTCAAATGCGAAAACCGTTGAATTTAAGTATATGGATTGTTAAATGATTTATGCTTGGAATTTTACGAGGAATTCAAAAATTCATTCTAGTATAGGGTGATAAATTAAAAAAAAAAAAAAAACTTCGATTTCCACGGTATAGTGATGATTTTTCAAACTTTTTGTACACGTAGAAAATAGTATTTTTCTGTACCTACATAACCATACCTTCAAATTTTTTGGAACACTTGAGATAAAAAAGTTAAAGGGGGGCGACATTATGGTGGATCATCCTGTACAGATGGGTTTTTGGTGATGCTGAGCAAGATTCCGTTGTCAATTGTTTTCTAAAAGATGCCCCTCGAGATTCCCTAATATCATTTTCTGAAATTTGACACCCTTTGAACCCTCACAATTACCCATAAGTACGCCCCTGGAACCAATTTCGCATATCCTTAAAAAGTGTTTGTTGAGACTTATCACACAAAAAAATGAAAATCGGTATCTAAACAAAAGCACTTTATGGTGGCACCCTGTATATTAAAATAGATAGGGAGTAGGGATCGTTCAGACTTGTGTCACGTCACATACTACGTTGCGAACTTCATCCCGCAACCATGGTACGCAGCAAACACATCACGACCCTCACTCTTCAACCTTCAGGCGAGCATACTGCGATCCAATAATCAATTTTCCTTCAGTAGTCTTCGCTAGGTCCGTCTGAACGTACACACTTGCTTAAGCTACGTTTTGCTCGGGGCGACTATTGCGATGATCGTTCACCGATCACCGTTGTACATCAATTGTTGTTGCAACACGTACCTTTACGTTGCCGCGCACCGACAAGTCGTGAATCGTGCTGCAACGCTTTTTTGGTTCGCAACAGCGTTCGTTCCGACGTGTCCACATTGCGCGGGACGTGGTACTGAACGGGGAACGATATCTACGAATTAATCCAAAGTGATTATAGATTACATCTTTTCTAATAGCTTGCGTTATTTTTTTTTTTAGCCCACAACCAGTGAGTCAAATGACCGAGTTCCTACACAAACACCAAACATCACGGGCTTTCCACAAACAGGATTTCCTTGGGCTAACTACCAGATGCCAGCAAATATGGACGTCAATCAGTTGAATCAGTATCAAATGCAAATGGTCTGGATGCAACAGGCTTACATGCAGTATATGACCCAATATATGCAGCTGTGAGTATATATTTTTTTTAAATAAAACTGTTTCCATTGATGACTCAAATATCAGAAGACGCTTGTTGGGATGCTTCTACAGTAGCGGCAAAAATTATAGCAACCGCCTAAAATTTGATGAGACTTCAACCCTGCATCAGTCAAGTTCAAAATTTTATAGCTTGACTATCCTTTGTTAGATAATCGGGAGATTTTCAGGGAGTAAATACTGTTTGCCTCTCTTTCGAATGATGCTAGTCATTTTTATCAAAAGTTAGAAAAGTAGCATTTTTTTGAACATGAAAAAAGGCACCAAACAATGTTTTGAAAAAAATCGCCAGGACACGTCAACTGAAAAATGAATTAAAGTTTTTAAATGCACCATCGCTTCTTTCATAACTGATGCAGGATTAAAGTTTCATCAAATTTCAGGCGGTTGCTATAATTTTTGCCGCTACTGTATATTCTATTCCGATTTGGTCTTTAAAATATATTTTGTGATATCCAATGGAAGCAACCACTTCTCAGTTTTTCGAAATTATATACCACATTCCATAAACACCTATTCATCATTATTTCAGTGCGAATCACAAAAATCTCGTTTATTAGTCATAGTGCAGATACGATTCAACAAAAAAAGTGAAGCAATTTAAAACACGATACAATAATACACATTTCCTAATGCATATGCAAGCGAGAGGTCATAGTCGTCGATGTTATCTTGAACAATGAATATTCCCGACAAACAACTGTTAATATAGCTTTTAGGGCAATAGGAATCATGATAAATAAAATTTTGATTGTTGATGTTATCGCAAATTGTTTTGAGATATGACTTTTTGCAAAAACGAATCGTTTTCAGTCATATATATAAAAATATTCATCGTGATGCAACTAGCATATTGTATGTATAAGGGCCGGTTGCATACACACTATGAACTGTAGTTTGTTGATCTGCAGTTCAACATGAAAATTCTTATAAGTGAACTGCAGATCAACAATGACAATGTTCTAGTGTTTATGCAATCGACCCTAGGTATCCACGTACTCAACTACTCTATTGTGCTGAATCAGGTTTAAACAGCCCAGTCAGATTGTGAAGATAAAACTCCTTGAAATCGCCAGAGTCATGACAATCATGTCATGATGCCAGAGTCATGACAAAAAAAAAGGGAATTTCCTATAAACCTCTTTTTTCTCCACAGGAGACAACTAATAGCTATGTTGAACTTTCACACTATCGTAGTCACGCGAGTGAATTATGGTTCTATTTTTGTTGAGTCTTCATTCGGTTCAGCATTTAATTTGTGGTTTCGTGAATTTGTCTGTAGCCTTCTGACTCCAAATATTGAAAAAATTGCGAAGATGTTACCAACTACAGAAATATTCGTATATCTCTCTCTAAACAGAAACTCTTTGACAAGCTTATCCTTGGTTGTATAAGGTCTTGATAGTTGATGAACAAAAGTCTTATTTTGTGAAGATCTCTCGAGCATTTAACATATTCAAATTCAAAGTCCAATGACTGAGAAGGAAATAGGGATGTTCACAAACATATAAGCAGGTTATGCGCATGTGTCATACAGTTCAGTTCAGTTATTTATTAGCAAAAAAAAAATCATCAAGTTGATACAATCATTCAAACAATTAACATGCTAAATCCCTGTTCAGCACAATTGCTCTCGTTTATGGAAATTGGCATGTGGGATGAAAAACTGATTTCAAGATCGGTCAAAAAAAGCCATTGGTCGGTATCATGATATCGACATTTTATTCAAATAAATACATACAATCATTTGAAAATGATGCTGTGAGAAAATTGAAAAAATCTGCTCATTTTTTTTTTAAGTCTAGGACATCACAGCAACAGTACGACTCTGTGAATGAAAAGCTTAGTCAATAAGAAATGCTGATAAGTAGCGAATATTGCCACTTATTGGTATTGGTAAAAATAGCATTAATTACGAGTTTACTACACATTATTCTATATCTATATTCTATCAAGATTCAAACGATGAATTATTATTTAGCGCGACTTTCCACGAATAAAGCATATTATTTTTTATCCTTCAAAAATATCTATTTTTTTTAAGTATGATGTGGAAATTGAATAAATTGAATGAATCCTTTATTTATTATTCTTTGGTCAACATTTTATACGACTCAAGTCCATAACTATTTTTTTTTTCAAATATTTCAATAACACTAAAACTATTTTTTGTCGCACTAAACTTGACATTTCAATGAAAATTCTGTTACCTGACAATTCAACGAAAAAGACTGATATGATATGATTATGATTTTTGAGTTAAATCAAATTAAACTGCTAAGTTTAATCCGAGGACATGATGACTTGAGTATAATTCGGTAAGACAATTTAATGAATACGTAAATCCCTAAAATAACAAAAAGACGCATTTAAAAGTTCCGTTTTGTGACTGGAAAAAACATTGCTGCTCATGGTTATTTTGGATACATAATTGTCACTCTCAAAAAAATATTTAATCAAATAAGTTTTGTCATTACACTGTATTTGACATTATTATCATGCCTCCGCCTTATGGCTTCCAAAAATAAAGTTTGCAATGTAAACGCCAAATCCCATGAAGAAATAAGCAATTTCTTTCCAATTATTGTCTCGCAGCAGTATTTTTAAATAATTTTATGTTAAATTTTCAATCCCCAACTACTGCTAAAGTAGTTTTAATCAAATTACACAGCTAAAACTCACAGTGGATGAATTTTCGTGCATAGAGATTATTCACTAGTTAGTACAGAATAACTTGAGAAAAAAATTGAAAAAATGCTTTTATCAATAATTGGAAAATAGTTTTTTACATGAATTGTATAAGCCACTGTCAACCAATAATTTCATTGTCAAATTGTAATTACATTTATTATGTACACCTAATACAATTACAAAAATTTAACATTATTTCTTTGATGAACTGTTCGAAGTGCTCCCCAGTCACTGACAATATTCTAAACGGTTATAAAAATTAAAATGAAATTTTTTAGTTAAAAAAATTGAAAATGGAGTTAGACACGTTAGGAAATTGGTTGTAACCACGCACTATACAGTGAGGACGTAAATAGTCCCCCCCCTCTAACTTTTGAACGCATTAATATTTTTGGCTCAAATTTGGAGGTGTTGTTCAGGGTAGGCTTTACTAAGTTTTGACCTCCAAAAAAAAAATTCAACTGTCAAACTGACAGCTGGGCACCATTTTGAAACAAATTATTAAATGGAAAAAGGGGTCATGTGATACCTTATTTGAAAGGTCCTTCCATTCTCTTTTCACCCCCAAAGTTTGAAGTCCTTAGCATTTTTCTTAAGGAAATGGCGCCATATCGAAAATAAATTATTTGGGTCAAAATACTATCTCTAATTCTTAAAAGAACTTTATTAACAATGAAAAAACTAACCTATAACATAAGTGATTGTTTCTACAACAGTATTTAATAAAAAATTTCAAAAAAACCTAATACTAAAGATAATATTAGACACAAATGATTTATTTTCGACATGGCGCCATTTCCTTATGAAAAATAATAAGGACTTCAAACTTTGGGGGGAAAAAGAGAATGGAAGGACCTTTCAAATAAAGTATCACATGACCCCCTTTTCCATTTAATTTTTTGTTTCAAAATGGTGCCCAGCTGTCAGTTTAACAGATGAAAATTTTTTTTGGAGGTCAAAACTTAGTAAAGCCTACCCTGAAACACACTTCCAAATTTGAGCCAAAAATATTAATGCGTTCAAAAGTTAGAGGGGGGAGGGACTATTTACGTCCTCACTGTATACATGTTTATTTATATAAAACGTCGATATCATGTTCCCGACTTATGGCTTTTTATTTCTGGTCTTGAAATCAATTTCCCTTTCCACATGCCAATTCCCATAAACAAGAAAATGAAAAAAAAAAACACAAATTTTCCTACAACTTTACAACTTATGGCTTCTTTTGAAACACATTAAAAGCTTATGGGATTTTTTGTATGATGTTTATCAATTATTAAAATCATACT